>VWZE01004444.1:3343-17236 GCA_013396675.1 Eubucco bourcierii
TGTTTGCCCTTCTCCAGTCAGCAGGAACTTCACCACTCTGCCATCACCTTTCAAATATGATGCATAGTGGTTTGGCAACTTCATCTGCCAACTCCCTCAGGACCCGTGGGTGGATCTCATCAGGCCCCATGGACTTGTGCACATTCAGATTCCTTAGGTGCTCGTGAATGTGATCTTCAATTATAGTAGGCAGATCTGCCTGCTCCCAGTCCTTACCTTTGCCCTCTGGGACTTGGACATTGTGGTTGGAGCCCTTGCTGTTGAAGTCTGAGGCAAAGAATCATTGTGTGCCTCAGCCTTATCCATATCCGTTGTCAGCAGCTCTCTATTTCCCTTCTGGAAGGGTCCCACATTCTCTCTAGTCCTCCTTTTCTCACTGATATACCTGAAGAAGTTCTTTATGTTCCCTTAAGGTCCCTGGCAAGATTCAATTCCAGCGGTGCCTTAGCTTTCTGACCTGATCTCTGGCTGCACGTACAACTTCGTTGTATTTGTCCCATGTCCCCTGTCCTTGCTTTGGCTCTCTGTAGGCTTTCTCCTTGCATCTAAGTGTGTCCAGGAGCTCTCTATTCACCCATACAGGCCCCCTGACATTCTTACCTGCCTTCCTCTCTTTTGGGATGCATTGCTCCTGGGCCTGAAGGAGGTGATCCTTGAACAATGACCAGCTTTCTTGGACCCTGCTTCCATCCAGAGTTTTTCCCATGCCACCCTGCCAAGGAGGTCCCTGAAGAAGTTGAAGTCTGCTCTTCTGAAGTCCAGAGCAGTGAGTTTGCTATGCACCCTCCTTGATGCCATGAGGATCTTAAACTCTGTTGTTTCATGGTCACTGCAGCCAAGGCTGCCCTTCGGCTTTGCTTCACGTACCAGCCCTTCCTTGTTGGTGAGGATTAGGTCCAGCATTGCACCTTTTCTTGTGGGTTCCTCTAACACGTGGAGGAGGAAGTTGTCATGAATGCATTCCAGGAACCTCTTAGATTGCTGGTGCTCTGCTGTGTTGTCCTTCCAACAGATGTCAGAGGGGTTGAAGTCCCCCATGAGGACCAAGGCCTGTGAGTGTGAAGCTTTTCCCATTTGTTTGTAAAGGGCCTGATCTGCTTGACCTTCCTAATCAGGAGGTCTGTAGCAGACTCCTACTATGATGTTGCCTTCCTGTGCCTTCCCTTTAACCTCTACCCATAAGCTCTTTGGTTTTGCATTGCACATCCCCAGGTGGAGCTCCATGGACCCTAGTTTATCACTGATGTAAAGGGCAACACCCTCTCCCCTTCTCCCCTGCCTGTCTCTCCTAAAGAGTCTTATGACCATCTATCCCCATGCTCCAATCATGAGATCCATCCCACTGTGTCTCAGTGATGCCAGTGACATCATAACCCTGTAGACTTGCACATATTTGCCATTCTTCCTGTTTGTTTCCCATGCTCCTTGTGTTACTGTAGAGACATTTCAGTTGTGCCTCTGTTGGAGCCGACTTACTGACTGATTTTCCCTTACCCTGATCTTTGGGAACTCTTTCCTCAGTCTGTACTCCAACCCCAGGGTCAGATCCCACCTGTCCATGCTCAGGCACCTCTGTAGCCATCAACCTATCTCTACCCCTCATGTCATCACTACCAGGTGAATTACCATGTGATGTTTCCCTGTTGGCAGCTGCTACCTGAAGGGGATCTGGCTCATCTCTGCAAGACTTCAACTGCATTATTTTGTCCCCAGCATGCTTCTGGGCAGCAGGTTGAGAGCCCTTACTAGTCCCCCACTGCTCCCACACTGGTGTGTCCTTCCACACCTTGCCACATGGAAGCCTGATGACTTTATTTGCCACCCTCCCTCCGTTTAAAACCCTGTCAACTGGCCCTGCAATCTCTTCTGCAAAGACCCTCTTCCCCCTCCCAGAGAGGTGTCTCCTGTTTGGTGTCAACAACCTTGGTGCTAGTAGATCACTAATGACTTTTTTTTTTTTTTAAATATAGACAGGTTTTTTAAAAAAATGTTAAGTTTTTGGAGACATTTCTAACACATGGTCACCCTTCACAGATTTGTTGGAAGAATAACTATAAGTCAACAAGCTGAAGAAATTGTACGGTAAGTAATATTTTCTATAGGATTGATGTTTAGAACTGATGGAAGTGGATAAAATCATGACCATCACCAAAGTGTTACTGTTGAATATATGAAAGGGAGAGGAATTTCTGCTGAAAGTGTCAGTTGTAGCAGCATAGTTCAGATGGAGATGAAGAAAAAACTAGTGGAAGAGAGGTCATTATGCTCAGTTTTCCATATTTAATACGTCGGTTCTGGAAAACTTGACTGTTGTGGAAGGGCTAATCTTTAGCCACTGCTAATTAGCTGGAAACTTTCTTGCTTTTTGTCCTTTAAAGCATTTATTATCTTAAACATTTTCCAGTTACACATTATGTAGACTACATATTATGTAGACTACATAATATGTAGATGGTAGATCTCATGTCATCCGTTTATCAGAGGCACCGGGCAGGTGTTTTTGCAGATGAAATTCCTAGAAATCATTGATCTGTTTTAATAATGCCTCTGCTAAAAAAATGTGCAGCTTTTACTTTGTATTTCAAACTACTGTGCTACCTGGGCTGTTGTAAAGATAAGTGATTATATCTCTAATAGTCAGTACATGATTTTGTGCACATAGACTGTGCACACACAATCACGTGCTTGCAACCTTTTCCTACGTAGTCATAGCAAGTAAGATAAGCCTAAACACGTGTGAAAAATAAAGATGTGAAGCCACTTACAGACCTACATATGAACTTAATCAAAAGATTGATAATTGCAGGGAGTTGTTCCCAGCTAACAACCCCAGCTGCTCATTCAGTTAGCACCATTGCAAGACAGGAAAATAATCAAAACAGGAGTGAGAATTGTTTGAAAAAAAAACAGGGAAATTAGTCACAAGAACTGGCCAGATCTTAGGGAATATTTAGCATACAAGTTATTTAATTGTTTTATTTTAAGTTGTTGATAATCAAACTTTCAAAATACTTGATCACCTCTTCTTAAAATGTGAAGTGCTGTGTTATGATGTGCAAATGTATGACAGAAATAGGTAAATCTGTGATTCTTTCACTCTTCTTATGTCCAAAATGTTATCCTTTTACACATACTTTCCCAAGTGATATTTTTTCTTTAATATTAAAGCAGTGTTATGTAACGTGTGTCTTCAGCCTGAAGAACATCAAGTCTTTAATCTGTGAGCCTCCTATGAGACTCAGAGACATCTCTCAAGTTTAGATAGGAGAAGCATGGAGGTCAGAGTGAATCAATGATATGTCAATGGTTTTGCAAGAAATATGGCAATGTAGAGGGCCCTGAGTCCAAAGCCTTAGCTGCTCCCAGAATAAACTTCCTATTCAGCCCTCCTCAGAAGCCCATACATCTGCTTTCTAATGTTGCTACTTGGAGCTTTTCAGAATTCATTACTGCCAAGCTTAACAAGTTCAGTTTTGAGTTGATCTATCAAAGTAACTTAATTGACAACATACAACAAAGCTGGTTTAAAGGGAGCATGAAAAATAACTTAAGTTCTGACTGCTGGTGGAGCTGTGTCTTCTGACTGCCAAAGAGAAACTTGTCTGGTCCATGATTCAGGTTCTGTATTTTGGATATGTCTGCCTAATTCTGGTTTTACAAACTGCAAAAGCCACTTAAATCTAGAAATATCCAATAGTTTTCTTAAAAGAAAAGGCTCAATGCTCAATCACTTAGTCGCTTCCAGTTCAGTTTTTCAGTTAAAGTTTGAGTCTAACCTAAGATTTTAAACACATGTATGTGTAATTTAAAGATCCTGTCGTAATCTCTGTGTATAATTAGTTCACATGGCATTTGGGATGGTAACTGCCACATCTGGAGTAACATTTAAGTTAAATGTTTGACTGTGAGAAGTGGGGTGGGTTGTTTTTTTTTTCAGTAATTCCAGGTTATGCTTTCAAATGAATTTAACTGTTAGAGATTTGTTTATACAGTAGTGAGCGCAGACTGCTTGTGGTTCAGCTAATGGAAAAATAAGACAAACCTAAGGTGCTTGTACCTAAGTTGCACTTGGTGTGTGATCTTCTATCCTCTTGCTTACACCTGGTATGCCAACTAGGCCACTGCAGTTGTTCAGCTTTTGCTTTCATTTGAAACATGGGCAGAAGCAGTGAATGTTTGCTTTAAATTTTATTTCAAACCAACCAACTCTGCTGGCAGTTTCTAAAGATGATGCAGCTGCTGGAGTGGAACACACAGCCCTAACCTTATGTGAACCTTGAGGCTATCTGAGCCCTTACTTTCACAGCACTGTTCACAGCTAACTTTGCCAGTGAAGGTGTGAGGGGAAAAAAAGCTAAATTTTGCTCTGCATTTGGAAGCAAAACTTGCACACGGTGATGTGTCCATGTAGTTGTTTGATTCTGTGGTGTCAGTAGCTTTTAAACTTGCTAGGTCAGTTTGGGAGAGGGATAGAAGTAAGATAGGTAAAATAGCCATGCCTGAACCAGCACTTCTGTTGCCCTGTGAGCTTGCCAGGCTTTTTAGCCTGTTGACTTCTCAAGTGGCTTTCTGGTCTTTCTGAACCAGCCATTTGGTATGTTTAGCTCAGTCACTAATTAATGGGAAATTGAACAGTGATGGGAAAGTGTGGAGGTGACCAAAGGAAACTGAGAGCTTTGTGGACATGTGTGGGTGAGGTGTGATAAAACAGGTAAGAGGATTGAAGATCAACCTAGATGAGAGTGGGGTTGGAGTTGTGGTGGTGGGAATTCATAGGTGATCTAGGACAGGTTTGCTTAGGAAACTGGATTTGAGTAGTCCTACAGAATACAGAGCTAATTTTTAAATACTGGTATGTCTGTTTCTTTTTAGACCTCTTGGGCCTGAAAGTCTCTTACTTCGCGGAGCAAGATTAAAAAACACTAAAGAAATATTTGGTTTGTAGACATCTAAATATTTCAAGAGCATTCTCTTCTTAAAACATGCTGATGAACTGTGGTTTAATTCTGCTTACACTGAAGAAATTGTAATAATGGTGCTGGCTGTAACCTAAGGGGATATGATTATAGATGAAAGCAATGATACTGTGCTGAAGAATCTCTCAGGATATAAAGTTCCAGCTCTGTTCTGTGAAAATATTTGAAGTGGTTTGATAAAGGAATAAGTTAACTTCAATGGGTAAATGACTGTTTTTACTGTTACCCATTATTCAAGATTTTCTCCTGAGGTTTACCAATCTGATTTCCATAAAATGCATATTGAAGAGCAGTACAGTCATCATAACAGTGTTTTAGTAGGTGTTAAAATTACTTCAGTAGTACTGTTTTACCGTAGCAGAATATTAAAAATACTTGAAAGATACTATCTCACCATTGTACTCAAGTAAACACAGAAGTAATCATCTCCTCTTGATTTTAGCCAGTGTCTCTTAAAATGAAAAATTCTATAAATGCAGAAAATACAGTATCATTTTTTTCCTCCCCCTCCCCTTCCTTCCCAGGTGTTGCAGTGTATACAGGTATGGAGACAAAGATGGCATTAAATTACAAGAGTAAATCTCAGAAACGGTCAGCAGTAGAAAAGTATGTTCATTTTCTACTATCTTTCTTATTTGTAGAGTTTTGACTTAGTTTTTCCTCTGACTTTAAAACCTTTATGGTCTCATCCCTGGGGTGTAAGCAAGGGGAAAAAAAGTGTATTTGCTTTGCCTTCAGTAAGAAGATATAAATATAAAATCTGTTTCTTGATATTTCATCCTTTATTGATCCTTTCAGCGGTGTGCAAAGCTGAAATACCCAAGCTTTAAAAGATCTAAAGCAGAAAAGGTTAATTTGGAAGGTTTGGGTTTGAGATGGAATCATAGAATGGTAAGGTTGGAAGGGACCTCAGATGTGGAAATCATTTAATGATAGGTGAAATGCTGCTTGAACCAGGTGCTCAGAGATAGTTTTCACAACAGTCCCAGCTGCTGCTGCTTTCTGCATCCTTTTCTGTAAAACTGCATCATGCCTTTAAAGAGGATGGGTTGAAATGAAGTCTTAAGCACTTACAGGTCTTTCTCCTGAATCACAGTATTTAGTAAAATGGAAAATAGCTTTCTTTTATATAGTCTAAAGGATAGAGCTGATCCAGATAGGTTTTGCAATTAATCATGCTTCTAGCACAAGTTGTAGGGGTACTTCTAAAAAAAATCTTTGCTTGCAGTTTACAGGATAGATGCTATTGTAACAGAGATGTGTATGTAGAACCTCGTGAATTGTTTAAAAAGTAAATGAAGTTCTGATATGGTGTCTTTATTCCAGTTACTAAAAATATGAGATGTTCTTTTGCAAACATAGGATTGATTTTTCTTCTATAGCCAGATAGAAACAGAGTCCCAGAGTTAACAAGGAAAGTTCAGCCATCAAAGCAAGAAGGGCAAAGATGATCTGGCTAGAATTACAAAATATAGAGGCAAGTTTGACTATATCCTGGTGTAGCATGGCCTGCGTTAAGCAATCATTGCACATTGTTGAACTCTTCTAAATGGAAAAAGATGAAGCCTTGGATTTCCTTGTGGTTGTTGTACTGCCTTCCCAACCTTGGTAGATACTTGAGGAAGAGAATAGTAAGTTAGTCCTCAAAATCTTGGACAGCAAGATGTGGCACAAGCCAGATATCAGGGTATTCCTGCACTTGAATCTAAGTCTCTTCATATTACTGTATGTAGATTATATATTAGTCAGATGTAGGATTTATTTGACTTCTGTTGCCTACTTGTCACATAGAAACTTTATACCCATAACACAGCATACATTAAAAAAAAAATAATCTGATATGTTTTTGAGTGATTCATTTAAGCTCAGTGTGCTGAAAATAAAGTTACTGGGTTTGTTTTTTTTCTTGTTTTCTTTTTCGCCTCTGTAGGTCCATGAATTCCTTTTTGATTATTTATCTAATAATCCTCCTCTTTGAAGCCATTCTGAGCACCATTTTGAAGTATGCATGGCAAGCTGAAGAAAAATGGGATGAACCTTGGTATAATGGAAAAACAGAGCATGAAAGAAACAGCAGTAAGGTAATATGGTTCTGCCTGATTACATATCTTTGGAACCTTCAACTGCTGTATACTGAATGGGATGCTTACCATGTCTCTAATCTTGGATGCAGGTGTAACTATCACATGATCCAATTGCAGGTCTGTGTGCTCTTGTCTCAGTATTTTTCATAGAATCATAGAATGGTAAGGTTGGAAGGGACCTCAAGGATCATCCAGTTCCAACCCCCTGCCATAGGCAGGGACACCTTCCACTAGTACAGGTCACTCAAGGCCTCCTCCAACCTGGCCTTGAACACCTTCAGGGAGGGAGCAGCCACAACCTCCCTGGGCAACCTGTGCCAGTGTCTCACCACCCTCACTGCAAACAACTTCCTCCTAACATCCAGTCTAAATCTCCCCTCTGCCAGATGAAACCCATTGCCCCTTGTCCTGGCATTACAAGCCCTTGTCAATAGTCCCTCCCCAGCCTTCCTGTAGCCCCCTTCAGATACTGGAAGGCTACTCTAAGGTCTCCTGGAAGCCTTCTCTTCTGCAGGCTGCAGAACCCCAACTCTCTCAGCCTGTCCTCACAGCAGAGCTGCTGCAGCCCTCTGAGCATCATTGTGGCCTCCTCTGGACCTGCTCCAACACTTCCATGTCCTTCCTGTGCTGGGGGCTCCAGAACTGCACACAGGACTCCAGATGGGGTCTGAGGAGAGCAGAGTAAAGGGGCAGAATCCCCTCCCTTGCCCTGGTGCCCACACTGCTCTTGCTGCAGCCCAGCACTCAGTTGCTGTCTGGGCTGCACTCTCACTGCAGGCTCATGTTGAGCTTTGCATCACCCCAGATGATGTGAGTTAGTCCTGTGTAGCCTTACCCCTGTGTAGAAACACCTTACCTCTGTTACTAGTTGGACTTTTTCCTTCCTCTATGAAAAGACCAAGGCTTTTGAAAATGTTTGGGGTTGTTAGGACCTATTTCTAATGTTCTGTGTTCTTACTGCAGTTCTTGTGCTTTTGGGTGTCTTTTGTCATTCCTTAAATGAAAAGAGGAGGAGGGAAGCTTGTTCTTGTGCACTTTCCATTGCAGTGAATTCACAGTTCAGGCATTTTGGATGTTCTGTGATGCTGAGATTGTTCAGACAGTTTTGTAAGGCTGTATGTGATAGTTTGGGAGTTCCCTGACCTCCCACACTTTGTAAAATCCCCCAGACCAGACTCAACTGGCTGGAAGTTAAGGACTGAAGCTCTATTTACAGCTCAGCACAATGTACAAGCAGAGATAGACACTATAGACAGGAATAGTTACAGGCATAGACAAGTTAAAGGTAATACAGAAACACAACTCCCCTCCCAGAAATCAGAGACCCCAGGAGGGGCTCCCAACCACTCTTCCACCTTCTCCCCACCCCTGTACCTTACCCCAGGGTTTGCCTTACACGCAAGGTGAGTTTGGAGGATCAGCCAGGGAGGTTAGTGAGGTCACTTGGCAGAGAGGCAAAGGCAAGAAACTAGATAGCCCCAGAGTGTCTGCAAGCCTGAGACTCTTATTTATGTTTTGTGTTCTAGTCTTAAACATCTCAGCAAACCTATGAGTGAAGCAGAGATCGGCAGTGTTTCCTTTTCACAGCCTTTAGTTCTCTCCATTAAAATATTCCAACTAGCCTTAAACCAGTACACTGTAATTTTGCTCAAGCTCCTGCTTGCCTTCTCTCTTTTCTGTAGAGATTGGAGGGATACTTTGAGTTGTTCCTGAAATCTGCAGTTCTGAGAAGTGTCTTTTTTCAATCATTTTATATTTGTCTGTTTTAATTTTTGATTTCTGTACAAGTCTATCTTCTTCCAAAACAATTCAGAAGCTGACTGAAGCTTATGCTAAGAATTAGAGAGGATTTTTCAAAAGAGAGAGGAATTTGGAATCCAGTTTCCACATGTGGTGTCAGATGCTTAACACCCACACCCTCCCCACCTCCCAGAGAGTGGAAAATTGAATGTGCTCACTAGGTGCCATGTGTGCAGGAAGGTCTGAATCCAGGTCAGGAGACTTCTGTTCTGCTTCACAAAGAGAGTGAAATTCACACTTAGTACATGGAGATTCAGGAATGAAAGCAGAAGTCATTTGAGAACATCTTCAGTTCAAGGAGAATCAAGAATTTACTGGCATTCCAGTAGAACATGCAGCTTTCTCAGAAGCTTGTCATACAAAGTGGGGGTTTTTTTGTGATGTTAACTGGAAAAACACTTTTATCTCCATATTGTGTTTTGTTTAAAAGTGTTAGTTGAGGGTATCACTACAGTTCAGAAACTTCTAGAGTATCTTAAAATGATCTTGCCTAGAAGTGTCACTGTTTGAAAGTACTAAATCAATTAAAAAGTTTTCAAGTTGTTTAGTGACTTATCTTCAGTGCTTGCACCTACTTAATGCACTTTCCACTGTTTGAAGTGGTCAGTTAAGTAAATTCTTGGCTCCTCCTAATTTGAAGTAGCTGCTATGTGAGTTAGACCAGCCTATAGAGCCCTTTCAGTTCCAAATAGGATCAGACTGTTTGCTCAGTCTTTCCCTTCCTTGACCTTTGCCTTCAGGAGCATACAGAGCCATCTGTTTCTGCAGTGACATTCTCTTTCTCTCATGTCTTTATTTTTCTCTTTCCTTTATTTGCTTCCACAGTCTGCTTTTGGGTTCCTCAATATGCTGACATCCTTACTTGGAGTGCTTTCTCTGTTCATCAGTCCTGTGTTGTGCAGATTGTTATTTAATAGACAGTGCTTGAATACACTGCTTTGTAATTGTCACTTCTTTTGCTTGTATGTTCTCTTACATGAATTACTGCTCTCCATTTTTAACTACCTTTTCTGAGTTTGTTTGTAAGACTTCTTGAGGCACAGAACTTCCTGAGCTTTTGTCAGACACCTTAATTATTGACACAAACTTTTATTAAGTAATTATAGCAACTCTCAGACATTATAGAGCTTTGCAAACTGTTGACTGCTTTCACACTCTCATTCTTCAAAATGTCCTTCTACACAACTTCTGGTAAAGATGGAAGAGATATCCCAGTTTTTCTCATCTCCCTTACTCAGTATTCAGGTTTTGGTAGGAGTCTTCCCAAAGTAGAGTGCCAATACTGAATTTGTTGTGCAAATGGAGACCTAAAAGATGCTGTAACATGGCATTAGAGAGTTTGTTAAAGCTGCCAGACCTAATAAAGAGAATTTTCTATCCTGTTACACAGCTGTTTATCTGAAACATGTGTACCAAACAGTGAATGGAAGAGGCACCAAAGAAATCTCTGCCTTGAAATCCACTGACCTCACTGAGGAATGCAAACAGATAAGAAACCTCTTGTCACTCTGTTGTCCTAGACCAGGACAAAATATTTGTAGATTGCTCTGACAGCATGGAATGTCAGTTGTTTGCCTTCACATTTTGTGGTTCCTTAGAAACAACTATGAATGGTGCTGCTTGATGAAGTGGGGAACAGGTTAGCTTTTTCAGTCTTCCAAGAGACTGGTTTGAAACCACAGTCACCACAACTTAATGTCAATTAATATCTGGCAGTCCTCCAGACAGATAGTAGAAAGGACAAAAATGTATGAACTTGAGAACCGAAACATCCAGCCATAGCTCAAGGAAGTCTTTTTGCATCACTCTCAAGGTGCATTAGTGGGGCAATTGGGAAATGCCTGCATTGCCTCTGTGTGTGGTTTTTCTCTTCGATGTAGGTGGGGCTTGGTCTCCCCTGGCTCTGTCAATTTGTCTTTTTCATGTATATCGAAACAAAGTAACCATGTTTCACCTGATCGCTGCAGTAATCTTGACATTTTCTCTTTTTCTCTTGCAGATTCTGAGATTTATCTCAGATTTTCTTGCTTTTCTGGTACTTTACAACTTCATCATACCTATTTCACTTTATGTGACTGTTGAGATGCAGAAATTTCTTGGATCTTTTTTTATTGGCTGGGATCTTGACCTCTATCACAAGGAAACAAACCAGAGAGCTCAAGTAAATACTTCAGACCTCAATGAGGAGCTGGGACAGGTAGAGTAAAAGATACATAGTTTGTTCTTTCTCTGTTTGTGGTGTGGTTTTTTGGTTTTTTTGTAAACTTTTCAAGCTTTTACTTCATTTTTTCAAATTAAAATTCATTACTGCAAACTGCTTATTGGTTGTGCTTGGATTTCTGAGTCATTCTAAAGTAAAGTATAAGTATCTGACGACACAGACTAAAATCTTTGCATGCTCAAAAAAAGGTGTGTAAGAGAGCGTGAGTGTGTTTTGGTTGGTTGGTTGGTTTGGTTTTTTTTTTTTCTTCTGACAAATACATGTAACTCCCAAGTCTGTTTTTTGCTTTATTTTATGAAAGGTAGAGTATGTGTTTACAGACAAAACCGGTACATTAACTGAAAATGAGATGCAGTTTCGGGAGTGTTCCATTAATGGCATCAAGTACCAAGAGGTCAATGGTAAACTAACTCCAGAAGGTTTTTCTGAAGATTCTCCAGATGGAAATAGACATGGTTTGGTAAGACCTTTTCCCTTCCCCACCCACCCTTGGGCATCTTAGACAGAAAATGTTTTATAGCAGAGAAATAATCTTCTAGTATTAGTATAAAAAAAATTATATAATCGGAATTTCAGAGTAGCTTGAAACTATTAAGTGCTACTGAAAAATAACATTTATTAAAGGTGTTGGGATATGGTTGATGTGGAGTGTTTGACAGAATTTTAAAGAAAACCCTTTTTTATTAAGTATCTTCAAAACTTGGGTTGACATGCAAATGTTACAAATAAAGGTCTTTCTTCGTTTCAGATGAAAGAGGAAGAACTCTTCTTGAAAGCAGTTTGTCTTTGTCATACAGTGCAGATCAATGCAGATCAAACAGATGGTGCTGATGGCCCCTGGTATGCCAATGGAATGGCACCCCAGCTGGAATACTATGCTTCTTCACCAGATGAGAAAGCTTTAGTTGAAGCTGCGAGCCGGTGAGTTGCACTGCCAAAACTGCCTAAGGTAGACATTGCCTGCTAGGGCAGGCAGCTTACCGTAAAAGGAGCCTTGAAAGTGTCTCAGAAAGATGGGAAAGCTGAGGGCCTGGCATGTTTGCTGTGAGAACCTTCCCTCTCTCCCATCAACAGCATTCTGTCTAAAGTAAGTAAAAGTGTATTTTCTTTTCCTCCTAGGGTTGGAGTAGTATTTACTGGAATTAGTGGGGACAGTATGGAAGTAAAAAGTCTTGGAAAACCAGAGAGGTAATCGTTCTTATTCCTTGTTTCTTTTGAAGGACAAAGCAGTAATGAAGATTGATATCAATTAATCATCTATGCCCATAAGCAAACCTTGCCTTTACACACCATACCCTTTTTAATACTTTTGCTTTAATGTCTTCATGACAGCTTGCATTTTACTCCTTATGTGCTGAAACTCAGATGCAAGAATTTTGTGTGAGTTACTCTGTGCAGATGTGTATTATAACACTTTGCATCTTTGCCCATTCCTCAAAGAGTTGGGGGACTGGATTGCTTATTCAGCTCTTGGAGTTTGTGCTTTCAGGTCTAGAAGCACCCACAATCAGTCTCATATATGCATAATCCAGTATCTGAAGGGGGCCTACAGGAAGGCTGGGGAGGGATTATTGACAAGATCTTGCAATGCCAGGACAAGGGGCAATGGATTTAAACTGGCAGAGGGGAGATTTAGACTGGATGTTAGGAGGAAGTTATTTGCAGTGAGGGTGGTGAGACACTGGCACAGGTTGCCCAGGGAGGTTGTGGCTGCTCCCTCCCTGGAGGTGTTCAAGGCCAGGTTGGACAAGGCCTTGAGAGAGCTGTGCTAGTGGGAGGTGTCCCTGCCTATGGCAGGAGGTTGGAACTGGATGATCTTAGAGGTCCCTTCCAACCTTACCATTCTATGGTTCTGTAATCTAATAATGTAGTTTAAACTTTCCCAAAATGAATAGAAATTTTATCAACAAGTGTATATCCATACTGTGCCATAACACCTCTTACTTACTTGATCTGTGTCATTTAGTTGGCAATACCTTAGAAAATTATTGATAACATATCAAAAGATGGCCAGTTAGCAGGGAACGTAACACTCTGACTGTCGAAGTCGTTTGCAAACGTGAGAAACAAAATGTAGTTTTCAAAGTTCCACTTGGAAGTGGTGATAGATAGAGAAAGGAATAGATAGGAGCTGAGTCTGATCTCCAAATCTAAACCTAATATTCAGGAAACTATTTCTGTACATAGAAGAAACTTTCTATTCTTATGAAATAGGATTAAATATACATAAAGTTGTGGAACGCAATCCATTGCAGTCACACATAACAGTTACTGCTGCCTGATAGCGGTAGCGTTGCTTTTAGAGTTTCCATGTGAAAAACAACACTTTGGGGAAAGCTCTGTGGTGTAACAATAATTGTCTTTGGAAACTTATTTCTGAAAATGTTTTCTCCCCTTTCCCTCTACTGTTAAACTACAAAATACAGGTATAAATTACTTCATGTTTTGGAGTTTGATCCAAATCGCAGACGAATGAGCGTCATTGTGGAGAGTCCCTCAGGTAAGCGATGGAAGCTAACAAGCCACAGCCAAGAACTTCTGAAGTCATATGCATTCTTAACTGCTGTTCTGTTTGACTTTTTAGGGGAAAAGCTTTTGTTCACAAAGGGAGCAGAATCCTCCATTCTTCCTCGTAGTAACAGTGGAGAGATAGACAAAACAAGGATACACGTGGATGAATTTGCTTTGGTAAGCATATATGCTTGCACAGCTGCTTGGAAGCTGATCCATCCTCTTTAGCATCTTCATTGGTGATCTGGACGAGGGCATCGAGTCAGTCACCAGCAAATTTGCAGATGACACCAAGCTGGGG
>VWZE01004444.1:17758-35505 GCA_013396675.1 Eubucco bourcierii
CTGGAGGTGAGGAGAAAGTTCTTGCCTGAGAGAGTCATTGACTGCTGGAATGGGCTGCCCAGGGAGGTGGTGGAGTCACCGTCCCTGGAGGTGTTCAAGGTGGGTTTGGACGTGGCACTTGGTGCCATGGTCTGGTCTTGAGGGCTGTGGTGATGGGTTGGACTTGATGAGCTTTGAGGTCTCTTCCAACCTTGGTGATACTGTGAGACTGTGAAAGAAAATTGCTCTGGTACAAATTTTGTGACTGTAAGTGAACAAATTGCAGGTGACATCTTCTTGTTAGATTGGAATTATGCCTGCTCTGAAAGTAGTCTTTTCTTATTTTCTCACAGAAAGGACTGAGAACTTTGTGCATAGCCTACAGAAGATTCACACCTGAGGAGTATCAAGAAGTTGGCAAACGCCTTCACGAGGCCAGGACTGCCTTACAGCAACGGGAGGAAAGATTAGCAGATGTATTCAACTTCATAGAAAGGGATCTGGAATTACTTGGGGCTACAGGTGTAGAAGACAAGTATGCATGGAGTTTCTGCTAATTACACTTAAAATTACAATGAGTGTAGGATTTGTAACTGAAATACACTATGTGCCATGGAAAAATGTCCTGCCACAACCAGAGGTTCTGTCTTGTTCAGTATGTTTACCACTGTTGGGATTGAGGAGCATTCAGAGCACGTGCTGTGCCAGCTGATGCTGGTTTAACAGTGACACACGTTGTGCTTCCTCAGAGGGATTTAATGTGTGTAAAATGGAATAACTGCAGTCAGTATTTAGGGTCGTGGCTAACACACATCTCTGCTTTACAAAGCATTCTGTTTGTGTGATGTCTGCTCTGTAAGTCAGAGGGTATATTGCATGCTGGGGAGTACAGATGGATCCTTTAGAACCTTTACATGCACCATAGTAGATAGTAATTGCCATGGACTGTTTTAAAGCTTCTCAAATGCATCAGCGATGCCTAATTTAAATTAAGATATGCTTATTCTTTTTTTTTTTTTTATCATTTAG
Organism: Eubucco bourcierii; assembly: GCA_013396675.1. Taxonomy (NCBI): domain Eukaryota; kingdom Metazoa; phylum Chordata; class Aves; order Piciformes; family Ramphastidae; genus Eubucco; species Eubucco bourcierii. Next base: position 18,767 of record VWZE01004444.1, read on the forward strand.
CAGGATTGAAGTTTAGCTTTTGTTTCATCAAGGCTGTTGTTTTCTTGCTGGTAAAATAATGTCATCTGACAGACTGATTCTCTTAAAGTACACATAAGACTGGACATGCAGTCCTAAATCATCACGATGATGGGGTTACAGGAATAAAATGGAGTTACATTGTAGTCTCTTTTTTTGTAAACTGTTTGTTTGGTTATTTCTTTCCTTGTTTCTAGACTTCAGGAGAAAGTCCAAGAAACTATAGAAGCACTCAGGTTGGCTGGCATCAAAGTGTGGGTACTCACTGGAGATAAGCATGAAACAGCTGTTAGTGTCAGTTTGTCGTGTGGACACTTTCACAGAACCATGAACATCCTTGAGCTTGTGCAACACAAGTCTGACAGCACCTGTGCAGAACAACTGAGGCAGCTAGCCAAGAGGTAAAATACCTGAGACCTCGTTATCTCAGGGGAGATCTTTTATTTTCAAATGTTCTGCTGATCTCTTTGATCTGTGTGCCAAATACATGAATTTGCCCTTTAAAAAAAAATTACTATAATAAGAGACTTGCAGAAACAGTCTATCTACCAGGCTAAGATCCTAATTTATTGCATGGGCAAGTGCATAGTTCATCACTAGATGAAAGCTTTTACAATGCTCTGATAGAAAGCCAACTGTTTTGTCCCTGAATAGAATAAAAGAAGACCATGTTATCCAGCATGGATTGGTTGTGGATGGGACCAGCCTTTCTCTTGCACTCAGGGAACATGAAAAACTGTTCATGGAAGTTTGCAAAAACTGCTCTGCAGTGTTGTGCTGTCGCATGGCACCCCTTCAGAAAGCAAAGGTAAGTAAGAATATAAGAATAAGTAAGAATATAACCAGCTTTGTCAAGTGTTTTTTTCATGCTTTGAGGAGGCAAGGATTTCTGGGACTGCTTTCTTTGTTTACCTGACCTTATGTCTGACTTCTCAATCCTTGTTAAATTCAGTTGACCTGGAGTTGCTCAGAAGTATCTACATGGGTTAGTAAAATTTTCCAAGCGTGCAGAGGAGAGAGTCAAAACACTGCCACTGTGCAAGAAAAGGGCTAATCTTTATTCAGCCTCTTCATTTTTCTGTGAGGAGTTAGCTCTCCTGATCACCTGCATGCATTTTCAGTGTCTGTTCCATCACCTCTCCAAACCAATTTTTTTTCCTGTAGGTAAAGATTTTAACAATGCTCTGATTTTACATCTTGTCAAAATGAAAAGGAAATGAACCTAACTTTTTAGCTTGAAGTGCTAGGAAACCCTTATGTGAAGTACTAAGTGTGCAAAAGAGGGCAGGCTCTTTTACTTTACATGAGTGAGTTGTTTTGAGGCCACTTCCGACATGTAGCCAAACTTTTACTTTGCTGTAGAACAGTTCACCTGTGAATAAAACTTGCTGTAGTATTAGTTTCAATAAAGTGTTAAAAGCAGGTTGTTTGTAACTAGTATGATAAAAACATTTTTTTTGGATGTGTCCACTTGATGTACATTTTTAGCTGAAATTTTTGGCATCCCCTCTCTTTTAAAATGTAGTTATTTGCCTGTGTTTTGCCCTTGTTCTTGTTTTGTTATTTAACTTGATTTTTATAATGTGCTTTCTGTACTGCCAGATTTGGCAGATAGCAGTCAATAATGCTTTGCGTAATTTGTATCCAGGCCAGCTGATAATCTCCTTTTATTTCCTGTGTTCTGCCATGAAGTACAGCAAAGCCTAATTTTGATGACAGTGACTCTTTAATTTGAAACACTGAAGTATAGAAAAGCCTGAGACAAATGCCATTAACAGGGGAGGGAAGGAAGTGTGTGGCAGTTTAGTCTGGCCCTGCATTTGATTTTCTTCTCTAGGCATCCTTTCTGTGACATTTATTCCAAGGTTAACTGGAACTCTTCTTGCTATTTTCTACCTCTTTTCTGTTGTTTTTAATGCTTTTTAATATGTGGCTAGTGGTCTCACTGCTGCTTTTTGTGTATTTTATGGCTTGGAAGCCTTTTAAAACATCTTTCACGTCAGCCATTCAGAGCTGCTGCTGACTGCTCCTGTTAATATTTGCCAGAGGATTTGTCTTGACCTTTTCACATAGATGTTTGTCTGTCTGAGTTACCACTGTCTTCACGATGACTGATCTGGGTGACATACTGCAGCCTTGCTTCCTTTTTAAGGCTTCTTGTTAAGATCTGATGCTAAATGTACTTGGAAGTAATTACCCTTTAGGAATGGGAAACCTCCAAACTTGAATGTGAATACCTGTAATTAGGGTATCCTCATAATCAGGTGAATTTCTCTGAACCATGGACTGTGTTTAATCACTGTTATGTTTCTCGTGTGAGTTACTGCTCGTATGAAGCAATGCACTGACACTGCCAGCTACAACTCAATTATCTGAATACAGTTAATTGTGCCAGATACTTCATGTAGCTGTTGCTCTGTTCATATTTCCACTTTGGGTTTTCTAGAACTTCAGGGAGGTAAATGCAATGTTTTTTCCTAGATAATTGTCTTTTGTTTTCAGAAAGCCTTTTGGATCTGCTTCTACTTTCAGTTAGAACTGTCTGAGAGGTTAATGAATTACTAATTCTCCTTAACCAAAAGCCTTATAGAATCATAGAATGGTAAGGTTGGAAGGGATCTCAAAGATCATCTAGTTCCAACCCCCTGCCATAGGCAGGGACACCTCCCACTAGTACAGGTTACTCAAGCCCTCTTCCAGCCTGGCCTTGAACCCCTCCAAGGAGGCAGCAGCCACAACCTCCCTCAGTGTCTCACCACCCTCGCTGGAAAGAACTTCCTCCTAACACCTGTTTTTAATCTCCCCTCTGCCAGTTCAAACCCATTGCCCCTTGTCCTGTCATTGCAAGCCCTTGTCAATAGTCCCTCCCCAGCCTTCCTGTAGGCCCCCTTCAGATACTGGAAGGCTACTCTAAGGTCTCCTCAAATCCCCAGCTGCTGTAGCCTGTCCTCATAGCCAAGCTACTGCAGCCCTCTGATCATCTTTGTGGCCCTGCTCTGGACCCGCTCCAACAGTTCCATGTCCTTCCTGTGCTGGGGGCTCCAGAACTGCACACAGTACTCCAACCAACTCTTCTGTATTTAGGATATTGTGGATACTTATATTAAAGATCTGTTTCCTGTCTGTCAAGTGCTGGATATCACTGCTTTTTTGAGGATTTTAAAGCATTGTATCTAAGCAGAACTTTTCCCCTCTATCATATTTTCTTTTGTGACTTTGCTAGCTGAGAATACCCATTGGTGATAATGAAATTGCTTGAAAAATAAACTATTCTCTTTAACAGCATGTAGTGATCTTTGAGCTAATACATTGTGGTTTGGGATTGCTGGTTAACACTAACTAGTTCCAGTAACTGAAAATAAGAAGAATCTGCACATGCCTAGTAAAGGGCATTAAGTCTGTATTACTCCCTAAGTAAACTTTTGGTTCTAATTTGTACTCGATTGTTCTGTATGGAAGGACCAAATTAGGAGTTGCAAAACATCATCTAAGTAAGACCAGCCAAATAAGCTCAAAGCAGGCATATTTAAGGGAGGCTTGTGGCCCAAAGCAAGCAGCTCTTCTAAAGGAGCAATGAATTTGCACATCTGGTATGCCAGAAATGTTTTTCACTCGAGCATGCACGTTCATAAAGCACACTAATTACCTTTGCAAGCAGGTAACTAAGATGCTTGGGAGTTATTGGCTTGTTTTGTAGGCAGACTGTATGTCTAATCTGAACACTTTCTACCCTTCTTTCCTTTTCAGGTAGTGCGACTGTTAAAAACATCTCCAGAGAAACCTATAACATTAGCAATTGGTGATGGTGCTAATGATGTGAGCATGATACAGGAAGCACATGTTGGCATAGGTAACTTTCTTTTCTCAGAAGAGATAAAGGCAAATAAGATGCAGATTTTTACTAGAGGATTAAATCATGAATAGTGTTGATAACCACCTAAACAGTATCACACAGTATCACAGTATCGCAAGGGTTGGAAGAGACCTCAGAGATCATCAAGTCCAACCCATCACCACAGCCCTCAAGACCAGACCATGGCACTAAGTGCCATGTCCAAACCTGCCTTGAACGCCTCCAGGGACGGTGACTCCACCACCTCCCTGGGCAGCCCATTCCAGCAGTCAATGACTCTCTCAGTGAAGAACTTCCTCCTCACCTCCAGCCTAAACTTCCCCTGGCGTAGCCTGAGTCTGTGTCCTCTTGTTCTGTCACTGGTTGCCTGAGAGAAGAAGGTAACCTCCTCCTGGCCACAACCACCCTTCAGGTAGTTGTAGACAGCAATAAGGTCCCCCCTGAGCCACCTCTTCTCCAGGCTAAACAGTCCCAGTTCCCTCAGCCTCTCCTCATAGGGCTGTGCTCGAGGCCTCTCCCCAGCCTCGTTGCCCTTCTCTGGACACGTTCAAGTACCTCAATGTCCTTCCTAAATTGAGGGGCCCAGAACTGGACACAGTACTCGAGGTGTGGCCTGACCAGTGCAGAGTACAAGGGGAGAATGACCTCCCTGCTCCTGCTGGCCACACTATTCCTGATGCAGGCCAGGATGCCATTGGCCTTCTTGGCCACCTGGGCACACTGCTGGCTCATGTTCAGGCGGGTGTCAATCAGCACCCCCAGATCCCTTTCTGTTTGGCTGCTCTCCAGCCACTCCCACCCCAGCCTGTAGCTCTGCATGGGGTTGTTGTGGCCAAAGTGCAGCACCTGGCACTTGGATTTGTTGAGCTCCATCCCCTTGGACTCTGCCCATCTGTGCAGGCGGTCGAGGTCCTGCTGCAGAGCCCTTCTGCCCTCCAACCCAGCAACATCAGCCCCCAGCTTGGGGTCAGCTGCAAATTTGCTGGTGCCTGACTCAATGCCCTCGTCCAGATCATCACTGAAGGTGTTCCAGAGGATGGGGCCCAGCACTGATCCCTGGGGCACACTGCTAGTGCCCGGCCTCCAGCTGCATGTGGCACCATTCACCACCACTCTCTGGGCTCGGCCCTCCAGCCAGTTCCTAACCCAGCACAGAGTGTTGGCATCCAAGCCACGAGCTGACAGCTTAGCCAGCAGTGTGCTGTGGGGCACAGTGTCAAAGGCCCTGCTGAAGTCCAGGCAGACCACATCCACAGGCCTCCCCACATCCACCAGGCAGGTCAGCTGATCATAGAAGGAGATCAGGTTGGAGAGGCAGGATCTGCCCTGCCTGAATCCATGTTGGCTGGACCTGAGCCCTTGGGCATCCTTCTAAAAGTTTTGCACCTGTGAATGACAGAGTTAAAATGAGTCATTTGTTGTAGCAACTTTAGTGAGATTTAAGATTTAAGGCTGTTTGCTTTCAGAAATATTAGGTTTATTGTGTAGTCTAACAATAATCAGAAGTTCTGATCAATGCTGCCTTAACAGCAAGATTTCTTTGTAACTAGAATCTCAGAAGTACTCAGCTTCAGTTATTGGAAGTGGATATCTCTAAGTTTAGACACTGTAGATTCTAAGTTCCTGTGTAAATCTGACCTTTAAACCTTTCTTTGCACTAAACTGCCACTTTTTGCACCACACCTGCATCAGTCTAGAAATAGCATTTGTGTCTGGTTTCTCTTCAAGAAGGCATGCATTTTATCTCTTGAGAGGCTGTCACTGATTCTCAGCTAAACTTGGCAGTTTTCTGCTTATTGTTGTTATTATTCTGACCAGGACCTTTAAACTTTTCCTAGTTGAGTACGAAGCAGAATGTACAACTGAATTGGTACCCATCACGTAATGTTTTGGTATTTCTTTTGCTAAATTTGGGTGGTTTGTTACAATGATAAATGCTGGAGATTCTTACAAAAAGGTGTTGGCAATCAGAATGTTAAGTCTGTCACCCTTTGAGTAGAAAGATATGTGTAGTGTTTATCATGTAAATCATATGGCCATGAGTTTTAACACAATGGCTATAGACTGCTTGGAAAGGTTACAAGCCAATAGCAAATGATGCTTTATTCTACATCTGGTTTATCAATTAACTAAAACTTATTAAAATATCACAGTATCACAGTGTCACCAGGGTTGGAAGAGACCTCAAAGATCATTAAGTCCAACCCATCACCACAGCCCTCAAGACCAGATCATGGCACCAAGTGCCACGTCCAAACCCGCCTTGAACACCTCCAGGGACGGTGACTCCACCACCTCCCTGGGCAGCCCATTCCAGCAGTCAATGACTCTCTCAGGCAAGAACTTTCTCCTCACCTCCAGCCTAAACTTCCCCTGGCACAGCTTGAGACTGTGGCCTCTTGTTCTGCTGCTGCTTGCCTGAGAGAAGAAAGCAACCTCCTCCTGGCTACAAGCACCCTTCAGGTAGCTGGAGACAGCAAGAAGGTCTCCCCTGAGCCTCCTCTTCTCCAGGCTGAACAATCCCAGCTCCCTCAGCCTCTCTCCATAGGGCTGTGCTCCAGGCCTCTCCCCAGCCTCGTTGCCCTTCTCTGGACACACTCAAGCACCTCAATGTCCTTCTTCAATGGAGGGGCCCAGAACTGGACACAGGACTCAAGGTGTGGCCTAAGCAGTGCAGAGTCCAGGGGGAGAATGAGCTCCCTGCTCCTGCTGGCCACACTCTTGCTGATGCAGGCCAGGATGCCATTGGCCTTCTTGGCCACCTGGGCACACTGCTGGCTCGTGTTCAGGCAGGTGTCAATCAGCATCCCCAGATCCCTTTCTGTTTGGCTGCTCTCCAGCCACTCCCACCCCAGCCTGTAGCTCTGCATGGGGTTGTTGTGGCCAAAGTGCAGCATCTGGCACTTGGATTTGTTGAACTCCATCCCCTTGGACTCTACCCATCTGTGCAGGCGGTCGAGGTCCTGCTATAACTCTCTACGTTTTTATTGTAATTCTCATTAGACATTCCATGTGTACTACCCAGAACCAGCAAGTCTTTGCAATCAAGGGTGATAGGACCTGTAGACTATTTTTTTCCCAAAGCAACCAGCGCTTCTCTGTATCTGGTTTTCAGATATCTGAGCCACTCCTCTTCTGTAAAAGAGTGTAGTTTTTAGAAATGAATTTGTGTTCACCTGTGACCCATCAGATTAAGTGCCATTGTAAGAGCAGCATATGCTTTATTCTGCTGTTGAGTATAGGCCATGTGTTATTCCCAGGAAGTATTGCAAGGAAAACCTCTCTGAAGGGAAACATACTAAGTAAATTAATTGTGGATTGATAATGGTTTGCTTGGTTTGGGAATTTTGCTTACTATTTATGTATCCTTCCATAAATCTTTTACTAAGCATACTGTATAGAAATAGTCTGCTATTATTATTTTTTAGTTGGATCAGCATCAAGTGAGCAATTTCATTTAGTTGTGTCAGAAACAACATCTTTTGGAAACTAAAAGTTACCAGAGTCTTTATAATGTCGAGGTTCAGGAAAACAGAACGTGTAGCTGCAGGCCTGTGTTGTGTGTTTTTGTTGTGGTTTTTGTTTTCTAAACATTATAAAAATTGAAGTTAAAACCTTCTTTCTGTTTTGTGTCCCAAATGTTACAGGAATCATGGGCAAGGAAGGAAGACAAGCTGTAAGGAACAGTGACTATGCAATAGCACGGTTTAAATTCCTCTCCAAGCTGCTTTTTGTTCATGGACACTTTTACTATATTAGAATAGCAACCCTTGTACAGTACTTTTTTTATAAGGTAAGTCTTCAAAGAGTGCCAGTGAAGTTCACATTAAAATAGGTAACTTTTTCCCCAGCAAGAAATTCATTGCAGATCTAAGTTTTTTGTTTGAAAGAAGTTAAATATCTTTATACAAAACATTTTGCATTATGTTTTTTTTTAATATATATTAAAACCCAATGCAGCAGTTTAGCTATGAAAGTTAGTACTTCCACCTAGAAATAGGTGTAAAATACCAAAATGAGTGTGCCTAGGCTGAGAGCAAACATGCTTGCTCTCTGAACACAGTATTACTAGCACAGAGTTGAATCCATTCTACAGCAGGTTGTAGAAGTGTAACATTTTGTGTTCGTTGCTTTTCATATGAACCAAATTCATTCATCTTTTTCTTAAAAGGAGCACAGGAAGTGGTTGAGGGAGGGAAGAGCCTGCAGGAAGGGTGTGAGGGGAGAGCATGCTCTTTACCAGCAGGCTGACCTTGAGAAAGCAGTCTGTCAAGGATGAGAGCTGGGCCAGCCATTAAACAAGCTCCCCACCAGCCCCTCTCTCTTCCTAAAGGGAAAATAAACGGAATAAGGGAGAGAGACTTGTGTAATGGAAATTTATTTTATTATTTTCGTTAATTTTTGGTTTGAAGTACATACAAAACCAATATTGAACCTGACATCCCTGATAGCAATTGCCATCATCACTGATGCTGTGACACAAGTCCCAGATGGGACTCAGGGGCAGATGGCAACTAGATTTTGGAATTCATGGATGAGGATCCAAGGCAGAACAGACTACTGAAGAAGAACTTGACCCTCATAGTCCCTCAGCTCATGTACCAAATATGTAGTTTGAATGGAATACCTCGATCAGTTTAGGGCCACCTGTCCTGTCTACTTCTTCCCTGCAGGTGTGGCCTTTTGCATCCCCAAAGTGGCACACAAGAATTAGCAGTTAGTGACCTTGGTCTGCACACCAATGCTTGGTGTTAACCGTTGAGCATTGCCACTGCTAGAAGCAGGCACTGTCCAGCAAAATATGCCATTAACTTCAGACAGTGAAGCTGGTTAGAAGAGACTGAGCTCAAAAGTAAAATCCCTGAACAGAATTTGTTCTGTTCTAACTCAAACCAGAACACAGTTGAAGCCTCAATTATAATAATTCTGAGGTGAGGTGCTGCAAGGGAAGTAACACCAGGGACTGAGTTCTATCTGGACACCTGTCAGGGACCTATGGGAATGGAACAACAGCTAGGAGGAGTGAAAGCATGGGCCAGGGACCTTAATCCAAGGTTGGGTATTAAAAGCTACAATGTCTGGGCTTTGTATTGTTTTTTTTTTACTTGATTGTCAATTTTGAAAAGTCAGCATTTGCTATCTTACCTAAAGTTTAGCTGCCATTGGCCACCATGACACTTCTTCCCTTCTATTGTTAGCTTCCATTTAAAGATGCTCTTAGGTTTTAGTTTTAGTCTGTTCCCATGCAGAAATCTGACACAAGCAGGTCACAGGCGTTCTTCAATGTGGAGATGTGGAAACTATTTTGCAAATAAATTCCTGAAAAGAAACTGAGTGGAAAATGGATGAATTTTTCTCATTTAGCACTACTTACACTTCTGCAATGAGATCCATTCATCAAACACATATAATTATGTTTATATTTTTCAGGTCTGTTGTTCCAAAGGACAAACCAAATACACTCTCAAGCAAGCATCTTGCTTTATTTTGTCAAATACAGTGCTGAAATGCTTTGTGCTCTCCGTGTTTGTTCTTATCAGCTTGTCAGAGTTAGTACTTTCTTTGAATGTTGTCAGATGTATACTGAGGGTTAACTGTTTTCTTCACACTTTTTTTTTTTTTTCAGAATGTGTGCTTTATTACACCACAATTTTTATATCAGTTCTTCTGTTTGTTTTCACAACAAGTAAGTATTTGATGCCCTACTAAATGCATATGAAACATTCAGGGTAAATAACTGAAAAAAAATGGTAAAGAACTCTGGGCTAAAGGCTCTGTGGAGACCTTAGAGTGGCCTTCCAGTACCTAAAGGGGCCTACAAGAAAACCAGGAAGGGACTTTTTTAGAAGGGCTTGTTATGATAAGAAGGAATTGATTGAAGGTTGAGGAGGGCACGTTTAGACTAGATAGGAGAAAGAAATTCTTTACAGTAATACAGGAGAAAGAAATTCTTTACAGTATCGGTGGCAAGACACTGGAACAGGTTGTCCAGGGAGGTTGTGGATGCCCCCTCCTTGGAGGTGTTCAAGTGCTTGGTTGTCAGAGCTGAGATTTTGTTGTTGTAGAACTTGTTCAGAGTTTTGATAGTGTAATTTACACAGACAAGAGAATACAAAAGTGAGCAGATAGAGCTTGGGTTTTTTGTTTGGTTGGTTTTTGTTTTTTAAATCTAAGCTTCGTTGTGTGTTTCTTAGCCTTGAAACAAAGTGTCTTTTCCTTATGTTTTTATTTGAAATATGCAATGGCACCATTATTTTTGAATTGTGAAATTGTTCTTGAGGTAAAAAGTAAACTTTCAGATGATGCTGCATGTTGAAAGTTATCTGAGAACGCTTAAATTCAAAGTGTTTTTTGCACTTAGCGTTAAAGTGAATGCATTCTACTTGATATTTGCTTTCAATTGGATGCTTATATTTAATTCATCAAATTGATATCTTCATTTTCCTATCATTTTGTGTTTCTATTCTGGACTTTCTTCATGTTTCATGTAACCTTTATGGTGATTTGTTTTAAATCAAGAAGAAAGATGACTTGTGGGTTGTGAATTTTGCTATTACATAAGCTGTTTTGGTTTTTTTTTCCTAGCAGTCTGTGTTGTGTCCTTCTTGCTTTTTGACAATGATTAATTGTCACAGGCTTATGTCCACAGACTTGGTTCATTAGTATAGCTGACTTGGGAGGGATCTATCATACAGGTTGTCCAGGGAGGTTGTGGATGCCCCCTCCTTGGAGGTGTTCAAGACCAGATTGGATGAGGCCTTGTGCAAGCTGGTCTAGTGGAGGGGGTCCCTGCCCATGGAAGGGACATTGGAACCAGGTGATCTAATTTAAAGTCCCTTCCAACCCAAAGTATTCTATGAACTACACAGGAGCAGCACAGATGTTGCCCTTGATACATGCCCTGCTTCATTTGCTGTATTGGATAGCTCGATGTTGCTAGGTGGTTATGTGAGGATAGCTTCTTAATAACTATCAAATTCCCATCATAAACGTCTGTGTTGCTGCTATTAGCACGCAAAATAACTTTAAATACAAAGAAGTTGTTTTTTTTTCCTCTGCAAGACTCAGAATGCTTTTTGTTTCCATTTTCAGACGCTCTATGACAGTGTATACCTGACTTTGTACAATATTTGTTTCACTTCCTTGCCTGTCCTCATCTACAGTCTTTTTGAACAACATGTGCATCCTCATGTCCTGCAGAGCAAACCTGTGCTCTATCGGTAGGTAGCACTGTTGTGGAGGGGGTAATTAATTACTGCCAGATGATATGTTACAAATATTAATATTAAATATTCTGAACTGGCATCACCCCAATCACCAGTTTAGTAACAATAACAGCTCCTTCCATCCGTTATGGAAGCTATAGACAGGTTATAATAGCATCTAGGAATAACTATTAAATATATACACATTAATTGAGCTCAAACTGGCAGAGAAGGCTTTGGGGTCAGTAGTGCAAGTATCAAGTATCTTGCTGCAAGGGGCAAGTATCAGATCTGGCTTTTCCATCCTCTTCAATTCCAGCTCCAGGGAGAAGATTTCTATAGTTTGTGCTATTCTGAATTTGACTCTTTAGAGACCACTGCCATTGGTGATGCCTGCATAAAGCAGAGGCGTATCAGAGGGCTGCAACAGCTCTGCTGTGAAGACAGGCTGAGAGAGTTGAGGCTCTGCAGCCTGCAGAAGAGAAGGCTTCCAGGAGACCTTAGAGTAGCCTTCCAGGATCTGAAGGGGGCTCCAGGAAGGCTGGGGAGGGACCATTGACAAGGGCTTGCAATGACAGGACCAGAGGCAATGGGTTTGAACTGGCAGTGGGGAGATTGAAAGTGGATGTTAGGAGGAAGTTGTTTGCAGTGAGGGTGGTGAGACACTGGCACAGGTTGCCCAGGGAGGTTGTGGATGCTGCCTCCATGGAGGTGTTCAAGGCCAGGTTGGAGGAGGCCTTGAGTGAGCTGTGCTAGTGGGAGGTGTCCCTGCCTATGGCAGGGGATTGGAACTGGGTGATCTTTGAAGTCCCTTCCAACCCTATGATTCTAAATCTTGAGAGCTCTCTCAGTGGTTTGGTTTTTTTCCCTTTTTTCCATGATTTATGTTTATTGGAAGGTTGGTTGGGTTTTGTTTTTTTTCACATGTCAGCATTTGTTAAATGTATCTTAATGCAGTTGAAAGCTACTTGAAGTCAAAACAGTGGCAGGCATGCAACGTGAACAGCTGATGACTTATGTAAAGACAATCTGAAATCCCAAATCTGTTTTATTTCTGCAGAGACATCAGTAAAAATGCCCATCTGGGGTTTAAACCATTTCTTTACTGGACCATCTTGGGCTTTTTCCATGCATTTGTTTTCTTTTATGGCTCTTATCTTCTGATGGGAGAAGACACCTCTCTGCTGGGAAATGGCCAGGTATATCATAAGATTTATTCTGCCACTGTAAATTTTTGGTGTTTGCTTTTTGGTTTTGTTTTTTTTTTAATCTTCTTAGATAAGAAATTTTTATTTTATTTTTTTTTATGAATCACATAATTGCTAAAGATGCTTTACCAGTATTCTTGTGTGCTCTCAAACTAACATTTTTTGGTCTGAAACTGTAAGATATGTTGTGAGAAAGTGTGTGTCCATAAAGAACATGTTTCAAGCCAATACTTGTATTATGATTGCTTAGATGTGGTTTAATTTGGATACCTTTTTTTTTTTTTTTTGTCAAAATCCTGTGTCACTACTTCAGAAAATGACAATTTAATTCATTCATTCAAAACTCATTATGAATTGGGCTTAATTGCAGTGTCAAACAATGGCTTCTCTTTAGCATGAGTTATAAAATGAGGCTTAAATCTGAAAGTTGCAGAAATTCTTAAAGCTTTTTCCTAAAATGTATTGTTTTAACTACTCAGTGTTTTTAAAACATAAGTGGCACAAGATGCTTTTATTCAATAAATGCTTTTAAGACAATAATGAAATATTGATTTGACTATTTTAAAGAACTCCAAACCATACACCAAAAACTCTAAAGCTTGGATAAAACCAGTGCAAGTTTTCTCCCTCATTCCGTCTGGTTCTGTGTTAGTCAGTGCAGTTTAGAGCAATTAGATACCTTTTTTCTCTCACAGAACTGTTACATGTACCAGTGCAAAAATACATTGCCCTCCCTCATGCCATGCTCCTTGCTGGCATGGCTGTGTTGCCGATTCTGGTGTAGTGCTTGATAGAGTTGCAAGTTTGGGCACAAAGTGCCAACAGCATCATGCAGTATTCAGTGGTCAGCTGGTGATGGGGAGTAAGCATGAGCTCAGGAATTTTAGCCAAAGAAAAATGTTACTTATAATGATGTACAATGAGTAGAATTGTCTTGAGTGACTAAAATCAGAGCATGTAAGCTAGTGGTTAGCATGCCTGGAGAGAAAAGAGCAATAAAGGGAGAATGGTGCAGCCAGCTGAGATGCCTATTTCACCATGACATTAAAACATAAAAACTTTTAAATAGTTGTGCTTCTCTTACATGGGTAAGAGCTATAAGAGTATGGTATGAGCTATAAGAGTGTCCTCTTGTCATTTGTTGCAAGCTCTTTGACTTTGGTAAAGGACCTGCAGTACCCTTCTAAGTGTAATTCCACACTATGAAGCAGTGCATTTATGTGCATCTGTCTTATTTATCAAAGCACCTCACTTAGTGATGTCCACGAGGCAGAAACAGACTTTTAGAAATGTGTAGTTTGAGGAAGGGATTATATAGTATAAGTCTAGAACAGTATGTTAATGTAGACTTTGTGGAGAAGGTCCTTTCAGCTGTTTCTTGTATAACCTAACCTCAAGGGGTTTTTTTACATACACATAGTGAATGAGCATACTGCAGATAAAGCTTTCAGGTTCCCTTTGGCTTCTCATGTTTTCTGTGATGTAACTTGAAAGTCTTAGACTTTATTTGGAATTACTCTTCATCTACCTGTGTTTGCTAAAAGGTAATTATTTGAACTGGAAGAATTGTGTATTGCACTAAAATACCCGTGGTGCATGAAGTATATTGCAAAGTTAGTATGTGCCTGGAAAAGCGAAAGTTAAGGGCAAGAGAAATTTGTGTACTGCTGAAGTGCTTCTTTGTAAGAAATCCTCAACTGGGGTAGTGTTGGTGCAAGACCTCACATTTAAATTCCAAGCTCCTAGTTTGGAGAAAGGCAGAATGGAAAGGATTGTATATAACTTGTTAATGCTGCTGGTTTGTTAGGCTTACCTCAACACATTGTGCAACAACTTGATCTTTTAGTTCTTTTTTTTTTTTTCTCCCCCCCTTTTTCATGCTGTGCATGTCGTCAGATATTGAAACCTAACAGGCAAATGGTAAGAGTTTAGAAGAGGAGGAGATACAAAATATTGTATCTGTTATTTCACAGGATTAAAGGATGCAGCATCCATAGTGTCAATATGTTCAAAAATAAAATGGTGGCAAGAACCTGTTCGTGTTTTGCATTCTAACTCTGTGACGATTGAGAGCAGTGCTAGTAAAGACACTTTCTTTCACAGGTCACTTGGGAGCAGTTAGTCTGATTTCATTGTAAGGTTATTACTGCAGCAGTTAACAGCAAGCATGTGGCTTGTTAAAGATGACCATCAGTATGAAAAGTAAATAGAAACCTTCAGAAGATGTCTTATAATGGATACTCATAATGATCAGTAAATCCAGACTGATGGCTGCCTCAGTTTTACACCTTGTGTAAAGATGAGACCCAGCAGTAGTGAGGTCTGTCACCAGGCCATTGCAATTTTTAATTGTTTCCCTTTGTCAGAGCTTTGTAACAAAGACTACAACTGTGTGAACCCCAGTTCCATGCCTCTGCTGTGCTAACAAATCAGCTCCAAGATGACTTTGCCTGTGTGCATGTGGTACCTTTCTCCTTGCTTGCTTAGTTTGCTACTGTTAAATACAGAGTTGAGGATTTTGTCATTGTTCACTATATCAGTGCCAAAAAAACCTACAAAACAGCAGTGCCTTCGGTTTCAGTACCCAGACTGCTTACAAGAGCAGAGCAGTTAGACCTGTTGTAGAGTGGCAGTGTGTGTTTTAGCATGTGTGTAGATAGAGTGCAAACTCAGCAACCCTGCTTGCTTGTCAGAGCTGAGACTTTGTTGTTGTAGAACTTGTTCAGAGTTTTGATAGTGTAATTTACACAGACAAGAGAATACAACAGTGAGCAGATAGAGCTTGGGTTTTTTGTTTGGTTGGTTTTTGTTTTTTAAATCTAAGCTTCGTTGTGTGTTTCTTAGCCTTGAAACAAAGTGTCTTTTCCTTACTTTTTTATTTGAAATATGCAATGGCACCATTATTTTTGAATTGTGAAATTGTTCTTGAGGTAAAAAGTAAACTTTCAGATGATGCTGCATGTTGAAAATTATCTGAGAACGCTTAAATTCAAAGTGTTTTTTGCACTTAGCGTTAAAGTGAATACATTCTACTTGATATTTGCTTTCAATTGGATGCTTATACTTGATTCATCAAATTGATATCTTCATTTTCCTATCATTTTGTGTTTCTATTCTGGACTTTCTTCATGTTTCATGTAGCCTTTATGGTGATTTGTTTTAAATCAAGAAGAAAGATGACTTGTGGGTTGTGAATTTTGCTATTACATAAGCTGGTTTGGTTTTTTTTTTCCTAGCAGTCTGTGTTGTGTCCTTCTTGCTTTTTGACAATGATTAATTGTCACATGCTTATGTCCACAGACTTGGTTCATTAGTATAGCTGACTTGGGAGGGATCTATCATACTGTGAATGCTCTTAACAGATGATTTTTTTTTTTCCTTTTTTCTGCCATGATTTTTTGCCTTTCCATTTTCTTAGATGTTTGGGAACTGGACATTTGGTACTTTGGTCTTCACCGTTATGGTTATCACTGTTACAATGAAGGTATGGAATTATACTAATTAATCCTGTGTTTGGATATGTAAGCAAATATGTAACAGAGTAATAATTTAAAACAGATTTAAAAGTTATACAGAAGTAGCTTATTCTCAAGGATTCCAGATAAATTATTTTTACATTTAGTTTCAGTGGTGCTTGACATTTTTATTTGCACTTCTCCAAGTTGCAGTAATCTTGAGTGTTTGAGCTGCAAGTTCCTAAGTACATTCAGACCAGTATTTATAGTTTTCTGTTGAAGCAGGAGTAAGAAGGAAGTTAATTGAAGTTATCTTTGTTTTAGATGGCACTAGAAACTCACTTCTGGACATGGATAAACCATTTTGTTACTTGGGGATCCATTGTATTTTATTTCATATTCTCCTTGTTTTATGGGGGAATTATCTGGTGAGTGATTTATTTTATTAACTTTTTTCCCTCACTTCTTTCTACAGCACCTATGAAAAAAATGGTAATGTATTATTTTCTACCACCTTGCTCTGCATTTTGTGACAGGCATCAGAAAATATTTTTTTAAACCTGAACTGACCACTCACTTTTGGTGGTTCTTTTAGAACTTTGAGTAAAGCTGTGAAGCTGTCCTGTGCTCAAGGACAGGTGTTGCTTGTCTCCAACAGCCTGTAACTATAAAAGGCAGTTGTGGTTTCAAGTATCTAGGTGCTGGATAGGTAAATGTTTGCAACAGAAATGAAGATGCTGTGGTTTGAATCAGTAAAATGATTTTTAGTGTATTGGGGGGTCTTGGAGGGATAGGATGGTGACTGATTTCCTGCAAAACAATTTGAAACTGAACCAGGATACTTCCCTCCACAGTTTGGTAGCCTGCTTCGCCAGAGTTTCTTTGCAGGTCAGGTCCTACAACTGTGCCCTGAGAGATTTGCTGCTTGGTAAAAGCAGCATGCACTTGAACCTGCTGTATATTTGTGTCTGGAAGATCCTTTTAATAATTGCTTCTTTTT
>VWZE01004444.1:35529-50033 GCA_013396675.1 Eubucco bourcierii
TTTTTTTTTTTTTAATTTCAGGCCGTTTTTACATACCCAGGACATGTACTTTGTATTTGTACAACTGTTGTCAAGTGGTTCTGCTTGGTTTGCCATAATCCTCATAGTAGTTGCTTGTTTGTTTATTGATGTTGTGAAGAAAGTGCTGTACAGACATCTACAACCAACAAGTACTGAAAAAGCTCAGGTAATGTTATGCTTTTGTATCCGACTTGATCAATAGGTAAAAGAACACATTTGTTAAAATATACCTCATAAACTAATAATTCTCCTGTGATTTTTAATTACCCTTTTCCATTACTGTCATGTTTAATGCACAGAAGTGTTGTCATTTCAAAAGACAATTGGTCATTTGAATAAAAAAAAAAAAAGAACACTATTTTACAAGGAAATAACATTTCTTTCTAAGTAATCTTTTTAAGTTAGCAATAGCAGCATTAATTATAAAGGGACCACTTAGTCTTTTGCCTCTTGACTTGCAACTGTAAGTGTATCATACTATGTTCTTTTACCACTATAAAGGGTCTATAAAGATTCTCTTTTTTGTCTAGGTACTAGAAGCTCTCTTTTCAACTGCAGTTAGTGCTGAATAGTTCTTAAAATGTGATGAAAACACTAAATTATGAAATTGCTTCAGTAGGACAGGTTTTCATTAGTATTTCTTCAGTCTCGATTGTGTCACACGCTGTGTGTTTGGATGTTGATTATGTAATGAAAGATAATTGCCCATGTGGCATTTTGATAAATTCATAGAAATGGCTGAAGGTAAACTGTGAGAATACAAAGCTCCCTTTTGCCTGACAAAGGCTGCAAAATTCCTGTGCAACCATCCCGTTGAAAGTGGGCTGTCTTTTAGGTAAACAGCTCATCTGTGTTTGAGAGGTTCTTTTTTTCATTAGTGACAGTTACAAAGACCTCATCCTGATCCACTCATCTAATAGTTACTGTCCCTGCTTTCACATCTCAGCATTTTTTCTCTTGATTCTTTTTCTGCTGGACTGAAAAGGCCTTCTTTTAGCAGTTGCTTGTTCAATTCACACTTGATCAAATTTAATTTTCTTACTGACAAGTAGTAGAATGGACTTAAATCCTTTGTCAAAAAGGCTACTTTCCAGTCTTTAAAGGATTCTTTTGTTTTTCTTGTAATCTTCACCATTCCTCAACCTCATCTTAAATTCTGGATTTCAGCTGTGGACACAATATTCCAGCACAGTATACATCAGTTCCAAGTATGGAAATAATCATAAAATCACAGAATGGTAAGGTTGGAAGGGACCTCAAGGATCATCTAGTTCCAACCCCCTGCCATAGGCAGGGACACCTCCCACTAGTACAGCTCACTCAAGGCCTCCTCCAACCTGGCCTTGAACACCTCCAGGGAGGGAGCATCCACAACCTCCCTGGGCAATCTGTGCCAGTGTCTCACTGTGCTGACTTAAATACAATTACCCTTCTAATTTGTGTGTTTAAAAAAAAAAAATTCCATGTGAAACATTCTCTTAATTTGCCTAGGATCAACATCATGCTGACAAACCTACTGCTACCTCAGATAAAACCTTAGTCCCTTGGCAAAACTGGAATATTAGCTGCTTTTTTCCAGTCTTGCAATTTGATAGCTAAAAGCAAAGTTGAGTAGCCACTAGCTTTCAGAAAGCTTTCAGCCAGACCTGATAAGGCTCTTAATTGCATGTTACTGCACTCTTTCAATTTAAAGAATCTCTATGCAGGAAAAAGTCCATAGGTAATGATAGTTATATTTTCTTCTGAATCAAGAGCAGTGTGACCAGCAGGCAAGGGAGGGGATTCTGCCTCTTTACACTGCTCTCCTCAGACCCCATCAGGAGTCCTGTGTGCAGTTCTGGAGCCCTCAGCACAGGAAGGACATGGAAGTGTTGGAGTGGGTCCAGAGGAGACAACGAAGATGCTCAGAGGGCTGCAGCAGCTCTGCTGTGAGGACAGGCTGAGAGAGTTGGGAGTTTTCAGCCTGCAGAAGAGAAGGCTTCCAGGAGACCTTAGAGTAGCCTTCCAGGATCTGAAGGGGGCCTACAGGAAGACTGGGGAGGGACTATTGACAAGGTCTTGTAATGACAGGACAAGGGGCAGTGGTTTTGAACTGGCAGAGGGGAGATTGAAACTGGATGTTAGAAGGAAGTTGTTTGCAGCGAGGGTGGTGAGACACTGGCACAGGTTGCCCAGGGAGGTTGTGGCTGCTCCCTCCCTGGAGGTGTTCAAGGCCAGGTTGGAGGAGGCCTTGAGTGACCTGTACTAGTGGGAGGTGTCCCTGCCTATGGCAGGGGCTTGGAACTGCATGATCCTTGAGGTCCCTTCCAACCTTACCATTCTATGATTCTTTGAAAACTAGAAGCAGTATTTATCAAACACTTCCCTTTCCTTCCTTCCCTTGCATCAGCTGTTCCTGTTTGGCAGTGAGTTGTGATGGTTGAGGTTCCTTGTGTTCCCAAAGTACATGAATTAAAAAACAAAACCTCCACATCATTTCCCCCTAGCTTTATCCATATACTTCTTCTTGCACTCTCTTGATTTCTGAATCCGTTCTAAAGAATTTCTGGGTTCAGTTTGCTTCCATTAGTTGTGTTGTCAAGGTCACAGTTGGACTTCTTATTTTTAAGAAGGAATCTTGATGAGTGTCTGACACCTTTCCTGTGCAGCTTGATTTATAGCCATGGGGATTTTGCTTCTGTGTGTTCCCAGTAGTCATGTTTTTTTTCCAATTCCCATTCTATTTTGCCATTTGACAGTGTCAGCATTAGGCTCTGTGTTTACCAAAATGTAAAGTGTGTTTTTTGAAAATAACTTTATTCCTGAAACTGCAAAGCCAAGGTATCTAAAACCTGATTTGACCAGAAATGCCTCAGCAGCTGTTCAGTGGTTTCCTTGTGTGTCTGATAGTGAAATCATAGTTCAAAACATGTTTGTGAAAAGAAAGCACAGGTTTGTTCCCTTCTTGAGGTTTATTCTGTTGAAATTTCCCCACTTTTATTTACAATGGGGCAATCAGACAAGGAAATCTCCATAGGCAGGGACACCTCCCACTAGCACAGCTCACTCAAGGTCTCCTTCAACCTGGCCTTGAACACTTCCAGGGAGGGAGCAGCCACAACCTCCCTGGGCAACCTGTGCCAGTGCCTCACCACCCTCACTGTAAAGAACTTCCTCCTAACATCCAGTCTAAATCTCCTCTCTGCCAGTTCAAACCCATTGCCCCTTGTCCTGGCATTTCCAGACCTTGTCAATAGTCCCTCCCCAGCCTTCCTGTAACCCCCTTCAGATACTGGAAGGCTACTCTAAGGTCACTATAAGGTCTTATAGAATCATAGAATCACAGAATGGTAAGGTTGGAAGGGACCTCAAGGATCATCCAGTTCCAACCCCCTGCCATAGGCAGGGACACCTCCCACTAGTACAGGTCACTCAAGGCCTCCTCCANTAAGCCCATTGCCCCTTGTCCTGGCATTGCAGGACCTTGTAAATAATCCTTCCCCAGCCTTCCTGTAGGCCCCCTTCAGATACTGGAAGACTACTATCATGTCCCCTCAAAGCCTTCTCTTCTCCAGGCTGAAGAGCCCCAACTCTCTCGACCTGTCCTCATAGGAGAGCTGCTGCAGCTCTCTGATCATCTTTGTGGCCCTCCTCTGGACCCGCTCCAGATATTCTATAAGAAGTGACAGAATGCTTATTTTGTGATTATACCTGATTAGATTTGCTTACAATTTCTAGTAAATCTATCTCAATTATGTTTGACTTAGGTCTGTTGCCCTAAAGTAGCTTCTAGGCAATTTCTGACTGTAGATCTGTTATAGAAGCATATAGGAGGAAGTGGATAATAAGGTAAATCTGAGTCAAAATATAAACCTTTGGGTAAATAGAGATCACAGCACTGTTGAGGGGTGAAAGGTAATACTGAGTAAAGGTGCCTGGTAAAGTCTAGGTGTAGAAGTGTATAGGCCTTTTTTCTCTATGTGAAAGCTAAGGTACACTTAAAATGGTCCTGCCAAACAGTAACTGGCTGTGCTGATCCCAGAGCTGTCCTGAAGGTACCAGGCTTATGTTCTGTATATGATGTGTATTCCACTTAAATAACAATGTCTTGTCCTGTGTCTTTCTCTCAGAAAATTACTGCTGCTACTTACTGACATGTATGTTCCATCCCTTCTCTGTCCAATTGTAGATGTACTCCAACAGAGTTGCTTTAAGTGACGAGTCCATCGCACTGCAGCCATTGTCCAGGGCAAGGAATCAGCTGAGCAAAATTAGGTAGAGTAGGAGGGACAGTTCCTCATCAACTCTTTGCATGCTGAAGGTGAACTAACCAGTGCTGAGAGAGATGGGAAGAGGCATGAATATTAGTGGGTTGAGAGGGCAATACCTGCAGTGCAGATACATTCAGTTTGGTTATTTCTTGGCTTTGCTCTGTGTCATTGAGCCAAATGCTTCTCCTAAGTAGCATGTGTTGGACGTGCTTTTTTTTAGGACAAAAACATCCCTAGCATGATGCTCAAATTTCAGAATACAAATCTAGCTCTTCTTGCATCCATTTTTTAAATAATCACCATTCCTAGCATGGTTATGATGCTTTTCATTTCTTTGTGATCCAAATTAACAGTGCTTTTTTGCATGCTGGATAATTTCAGCTTCATAAGGCTGTGACAGGAAGGTCCATGTATTTCAGGCAGCAATCTCTTGCGATTTGTTTGCCCATTTTGGTTTGCTTTACTTGTGTTGAAAGAGCAGAAAACGTTTTCAGTTTGGGTGCGTACATACACTTGTGCAGCTAAAGCTTTTGGTGTTTGTTTTGTGCTTCTATAAAGTGAGTGTTGTTTGTTTTCAATGTGTATAGATACATATTCCTACAGGCATTTGGCTACAAAGTCCTAGACAATTGCTCAAAAGAAAGATCACAGCTTACGTGTGTCTGTGCAGGAGAACCATTATGATTCTGAAACTCTTCAAATGCACCAAGTTCAGTACATGAAATGCTGTCAAATGCTGATTCTCTTCTGTGTGGCTAAAACTTTCATATGCAGCAATAATGTCTCAGCCGGTTTGATGTTTTAATCTACTTCTACAGCAGGAACAAATGCAAGGAACTGGTTGCTTTTTAGATATATATTTTTTAGGGTGACTGTAGTTCAACCACATGTAAGTAGGCACAAGGAGTACAAACCAACCTGTGTTTCTGGGACTTAATTGTTGTTTAACCAGGAGAAAGCGGATGATGGGAAGCTGACGTGATAAAGGACTAGCAGAGAATGTTTAGTGGTCAACTGAAACAGATGATCCAAGTCCTTCTAATGGAGGGGGAGAAAAGCTTAGTAATTGCCAGTGAGTGCCTAGCAAGGTGAAAATGAAATGGCTGTTGTATTTAGCTGTTAGTTGTCCCACTGTGAAACATAGCAGCTTAGATTTCCAAACACCTCAGGAGGTAGTGGTGGGACATTCTTGGTTTGTTCTGGTTTAAATTCAACACTTACTAGCTTTAAAACAGGCAAGCTGCAGTATGCCTCTTGAATTTTAGTAAAAGTTAGCAACGTTATTGGGGAGATTCCAATGCAAAAGCTCTTGCAGATGAGCTTTTAAAATTCTTGATTTATCAGTGTCATGTAAATAAGTTACCTTTTAAAAAACTTTGGATAAATGTCTTTTCAATAAACTTTTGTTTTCTCACTGAATTATTGTAGGGAATTACTCAATGGATCATTATCTACACCAAAAGTTTCATACCAAAAAGATTCTTTCCAAAGGTTTTAAAGGTTATGTGACTGGATGGTGAAAGAAAAATGAAGCTGTCTAGCAATGCAGCACTGGAGTTATTAAAAAGCAGGAAAATGCCTGCTAACTTGAGGGGATTTTCTTCATATTGTACTTAGGGAAGAAGTTGAAAATGGGCAATCTGGTTTTAATATGGCTATTAATTGTTATGCAAATCCAGTTCTCTGGTATGTCAGGATTTTTACATGTTGGCTATCTAATAGTAAGGTACCTGAAGTACAAGCACTGAGTGCCTTATGCTGTGCATTGAAGCTGTAAAGAGGAAACAAAGATTTTCATTTCTCTACTTCTTTCTTTGTAGTCTTCTGATAAAGTTCAGGGGCTATCCTCTGGATCCTGACCTAAAAGAGTAAAAAAAAGAAAATCAGATAATAGATGGAAACTACTCACTTCACTGTAGAAATAGAAACTGATACTGGGCGAAGTTGGTTTATGTGGTGCCCAGGGTAGCTATTTTCCAAAAGCAGCAAGGAAAATTATAGGAGCATGAAACAAAACAGCTGCATGGTCAAGGTGGCTGTTGGCAGCCAGTTCTGCCACACCTGATTTGTTCCTGTCCACCCAGCAATTGCATCCTCTGCAACTGCAGAATGCACATAGATTGATGAAAAGATTTGGGCAGATTTTTCTTAAATATCTATTAAAAACCCTCAAGGTGAAGTGTAGCACCAGCTTAAGCTGCTGTGCCTTGTTCTGCACATGTGCTAACTCTTCTGGTGATACAGGAAAGGAGAACACCTTTATGAATGCAAGTTAAAAGACAAGCTTGATGTTGTAATGAACTTTTATGCTTTTAGCCTTCACAGTGTGCAAAAACGAAAAAAAAATGTTCACTTTTATATTAAGTACATTTGTGCTGTACAGGTCAGAGCTTTGAGGGTTGGGCTGGGCTCTTTTTAAGTGTCCACATCATTACTGCAAGTCAGAAACAGAGTCTTGTGTGTGCCTGTTAAACTTAGGCCTCTGAACTTTTCATCCCAAGTGACAGAGGCAACAGACGAGGAAATCAAACAGCACAGGTCAGGCACAGGCTTCATGCTTAACTGGAGACTGATTACTACTTAGAATCATAGAATGGTAAGGTTGGAAGGGACCTCAAGGATCATCCAGTTCCAACCCCCTGCCATAGGCAGGGACACCTCCCACTAGCACAGGGCACTCAAGGCCTCCTCCAACCTGACCTTGAACACCTCCAGGGAGGGAGCAGCCACAACCTCCCTGGGCAACCTGTGCCAGTGTCTCACCACCCTCCCTGCAAAGAACTTCCTCCTGACATCCAGTCTAAATCTCCCCTCTGCCAGTTTAAACCCATACTTCTTTCCTCTCTGTCTCTCCTGTTCTTGGAACATGTGAAATGTCTCTCCTAGGGTACTAACTGGGCTCCATTGTGTCTCATTTCAGGTTTTCCCGTGTAAACTAAGTTGTGTGTGTATAGGTCTCTCTGCTTCATAGGAACTGTTAGGAGTGTTAAGCCGTATGTGAGAAGTGTTGCTTGAACAGATGTTTTCACTCTGCATACTGATGGCACTAACTATGTTTTTCCCTTTGGGCAGTGTGTTACAACTGTGCACAATGCTAGGGAAGTGTAAGATGCAGAAAAGGTTTTTATTTTACAGCGAAGGCTGCCAGTGTGTAACATTTTATCTGGGACTCTGTAGCACTTGCCTTAGTATAGCCAAGACCTTGTTCTTTGCCCACCTACAGGCCCATTAGGCTGTTGCTGCCTTGTTTTCTCTTCACCTCTATACAGATCTGCCACCTTTAGCTGTGTACAGAACTCCAGACTCCAGACCCTGGTTTTATGGCCTTCATTACTTGTCTTTGTATTTTGCTGTCATTACTGTTTCCTAGGAGTCCCCTCCTCACAGCTGTCATACCTGACCCAGCCCTGCTGTGTGCAAGTCGAGAACAGACTGCTGTGTCTTTGACAGCATAAGCAACCTGTCATTTCCAAGAAGACTATTCAGATGCAAAGATGCATTTCCACTAGTGAAGTGTACCAGAACATCTTAGTATGCTAAACTTTGTCCAAGGGTAATCTCTTCCTTTACAGCTTTGTATGTTGCGTTAGCAGAGCGGTGCTGCTCTGTTAGCTGATCCATGGAATCTGTCACTGAAAGAGGCAATAAATACTGTTCTCTATTTATCTTCAGTCACAGCAGTGCACAGATTTACTTACCTGAAGATAATTATATCTGATGACTTTGAAATCACAAAGTAATTTGGCATTTGTAAGCTTCTTTGATTTAAAGGGATGAAGAGCAGAAAAACTAGAAAAGCATTGAAAGCGGAGTGCCGCCCAAGTTGTTCCATGTCAGCATTTTTCTAGTTTACTTTAAAATTTTAAAGTTAATTGTTTGCAGTTTTGGTATACAGCATATTAAGGCTTAAAGAAAGTTGGCCTTAAATTTAACTTAATTGTGGAATGGTAATAACCATCTCATATATATTTTCTGAAACATCTGTGTGGCATCAGACCTGTTGGCAGCTAGGTCCTGGGCTCAAGGAAATGTGCTGCAGTGCTCTTAACTTCATGTACAGGCTTAGATATATCTCCTGTCCAGCAAAGTCCCAACTGTATATTGCAGTGTGATTAGCTGTTTAGTAGATATGTTTGTCTCATGGCATATAGAATACCCTGTAATAAGGCAAACAGACTGGAATGGTCCTTTCTGTTAGAAAGGGAGAAAACAAATAAACCTCCAAAGTCTGGAAACTTGGAATAGATTTCAAATTCATTGGATTTTCCCCTTTTGTAATCTAAGCTTTGCAAAAAGCCCAAACACTTTCAGTACCTGTGAACTGTCCTTCATCCACCAATTCGCTTTTCAGAGTTGCCTCTCTGCCATGGGAATGTGCCTTGTTCTCTCAGGAACAAACCTGTAAAACCAAAGTTCAGATAAAAATGGTAACTGTTTTAAGGCAATGCAAGCACGGTGCTTTATAAGATTTGTTGCTTTTCTGTCCTTCTAGATGGAAGAAGATAAGGGTTCAGTCAGCTCAGCATGTGACTTTGCTGAAAGCAGGCACAGAGGGGAGGACAATAGGCAACTGCTAGATCCATCTAGCCTACCCGACAGTTCTTACGTTCACTAGGTAGTACTCCCACTCTACCCTAATGTGTGTTTTCTATATATCATATTTTTATATATATATCTATCTTGTATTTAGGAAGTCATGGAGCCATCTCCAAAACACCCATGTTTTTACTATTTACCAGAATTTTTGCATCACAGTATGTGGGTTTGATTTTATTTTTTTTTTTTCCCTTATCAAACTGAATCATTCTTTAATTCTGCACTTCAGTTGCCTTTTTGATTTGTTACATGAAATGGGCCATTATCATATAAAGCATTACATTTATTGTGATCCTATGGAAACATTTTATTTGCAGACCAAATATGAATAGTGTCAAATATTTCTCCATATAGTTTTTGATTTTTAAAACATTTATCTCGCCTGTGTTTGGTTTCCTGAGGGTTTGTTTCAGGTCTTTAGGGACCTTTATGCTCTGCTCCCTTACCATGCCAGGTTTTACTTTGATATGAAACTATGATCATAATTGCTGCCACAGAAAGAAAAGTGAGAAGAGGAACTCTTTAGCATAATACAGGTATCTTCCTGCTGGTGGATACAAATATAAAGGTCCGTGTTCACTAGGCAGTGATGCACAATATATGTACACATAAAATGGAACTTATTTCTGTGTTGTCCTTTAATGCTTTGCCTGTATTACTTTACAGTTAACTGTGAGATTTTATATAGCATGAGTGTTGTTTCCAGGCTTATGTAAGGTCACATTTGCAGTTCTGTTTTAAAAAGGTTAGTACTAACTTTCTGTAAATTGTGGATCAAGTATGACTCTAGCTTTTTGTGAGTATTTAACTTGAAAGGAACAAAGGAGATTCTAGTGAAAAAGAGACACCAGCCCTCCAAAATCCAGAGCTGAAGAGTTGCTCCTGGGAAGCTAGCTTGGTTACTCTTACTTGCTCTTTCTGCCAGTCTTTGCTGCTAGCCTTCAGGTCAGCAGATTCTAGGTTTTAAAAATGCCTGGTGCATCTGATTCTACACAAAACCACTGTAATAGGAAATTTTACAGCAACTTCAAGGATACTGTGTGGTCTGCTTCAAGATACTGGATGGGCTAAATATTCCTTCTGAAATCCTAAGTGTAGGAGTGTTGAGAGTTTCATATTGCTATGGACACAACAGTGAAGATCACTGCGTGTGCAGCAGGCAGCTTGCTTTCTGACCTCCTAGCAGGAGGTCTTGCTGCTTGTCTGATACCCTGAGTGCAGTGTGGGGTGGCTGTGAAGTCATCTTGGCTAGTTCTGCAATGCTGCAAATTGTGCTGTTATGATACGTTCTGTGACAGTACAGTTGGGACCAGGTGTGATGGCCTTCAGTAAGGGCCTTCAGGGACTCAAGCTCTCTTGAGCTGTGTTTTGGGTTAGTTTTACCAACCCCCTTTTAGACCTGTCAGCTGCAGTGCTGCTGCTCCTGTCTCTTAGGTATTTGCAGAAGTTAATTGTCCTACCAAGTGTTAATTTTGTGTCCAGAAGAGCTACCAAACGAGCGCGAGTTAGTTGGCAGTATGGCTTCTTCCTGCACTCATTCATGGCTGCCAAGGCTTTCAGTTTGGGATGCTTTCAGTTTGGTCATGCAATTGTGAGCTGACAATCCACATTAAGTGATCTGACAGGAGGATCTAGAGACACCATGGGGACTGCAGAACAGAGCTGAGGAAGGAGCAGGCATAGAAAAGATGCATGGAAACAACTATTGTGCCTGCATGCTGTTGCTTCCTCCTTGTCTCACCCACTGCTATTTTCCTCTTGGATTTACAAATGCCCTGGTTTCTTCTAGCTGCTTCTTGGTACTACAGAAATTGTTCTGTTACAAAGCTGTAGCTGTCCAGATGCCTCTTTTGAGGGAATAGGCAGGAATCCACCCACTTAGAGTACTCCATTCCCATGGAAAACTCAGAGTCTGCTTTTCTTGCAGCGTTGGGCAAGTGTGGGTAGCGTGGAAGAAACTGGGGTTGGAACTCAAAGTCTTTAGAAAACAGTCAGTGACTTTTGGTCACATGGTGGAAAGTGGGGGAAGCTCTTAGGTGATCTGTGTCCTGTCCTAGACTAAGATGCCTCCTCTCAGATTTCTTCATTCCCTGGTGTCTGAGAGTGAAGTAAGGATAATGGATGTCTAAATTTACCCAGTGGTTGACATTGGTTTGACAGGAAGCTCTCGTGGAGACTTAAAAATTAAAATAGAAGGAGTCCCAGCTTTTCACATTCTTACTTCCTTCTAAGTCAGTTTTGGATATTCTCTCTCCATCAGTACTCAATTTCAGTTAGATTTTAGTTCTGCTGTGACTGACTAGGGTGCGAAAATAGAACAGTGGTAGATGGCACAACATAAACTCATGCATCTCTCTATTCCTGCTTTTATTTTCTTTGGGTCTTTTCCTCACCTACAGAGGGTGAACAGTATAGGAAGTTTATTATGCTAATGTTGAATTATTCTTCATGCTGGCATGAACACAACTGAACCTTTCTACCATCAGCCTCCTTTGCTTTTAGATAAAAGATACTGATAAAATGAGGAATGTGTTTTTGTTCCTTACCAAGCTAAGGGTATCCAATGATATAATATGAGTTATTATAGGAAGTTGCTTTCACATTTCCGGAGGAAAAAAATGTTACTTACAGTCAGGTTGCTGCATTCTGTTCTGCAGCCCTGGTCTGAAGCTTTCTCTTGATGGATTTCCCTTAAAACAGACCTGTACCTCCACTGAGGTTAATCAAGGCATCACAGCTTGAACTGCATGACACTCTGCTTCAGAGATTCATTATAGCTTAAACTGCATGACACTGCTCCAGAGGTTCGTTACAGCTGTAAGGCAGACAGCTGCTAACCAGTTTGTTTCCAACATGTGAAGCTGAGGTGATGGTGAAGGAATAGCCTGCAGTCGCCAAGGCTGCATTCAAACCTCGGGCAGATCAAATTTCAGAGTGTTTAGAAGTTAGGAAGGGAAGTGGGAATGTTGTTCACCATTGTCATTCTTCTATAAAATTGAAAAGTATTCAACACTCTTAAGAAAAGCTGCTTTTCCTACCTGTTCTCTGATGGCAGCTTCATTGCTAGAATCTCTGAGCGCTGACTTTGTTTGTTTGTTTGTTTTTTATCTCCTCCTTCCAGCTTACTGAGGCAGGTTCAGGTATCAACTGCTTGGACTCCATGTGCTGCTTCTCAGCTGGGGAAACAGCATGCACATCTGTTAGAAGAATGCTGGAACGACTAATGGGAAGATGTAGTCCCACCCGGGTCAACAGGTGTGGCATTTCTCTCAATAGCCTTTGCTGCAGACGAGTCTCCTATAAACTGGAACCTGAGGAACCTGCAGCCATAGATGTGTAGCAAACCAGCTGCAGGTTTTGCTAATCTAACTAGGAAATGCAACTCTTCCTTGTACCTTTTTTTTCATCCTAAAGAGTTACTTTCTTTTTGGGTGCTTTTCTTTTTTGGGATGCAGAGGGGGAAAAACTGTTTTCAAAAAGTTTCTGTTTAAATGTTCAGTTTGGCTTACTGCTTGCAAGTTCTTGCTTTGTATCTTCTGGAATTTCTCTTGATTTGTACATTCTCCTCCCTAGAAAATGAAGCCTTGCTCCTCTTTTTGTTTTCCTTTTTATCACTTTTTTTTTTTTTTCTTAACCTTCACAAATCAGGAGTTGTTTGTAAAGTCAAAAGACTTTTCCCTTTGCTTCTTGATGTACAACCTCCAAATATTTACCTTGGAGCTTGCATTACTCCTGAAGATATACAAAAGGCTCACACTCTTCCCCTCTCCACCCCCCCTTAATTATAACTTTGTTGTTGGAAGGAGAGTCTTTAAATCTTTCAGCCATTGATTGATATGAAGATGAAATATTTTTGTAGTCTAACTTTTATAATCTATTTCTAAAATCAGAGTAATTGACAGAACAGAGCCTTCAGATTCTAAGACTTTTAAACGTGTTTTTGGTTCTGGAAGGTATATTGTCCAAATCATGTGTGCCATTCCAAACTATGTGCTAAATAAATCTTTTTCCTTCACAAACCAGGTGTGAAACAAACCTCAGTGGGATAAAAGCACGTTAGAGTAATCAAATATGTCTAAGGAGCAACACTGCTCTTGCAGTCAGCATAGCTGTGAGAGAAGCTCTGCCTAAACCCGCTGAAGTGCCATCTCCCCATTTCCAGATAAAGAGGGATAGCTGACAAACATGGAAATATTTGGGGGTAGAAATAAAAACAGTCTGTTGTACATCGTGGTCTCTCAGTCCCTGTGAATGATGTCATGGTCCTTCATGGGTCAAAAGGCCAGCTTGAAAAAGTTGCACTCCACACATTTGCAAGGAAACTCATTTGGAGGACTTTGTCTCTCTTGGTTAAAGACTGTGATATCATTCACTCAGTATAAATCTCGTGTGGGTAATTCTCACTGACAAGCTCTGTCAGTTCTGATTCTGCCTTTAGGTATTGACTTGGTGTGTAGTACATTTCTGGTCTGAACTCTCTGTGTTGAACGCTGTCTGTGGTCTGAGTTTCTCTTTTCTGGCTTGCTTATGAAATTATTCAACCTTTCTACAAATCTAGGGTACAATTATGCAATGTGAAAAATGAACTGTTATGATCATTAGGCACCTTTTTAATTCAGACTCTTGCTGTATAGAAAGCAGGCATGGTGTATAAAATAAACACTTTAAGAGACTTTTTAATCTACAAGGTGAGCATTTAATTGGGCTAAAAATCAGCATTTGGGTAGTAGTTACTCTTAAGCTTTTTGGTGTGCGTTTTTTTTCCACTCCTCTGTAAAACTTTGCTTTCCAAATGAGAGAGTTCTCATTCTACTCTTTTCACTTACTGTTACCTAATTAAGGCAGGTTTTTAGGCAACGTTTGCCTTAGTAAATGTAATCTTGCGAGGTAGGTACTCTGCCTTCATGCATTTATATTTTTATAGCTTCCTCTCTTTTTCCACTCAATTTTTCTTTCTTTTAGAACTTACAAATATTTATTGAAGATAACTCATATTTGACAGAATATTAAATACTTTTTGAAGACTGCTTCTTTTACTCTGGTTTTTTTTTTCCCCGCTTACCTCATGTAATTCTCAGACAAAGATACATTAGCTGAGTAATTCCAGAGCTGTTAGAATGCAGAAGTTAGTAGTATTGTGCTTAATGGAAATGCAGAACTGTTGGTGCTACAATAAGGGCTTGAAGTTTGGTAGATTTTGCTTCTGCCTCTAGTTGAAATTACTCTGAGCTGTCTTCTGGTCTCACTTAGATTTACATACAGTACAACTAGAAAATACAGTTCTATTGTACTCTAGTACAGTATGACTAGGGAACGCGGTTCTGTTGTGCTTCCGGTCCGGTATGGCTAGGGAACGCGGTACTGTTGTGNTTTGCTTCTGCCTCTAGTTGAAATTACTCTGAGCTGTCTTCTGGTCTCACTTAGATTTACATACAGTACAACTAGAAAATACAGTTCTATTGTACTCTAGTACAGTATGACTAGGGAACGCGGTTCTGTTGTGCTTCCGGTCCGGTATGGCTAGGGAACGCGGTACTGTTGTGCTCCGGTCCGGTACCGCTAGGGAATGCGGTTCTGTTGTGCTTCCGGTCCAGTACGGCTAGGGAACGCGGTACTGTTGTGCCCCGGTCCGGTACG
>VWZE01004444.1:51989-80851 GCA_013396675.1 Eubucco bourcierii
ACCTAAAGCTGTTATCTTCAGAGGATTGCACAGGCCCAAGCAGGAGATAGTCTTGAGCACCTGTGCTTTATAAAACAGCTTCTTACTCCACCAGGAGGTAGCTGCAAATGTTTTTTGTTGAATGAAATGATGCTGCTAAATGTTGTCTGTGTGAGTGCTGTTCTAAATAATGTTGCTGTAACTAGCTTGTGTTTTATTCAGTGCTCCTGATATTCTGTCAAATATGATACTCTGTCAAATACAATAACTCAACATGAAGTCAAATACAGCATCAAATTTCCATGGAAACTTTGAATCAAAGTTGTATAAATGCTTGGAGTAATGGGACACAGTAATATAGTCTCTTGTACTTAATTTACTGCTTGTAAAATGTATTTGAGAAGTATTTTCTATAGCTTCGTTTAGCAGTAAGAGTGTAAACTGTGTGGTGTGCTATGGTAAAATGCATTTTTGTCTGTCTGCTCCATTAAATTGTCTGTCAACTTGTCAGTCACTAAAACACTGGTGGAGTGCTGGATCACATCCATTTCTTGTACAGTAGGATTCATTACCGAGTTGTTTGGATCTCCCATTAGTGCTACCCGTGTCAAGGCACTGCATGTAAAAGTTGTAAAGAAACAGCAGATTTCTGACAAAGGCAAACTCAGAGGATAAGTTTGTAACCTTTGGATCTCCTGCCTTCCAACCTTCTCATTTTCAACTTTGCACGTACAGTCCTATAATACTGTTCAACCAAGATCAGTATTTCACCCTAATTAGTAACCTCCTTAAGAGAAAGGTCCCATCTGAATCAAAAACTGTGCCATGGTAGGTAGTTTTCTTGATGCCTTAAGTTTAACAGAGTGGGGTGAGATAGTCTGTTCCTGGCAGTGTGGATGTTTAACATTGGAAGAGCAGAATCCTGCGTTGCCAGGTTAGCTGTGTGTACCACAAGGCTTTTACTGGTATGACCTTGGGCTGTATCAGATCACAGCACTGACACTGCCTCAGCTTGCACATGCGACAGAGTTGTTTGGTTTGTTTTTTTTCCTTGAGGAGAGAGATTAAAGGTGTGGTTGTAAAACTGACATATAAAGCTTTAGTCTTTTTATTGATGACAATACCTGTACCTGTGAGTAAACTTTGCCAGAGAGGTAAAGGCAGAATTGTTAAGCACGTAGCTGCCATGCTTAATTGCAGTCTGTTTTCAAAGGTTTGCATGAATTGCAGGTGTCTCCATGAAATTAATAGATTAGTCTTTTAAAGAGTTATGTTTGCCTAATCTCCTAACACTTTATCTTTTGCTTTCGTAGACTTTTTTCCTCACCTCTAGATTTTAAGTTCCCAGTCAGCCAAACTTTTCTTTTATTGTTACTTTAGATCATGGAGTTCCTCGGATCCCTTCTATGCCAACGACAGAAGCATCTTGACTCTCTCCACAATGGACTCAGCCACTTGTTAACAGGGACATTTGTAAATGCCTTGTGGAAGCCATGTGGTGCTCACACCTATAGCAGGTTCTGAAGCAAGCTCAGTGCTACCTCCCTGCCCTAGAAAAGGACTAGCATGGCTCACAGATACAAACTGTGGCTTGTCTTGTGGCCTAGCATAAGCCATCTGGACCTTAATTGCTTCCCCTATTTTTTTTTTTTTTTTCTAATTATATCCACAAATGACTACCTAATTTGTCTTTCTTTTCTTTTCATTCTTAAGGGACACTTTTACTTCTGACCATTTAATCTTCTTTGTTGCCACGTGAGCAGATTAAAACGCTGCACTTGATACTTGAGGCGTCACCGCAGCACGGTGACAGAACCTTTCTCCTCCCAAATTCGAGTGATCCAACAGAACTAAATTTGCACAATGAAACTTCTGAAAGTTGCATTTTTCGTGCTGACCCTTCACATCAGATACACACATTCATTTTGAGCTCCTACAGATGACTTCTTAGCGGTTTGCAAATCAGCTTTTACTTCCCTGGAGGGTTACTGTATTCTGTAAGCAATCACTTCAGTAGTTTTTGAGAGTTAACGAAAATTCAAATATTTATGCTGGTGCATGAATGGCAACAGACGAGTCACTGCTTAGAAAAACATTGTTAACTTGGACAAATCAGCAGTTTGGAATCCTAAGGGATACAACAGTTCTGAAGGCAGTCATCTTTCATGGTGCCCTGTGTGTTCTGTTAACAGGTTCTTCATCCCAAGACGGAAAAACATGTAAAATTCAGTGGGTTGTGCAGAGCTCTCACCAGCATAAATTTAATTTGTTTTAATTATTCAAAGTTGAGGTGGTTTTTTGGTTTTTTTTTTTTGCATGTTTTATTCTTTTTCATGTATTTATATTTGGTTATGTTGTACTTTTGAAGATACAATTATGCTTAATTATCTTCATATATCTGAAGGATCCGAGACATTGATGGCAATGTTTTGATACCCAAGTATGCCAATAAAAGCAGATTGCACAGCTGGAGCTCTGAATGGTACATCTTGCAGGTACATCCATTGTCCTGGTAGCAGTGTGGCTGTGTGTTCGGGGGTGGGTAGTAACATTTCTCTGTTCATCCAGGTGGGATGGATAAACCTCTTGTTGGTTGCCTTCAGATGTGGTAGATAAAAGAGAGGAGCATCCATAGATTGCTGGCCTAGGTATGGCAGGTTTTCTGGTTAAAGTGGCGCTTCTTCTGGACCCTTGTTTGGATATCCAGTTTTAGGTCAATCTCTGACACTGCAGTCAGCTTTTGGAAGAGTCTTCCTGTTAGATACTAAAAGATGTAAACCTGCATATTAACATTATCCCTGGTGGAATAAACTGTAGATGGAGCACAGACTGCAAATAAGAACTCCTGTAATAAAGCTGTGGCTAAGCATAAGATCTGTACAACCCAACAGTAGCTGCTTTCGCTCTGCTCGCACAAGTTCCCATGGAAGTGCTTTGTCCCAAGCAAATTACAGGGCAGATGCTTTTATCTTATGATTCAGGTAGGTAAACCTTGGCCTCGCAGTATGACATTTCAGTGGGGCCTGGGCTGCTGCCAGAGGAGCATATCCTTCTTTTTATCATCATCTGACAGTGTCCCAAGTTCAAGAACTGCAGGAGAAGTGTTCAAGGGGTCCAACATTCCTTGTATCAGATGTTTTTGGATGTTCCTTACCTACCTATGAACAGCATTGTTGTTCATTGTTCTCCTTCATGACTGCAACTGATACTATTTCAGTTCTCCTTGTGGAACTTGCATTAATGACTGGAAGCTTCACCCTAAATTGAAGGCCGCAGATCCTGCTGGATTTGCATGATCTCATTGTTCAAGGCAGCGTAGTAAAGAAATTGTCATTGTAACCTTGTTTGGAAACTTGTAGTGACTTGAATGTGCAGTGTGTGAGGTTTTTGTCTTGGTGGTATAGGTGATGACCAGTTCACCCATTAAAAAACTCTCAAACTCAATTATGAAACAGAAGAAAATCAAACATTTTCCTTTTAAATGTTTCATTCAGCATTTGTAGTTCATGTCTGAATAATGCCTTCAAATGTCTAAGTGCAGCGAAGCCTAAGCTTGAGGATTTCAGTTGTCCACCTAGATCGAGGCCTTGAGCGACCTGTTCTAAGTGGAAGGACCCAGCCTATGGTGGGGGGTTGGAACTAGATGACCTTTGAGGTCCCCTCCAACCTTACCATTCTATGGTCTGCCCATTGAGTGTCTAGATCACAGAATGTTAGGGATTGGAAGGGGCTTCCAGAGATCATCCAGTCCAACCTCCCTGCCAAATCAGGATTGCCTAGGGCAGGTCACATAAGCTCATGCAGGCGAGTTTTGAAAGTCTCCAGAGAAGAGACCACAACGTTTCTGGGCTGCCTGTTCCACCGTAGAGCAGTCTCCTTGTGATCAAGAATGACTGAAAATCAAGTTCTGCTGGCGCCATAGGTACTAACGTGTGTAACTTGTCTGGCTGCATATAGTTTGAGATTATCCAGGGAAGCACTAAACTGATTGTCAGCTCTCTAGTCCCCAGGAAAACCTTTTATCCAGATACGTGGTACTGACAAAATACACTTGGATTTCACCCACTCTTGTAGCTCCTGTTATGCAGAATATAGATATATGTAATAGGAAGTCTTACAATAATTATTTTCTTTGTAGTAGTTTGCCATGCTAAGAGTATTCCTACTGCTGCTGCTACCTAGCAAATATAAAGATTTTTAAGTACTCTAATCAGATATCTGCTGTTTAGCTGTACCCTGTCTCTCTAAATCAGTGTTTTCACCTTCCAGAAGTACTCGTTTGTCCACGTCGGCCATGGCACTGTAACCATCCAGTCGGTTTGTGTGACCTCATTGGTCTGTGTGGTTGGTGCATCATTTATTGAAATATAATACGTGTGGTTAGCTTTGCTAGAGTAGGAGGCAGAAGCTTTGAAACACCAACCCCACTCCAAGCATTTAGAATGGCTCAGCTCTCTCCACCTGTTTTGGCTTTTACCACACAAATATATTACTTTGTATTTGCACAAAAGCAGCAGGGTCCTGTATTTGAAGAATAATTGACCTTCACTGTGTGTCTCTTTAAAACCTTCCATCTCCTCTTCTCCTTTCCCCCCTGCTTTCCCTTTTCTCAGTGTTTGTAAGGTTACGGAAGAAACATGCATTTAAACAATTCAGGAAGAACTTACGAATCCATCTGTCTGCCAAGGTATATTTTCCTATTTGCAGTACATCTAAATCAGTAATTTCTCATGTAGTAAGACTGTAGAAATGCTTTGCCTAAAAGACCAGATATGTTGGTCTGACAAGTGTTTTGGATGGAAGGAGTGACTGTGTTTTTGTACTGGTGTCACAAGACTTTGAAATGTGCTTCTGTTCAAGGATGAAAGATTTTTGTGTATTTCTTTGACAGCTAAAGTGTGTGAAACCATTCACTGTGCCTTGGGTACAGTGTAGAGTTCTTCGTGAAGAAGACTGAACAAAATACAGCTAATCCCATCTAACGCCAGCATTCATCTCTACGGTTAGAGCATGAATGGGTCGAGGGAGAATCTGCCACTGAGAGGAAATGCTTTAGAATTACCTCTTAGCCTTGAAATCCGTAACATATGGCAGAAGAGCCTGTAGTGGATGTTGCAGTTAAAAGCAAGAGTG
This sequence comes from Eubucco bourcierii, assembly GCA_013396675.1. Classification (NCBI taxonomy): domain Eukaryota; kingdom Metazoa; phylum Chordata; class Aves; order Piciformes; family Ramphastidae; genus Eubucco; species Eubucco bourcierii. The sequence continues at coordinate 57,102 of VWZE01004444.1, forward strand.
GTGTGTGGTCACTTTTACTATGCAGTGTCTCTGAAGGAGCACCTTCTCTGTAGCCACTTTCAAAGCAGGATTGAGTTCTCAGCAGACTTTTAGTTCTTGTTCAGTGAAAAATAGAGTTTCTTTTTGTGGCTTAAAATAACATCATTTTAGTTGCCAAACCGTAGGCTTTTTTAAAGGGTGCGGCAGAAAAATTAAGTGAGAAGATGCTCCGAATTGTTTTGCAAACTAAAATGTAAATATTCTGCTTAAAATAAATATTCTGTATATTTTTTAAGGTTCTGGGGGAGGGGGAACAAAAAAAAAAACAAAAAAAAAAAAATTGCAGAGGAAGGAATGCTGAAATCTTCAGCTTTATGTTTCCAGAATGATTTCTAGCGCAAAAGATGATGTGAGAAAAGATTATGCCATTTAGAGTGCATACTAGACAATTATACTTTCATACTGGAAACCTTTGGTAATACTTTCAAACATGTTTTTTTATGATTATATAACTTCTATATTGGGAAAAAAAATCCTGGTTTTTCTAGTGCTAGGAATGTCTCGAAGCTGTGGTCTACTTTAATTTATCTGGTACTTCTGTACTTCTAAATATTAGTGAGTTGGTGAAATGCAGTGGTCAGAAGTGCTGTCATCTGCATCTGGGCATGTGAGGTTCTGGTTTGGTTGGTGCAGAACACTCGGTAACTCCTCTCACACCATCATCACTGCCTTGTTACAGGGACAGCAAGCGTTGAGTTAGTTACTCCTAGAGCTGGGCAAACCCTTTGCTGTGGACTCATTTTAGCCTTTTTTCTGTACCTGAATTATTTCCCAGATGATAGACTTCCCTCTTTGCAGATCTGGGATGTGGGGTTTTTTTCTGTGAATGGCTTTATTGTGGGTTGTTTTGTATGTTCTTTGCTTCTGCCATTTGCTTCCAGTGGCCTGATTTTGTCTGGTTTCTGCTCTCTATTGGAATGACTTAATTTATACCAGGAGGAGGAAAGATGGGATGCTCATGGCTGTGTCAGCTCTTGCCGTCAGTCGTCTTAGGAGCACATTCGCATCAGTATTTGCGAGGCTTCTGCTTTCCACAGATTTTTTCCTTCAACTAAACCCTGCTTGTAGAGGCATCTGAAGTAACACAGTAGAGAGACTTTGCTGCCCAAGCTTCCGTGGCTTTTGTTCAGAGGAATGTTCTCATCACTTTGCAGTATTGGCCTTGCTCTCGCTGTTGCCACGCTCCAATGTTGTATCAGTACATACAATTGTCAGCATTGTAGCTCCAACTTTTTGTTGTTTCCAGTTTGTGTAAATGCAGACATGAATAAAACCTGAGGGCTGTGGGCTGAAGGCTGTGTGTGTAAAATGAAGTGGGAAGAAATGAAATAATCCTGCTCTTTATGACACAAGGTGGGACTTGTCTGAAAGAAACCCTGAAGAGCACCGAACTGGCCTGTGGTGCATATTAAATTTTTCCTCCGCAATTTTAGAGGAAATTGTTTAATACAGCAGGAGCTTCAAACCCTTTTTTATAAATTAGGGGTGGGACAAAAGTTGTTCCATGGTGCATATGGTTTAGGAAAGGGAAGATGGTTAAAAGCAAGGCTTTCTTTCAGGTATTATCTCATTGCTGCAGGAAAGATGAAATTTTTTGCAAGTCCTGGTTCCGGTCCCATGAGAGATTACAGGTCCTATGCACACAAGAATAACTCCTCCAGACTCCTGTGTTTTCACTCTAGTGTGATGAAGTTCTGCTTCTGTTTTTGAAGGGGGAAAAAAAAAAACCCACAAACTTGAATGATGGCATCACTGCAAGTACCTTTTTTAAGATGTTGACCCTTACCTTTAGGCAAATAAGGGGCATTGACAACTGGAAACTAGCACTAATTAGTACAAAGAATTTTGGACCTCTGACACTGTGGCTGCCTCATGTTCTTTTTGATTCTCTTGACAGCGAGTTTGTGCTTGCTCCTTGTACAGCTTGGTCAGTAGAAGTTGTTTTAAAATTGGTTTATGAAAACTGTATTTATTAAATAAAAACTTTCACTTCTAGCTGAGTCATTGTTTCAATTGTGTATTAGAGGAAAAGTAAGAGGAAAATATGCCAGTGTAAAGCAAGGTTTGCTGCTCCATGGCTCCAGACTAAGGGTACATTGCCTGCAGGCACACACATACAGTGTGCACAGATCACTGAAGAGCATGACAAGCACCTGTGCCCTCACTCTGCTGCCTGCTGTGATTGGAGAGAAGCCCCACTCACCCATCTACACACTCCCCAGTAATGAGGGACTAAAAACTAAAAAACAAAACAACAAAAAATATGTTTTTTTAAAAACCAACACATAAAACTTTACACACACACACACACACACACACACACAGTCTGGTGCAGTCAGGTGGCCCAGTAGCTGCAGCTCACCATGAAGCCTACCATGGGATTTACTTTACTGATGAATTCCAGCATGGGCTTCATTCCAGTTCCCTCAACAGCAAACATACCTGAGAGTGCACCTGGTTACCCAGCCACAGCCATCACTCACCCTCTTGTTCCTAACTTGCTTATCCTGCTTCCCACCAGGTGTCCTTTCAGCTCTTCAAGGAAGGAGGGCTCACACTTTTATCCTCTGCAGCCACAGCACTGTGTTTAGAAAGAGCAGTCGTTAACTTCATGTAAAGCATGCACAGTGTTGTTGAATTGGGCTCGTGAAGCCAAAGCTAAGGGAAGAACTTCCAGAAGCAGAGTGTTCATTTCTGTACTAGTTTAAGTATCCAGACTCCTGTTTGAAGTACAGCTGTCTTAACAGTCAAGAGCAAAACTCTTAGTGCTTAACTGCCATCTGTGTTACTAAACCAGTCCATTCAGTATCACTAAGCTAAGGCCTATTTCTCATGAATAAAAGTACGAGTATTTAACAGTGGTCTACTCAGAGGACTGACTGGCATCATGGGTTTAAAAACCAAGTCATCAGTGTACCATATTCAAATAAACTCTACAGAGACTTCTGGCACCGCGGTTTAAATAAAGTGTGAGTGACAAAAGTTTATTAAATGCATTATTTTAAAAAAAATATTTTTTTTTTCCTTAAGTAAAGATTTCCCAGTACGGATCTCATCGGCAAACAGTTTTGAAGTCAGTCATAAGTTACTTATTAACAGTTTTGAGCACTAAAAAGAGTCATGTTGCTCTTCGATGTCTGCAACCCTACTGAAACAATGCAGTGTGTGTGGTCTCGCCCTTCACATGTTAGGCCGTGGCGATGCAGCACTGCTGGGAAGGATCAGCTCCATTTGGCATTTCTAGGGAAGGTGTCGGAGCAGGTCTGACACCTTTCTGCCCCCCAAAAAACGACTTGCCAATAAAGTATTTAATTTGGAAGACAAGGATTTCATACCTTCCCTCCCCCCCACACACACCCCTCTCAGAACATTCTAGAGTCATCTTGCAAAGAACAGACTGAAACAATGCATGAGAAGACTTAGTCATGGCAATTTCACTGGAGCTTTATTGCCTCTGTTGGTAATGAGAGGGATTGTAAGAAGTTACATTTGAACTTACAGAGATATGTAAATGATGGTTTTTTACTAAATATAATCTCGAGATTAAGTATTTTATATCAGGGCACTTTTAATTTTGTACATGTTTCATGTATAAAAACAGATTACAAACTTGGTGTTCACCTTCTTTTTTTCTTGACATTTGGCAAAAATTAAACCGATCTGTTTAAGGGGAGATGATCAAACTGAAGAGATAAGCACTTACGACTTAAAGCAATCCAAGAGCTGGCTGCATTCTTTAGAAAAAAAAAAAAGGGGGGGGGGATGGGGGGAAGAAAAACCACACAAATATATAAAGGAAAAACACATGGCCACATCTGAGCACGTTTCATACAAAATACTCCCTGCAACCAGGTATTTTGTCCTTAGAGCAACACCCTGTCAATCAATGGTTCTTTCAGCTTCCATTGCTCGCTTTGACAAACTTTTCAGATGCCATCATAGCACAAGTAACCCTTTTCTGCAACATAATTAGTCAAAGGTTTATGTATTTCTTTATAATTACACAGTAATTATAAGCATGTAGTACCAAACTGATGACAACACTTAGGCTGTTGAAAGGATCTCGCATTCAAAAGGAATATGCTTTAAAACACCGCGGCCTTACGCTGCTACCCAGTCTCAGGCTTTCTGGAGGGCCAGGTCTGTAGTGGGATAAAAAGCAGGTCAGTTCTCTTCTCCAAAAGCACCCAACCCTTCAACTAATCAATCTGAGACTGGACCAAATCCCTCAAGACAGAAAATAGCATGCAGTGACAGCTTGCAGAGTTTCTGTCCACTTCCCCCTCCCCCACCCCTAATTTCAAGTCCCTATTTATATCGACACAAAATTGAGAAAAGGAAATACTGAAAGCAGCAAAACACTTTTTTTTTTTTTTCTGCATTGCCAATTCCAGTAGCTGGAGGAAGTCTGCAAAGTCTTTATGGAATGGCGTTCTTGAAAACAAATGCACAAGGGGATTCTCTTCCAAGCGCTCTGCTCTGGGGGAGCAACTTCACAGAGCACAGATCACAACTTTTTAACAGTTTTAATAGTCAATAACTCTAAAATACTTTTAGCATCTGCATAGAAGTGTTCTGCTGTTTAGTGCAAGTACCAATCACTCACTGCAAAAAGAACTCTGACTTTACCACGGAGCATGGACTTAAGCCTCTATCCTTACTTGCAACTCTAGTCTGTCTTTTCTCCTGGAGCTTGTTTTACAGAGTAGCTATTTATCAGAGCTCTTCACAAGTATCTGAGGAGCAAGAGACTGTGCTTAGCACAAAAGCAGCTCAAGAGCTCTTGTAATGTTAAAAATAATGGAGAACTGTACCTGATAAAACTTACTCTGAACAAATTAACTTGATTGAGTTAAATGCAGCAAGACAGTAAGAAGTAGTGACGATCCACAAAACAATTTCAGCAGATGAAGCCAGAGCACTATTTTGTATCGGATCTGTGCCGGCTGGGGAAAGCTTTGCACTTCGTTTCTGTATTTGGCAACCACAGTCATATGTCAATTTAAGGAAAGCTCAAGAAAAAAATTTTTTTAAATGGGTGTCATCCATAATGGCAGTACCTCTGTGTTATGAAGAGTTAACTTTCTTCTCAGGATAACGGTTTCAAAACCTAGATTCACATCAAACTCACCAGCTGCTGGTACAACAGGGCCGTCTGTCGCATCATACCTCAACCATAAAAATTACGTGTCTTGATTTAAAATACTGTACTGTGTAGCAAACATTTAAGACAAAATTCAGCATATTCAAGTTTGAGATTTCCACAGAAATGAAAAAACCTTTCTGTGACAGACATAAGCATTTCAAAACTGTAATGAAATCTGTGTTAATAACCTAGAGAGTATCAGACTCCACCGTGACGCACACAGCTTATCTCAACAACGCTCACTGAAGGCCAGCTACAACCCTACCCACGGCTGCTTGAAGTGCACAGTAGTAGCTGTGTCATACTTCAACTGTTCTCACAGCCAGCTGATGTACAATCAAACCATTCAGACAGGCACCTAGATATCCCAGTGTCAACCGCCTCGGCTTTGCTTGCTTATTTCTGCAATTGTTTTTACCAGATACTCCAACTCACTTAGACAATACCTGCACTCTTCCAGAAAAGAAAAACAATCATCGGACCCAGTACACTTAAATACAGCACTTTTACAGGAAGTGCTATCAATACAGTCTTTTGCAGCTAGCCCCAAGTGTATATTTAAGGATTCTTTTAAAAATGTGTTGATGTTGATCTGTATAATTCATATGCCACACAAGAGTTGTCTGATGATGACCAGCATTGTGCTTTATGTAAAAACCAGAAACCTCAAAATAATTATTAAGTTTCTAGGACTTACGGGAGATGAAACTAGGGTGGTTCAACAAAACAAACAAACAAACAAACAAAAAAAAAAAAAAAAAAAAAAAAAAAAAAAAAAAACCACAAAAAAAACCCCCAAACCAACAAAAACCAAAAACACCAAAACCAAAACCCCAAAAATCCATGATGAAATCCACAATGTTGGAATTTTAACGGGCAAGAGTGGTCCAGACTAGAAGAAAAGCCCGAACCACCAGTAGAAGAATGAAATATGATATGGTCCAAGATGTATCCTTAAAGGTTTGTCTCAACCCTCAGCCATATTCTGAGGATTGATCTTCAGTTCAGTCCAGCCAGCAGAAATTGACTGTGCAATTTTCCATTTTAGGTATTTGTACAGACTATGTACACTCTAGAAGGGTCCTTTAGTGCTACACTGTCGTACTTTTTGTCCCAGCAATTTGAGGGCGTGCAAATTCCACAAAGTCATCAATAAGAACTGGCCATGCTCCTAGAAGAAAAACACCAAAAAGAGAAGAACATAAGAAGTCAGTTCAACACAGCAGTTCTGTTAAAGCTTCAGATCTAAACAAGGGATTTGCTTTCCACTCTTAACTAGGCATAGTTTTGCGCACACACAAGCAAAAAAAATTAATTTGGTTTTCTTCCTTGAAATTTAAGAGCTGGTGACAAATTTTGACTTCCTCTAAACTGAGCTAATACACAGCCCTTTCAGGGCTCACAGAACTGCAAGGGTTGGAAGGGACCTCAAAGATCATCTACCTCCAACTCCCCCTGCCACAGGCAGGGACACCTCACACCAGATCGGGCTACTCAGAGCCCCATCCAGCCTGGCCTTAAAATCTTCAAGGGATGGGGCTTCCACCACCTTCAACTTTCTGACCAAAATAGGGGAAAAAAAGTGCTGACAAAAATCCTAACTTAAGTTCATCTTGGTTATAGTACCAGAACTTGACCTCCAGCACAGCAACAGCTACTTTAAAACTGTTGAACGCTGAATGCAACCTCCCACGCTGTAAGCAGCAGCGTATCTTAACGCAGAACAGCATTTACTGCTCGCCATCTGAGTTCACATGAACGCAGTGCTCAGCATCCTTGGTGCTACCCAAACAGCAACATGTGCTCCACTCGCCAGCAACAAGGCCTTAGAAGGCTGCATCTTCAACACTAGGTAAGAATGCTTCATATTCCTCACAAAGAGGTAGCCAAAATGTACATCGGTGTTTTCCATATTACAAGCAGACAAATCAAAGAGGTCCCCAGTCAAGTGCATGATGGTATGTGAGGGTTAAAAACAATTGTGGGCCAAGTTGGTTTATTCTCACCCCTTAAATTATCATTAAATCGTGTTTTGTGCCTTTAAATCTTTCTAAACTGCATTTATTTCTTGTGGGCAGCTCAATGGTAAGGGAATGAGAACTGTCCTTAATTACTAAAGTTGTAGAAGTTTGCTCCCCTCCGCTCTGGAAGTATCAGAAGTTTACAGTTTCCTCCACTCACTGAACTGATCTGCTGCCAACGACTGAAGGTAATTAGCTGTTCTTGGCTACAGATGGACTGGAAGAGGAAAGATCAATACAGAAGTTTACAAGAAACACATTGGATAGAGTATCACTTATGTCTAGCAATTCCTCTATGCTGCCAGCTTCATTTTCACATTACTACATGTCCGTCCTTCACAAACCAAAGCAACCAAAAACATCCCCAGCTAAGAAATGCAATAACCAAGGGACCCTACAAAAGGGCACAGGCCATGAAATCAATTGCTTAGCTGAAGATGTCAAGGACTGCACTGAGAGAAGCTGTGGTTTTTAAACAGACAAGTATCTGGGTTTGTCCAATAAAGAAGTAGCATTTGACAGACATGAAAAATGGAAATGGATTTAGGAAAGTTTCAGCATTTCTCTTTTAATGGTGCAGTACCAAAGAAATGGTAACAACAGGCACTAGGAGCAGCTCTCACTGAACTTTGATCACCAGTGACATTCTAATTAGGCTGTTCTTAGACAGCTGTGCCAAAGCAGATACACAGTAATAAACACAGCATAAAACACAGAAGTTAATGAAAGAAAATTGAATGTTTACCTTCCTCATCATAGTTAGACATATCATCTGCTATCATTGTACTAAAGTCTAGAAGAAGGTTCCAGGTATCCTTAGGAATAGATCTTTTATGATGTTCCTGTTTGGAGGAGTGGAAAACGTATGTTTAAAAAAAATATATCAATAAAAGACCCTAATAGATACATGTTTTTACTGTCTTGGACACATCCACAGCCCCAAAACATATTTCTCTTATATACACTATGAAGTACAGTATCTGAGATCTGGGTCAAAATAGTCTGTTTCATCTACTCCCTGAATTTAAACACATTTATCTTCCAAGCTTTGAAAATGTTGCAGTCCAGTTTACGTAAAGAGTTTAACTTACCAACAAAAATTTGTTCCACAAGTCTAGAAATTTAAATCTTCCATTAAGTACTAAATTCCAGTAGGCAATGGCCATTTCTAAATCTGTAATATTAAAATATATTACTTTTAGAGATTACAGTTCACATATAGCATCTCCACAGGTACCTAGCACTAGATGAACCATATATTCATAAAGGTGAAAAGATGACTCTAATGCAAACGCTTGTGGATCTCTCACAAAAAGGCAACCATAAACCAAGTGTCACACAAATATTTTGTAGATTTTGATATCATCACTCAAATAAAGAACTCAAAACTGCCAATCTTAGCATCTGCAATATCCAAAACACATGAGGGTATTTCATATCCCTTTAGTTAAAATTCAGTGAAATACTGTTGTCTTAGAATGCTACTGACCCAGAAATCTGTACAATTTTGCAGTAATATCTGCACTTTTTTATTGTTTTAATATATAAAACATAATTTATACAAAATTAGTTTTTGGGGATTTCATTTGTAAAGCAGCCTTGTTACAGGTACTGGTTTTGTAATAATTTGGGCAAGTGCTCATTTTTTTCCATCAGATTTCCTTTTGCAAAACTTTTTTAAGTACTGCACAAGCAGATGGGTGATGGTTTGTTAGTTGTTGGTCTTTTTTCATCTGGGTGCAGTTTGGGGGAAGTTTCTTTGTTGGTTTAGTGTGGTTTTGTGTTTTTCCAAAGACTCCTGTTAAGTTCTTGCTTGGTTTGAATCTGTTTCTCAGGACAACTGAGAAACCTGAACTGAGACCCTTGAGGAAGGAGTACAGCTTACTGCCTGTCGGGCAACCCCGTGCTGCTGCTACAGCGCTGCAGTGAGAACAGACTGATTAGCCCAGCACGTAAGGAGAGAACAATCGGCTCCCTGCTATCTGCCAACGATAAACTCACACGCATTGACTTTATTAGTGGCATATGGCAACGTGTTAGCTGATCAAAGGAAGCTATGTAGCTGAGTTCTAAATCGCTACCTAGCATGGATCTCCATTACCAAGAACCACCGGGGACCTCTGCACTATACAGCAACCTTACAGAATTCAATATCCAGCATGGAGTACACAGAAGGCTACTTAAGTGAACTCCTCTTATATTCTGCAGTCTACCAAATGTCTGTCTTATGAGAGCAGAGAGAAGCAGCACATGATCAACTGCACCTCAGGAGAAAGCAAAAAATCCACAACCCCAGAAAACCACTCCCTTCCCCCCGATGTCAAAATCTTCAGAGGTGCAATCAACTGCAGACAAAACAAAGCAAGAACTCTGCATTGCTGGAGGGAAAACAGACCGCGATGGGGACAGTTTCTGAACTGTTAAGAACTTCCATTAGCAAAGGTACTAATCAAACGGTGTGTTCACATTACAGGGACCAAAGAATAAAATTTGTGGAGGATTTCCCAGCAGTTGCAAAGGGGTGTGACTTCAGACAAAAGTTTGAGTCTCAAGAAGCAGAGACAATTTAAAGAGAAGTCAATACTCCTCAGTAAACAAGCTGTACCTGAAAATGACAACTGGAACAAGAGTGTTACAGCTAGGCATCACTCTTCAACGGAAGATTCAGATAAAAAAAAATAAATTTGCACTTCAGCTTTCAACTGAAACCTGAGCAGATACAAACTTCAGATTAAGCTGATCGGTTCCTCAAGGAAACAGATTAGAAAATTAAGTTTTATTTCCCTGGGATGCATTAATAGCAGGCATACACAAATATGCACAATTATCAATCTGCTGCATATTTACAAGACACAAACTGCACATTTCCACATGCTTGTAGGACCTGGGGACTATTCTTGTGGGTAATCAAACCCTTTGAAAAACAAGTCTCAGGAAGCTGCAACTTCAAACTCATTATGTAAGCCCCAACATGTAAAGCACAAAGGCCTTAAGACAACTACATGTTTTAAAAGAAGTTTTATGAAAGCCCACAAGTGGAAAGTAAAGACATCATTTTAAGTTTCCATAAGAAAGTGAAAGAATGCTCAGAAAGATCCTCATGTATCAAATATGAAAGCCAGAAAATACTCATTCTGTTCTGAGTTTTGTCCAGAGAGATGTAAGAGAAGCTAACAATGTTTGAGATGAACAGCAGCTGAAAGGTATTCTCAAATGGTATGCAAATATCACAAGAACTTTTAAGACATCCACAGCACTAACAAAGTAGTAAGGAATTATGCAGAGGCAACTGCCTAAACTGCTACACAATGTTTGGAAGATTAAGCCAATATACATTAAAATCAGTTTGCAAGTTCTTACAAGCAGCTACTTAGAAACTCCAAAATTAACTGCCTAACTGGGAGCACTTACTTTTCTGCACTGAACTTCTCCCAATATTCTTGTGCTTCAGGGTTTACCAGAACTATTCTGCCCCATTGTACACTCAACCCTAGAAGAGTGTACTTATTGCCATCAAAAGAGCTGGTAAGCATCTGGATTCTAAGACCAGTTCTACATCATTTCCAGATCCAGAGTTAAAAAACAAACAAGAAATCTAAACAATTCTCATACTATATACATGCAATGTAGACCTGAGAAAACTATACTTGTCTCTGTCACTGCTAGAGCTTAACCTGCACAAAGCAGCTTCAAGATGAATGAGAAATAAAGCAAGGGAGTTAGTTTTCCCTGTAAATTGTTTTCACTGAATTCTGTTTCATCTGGGATACTCAAACAGATTTGTTTCTATGTAGGGGGGGATGGGGAGATCGAGAAAAATAATGCAACTTTTCGTTATCCCCTAGAAATATGGAGAAGAAAACATGGGGGCAAGTACTCCATCAAACAGTTCTGTTATTGTGAAGCTTTAAGAAAATTACTTTTAAAATGATCATGTAATTATGGTATCATTGTAATTTGTCATTTCATTTCTACCACCTTAAAGAGATTCTGAAAAATATTCCTTGTGTAAAACTGAAGATTTTTGTTAAATGCTAAAATGTCACAATGGTAACCATAAAAAACACTTCTGAACTAAATCCTGCAGCTGTTCACACTGCAGAACTGATTCCACATTGACATTCTCCATAATCTAACTTCTACCTTCTCACCATTCAGTGACTGATGACATTTTCCTTACTGTAACAACCTAAAAAAAAGAAAATTAATTAATAAGCTTTTGCTTATTTATTTTTTATTAAGTCAGAGACTGATCCATGTATAAAAGACAATAAAACTAGAGCAAAATGCTCAACTTTGCACAGCACAAGAATGTAAAGCTGGTCTGTGGTTGCCTGTGCAAGGCATTTCCACTGCTGAGAAAAAATAGATTCACATGTTTCCACAGAGGAGCTTTCAGCATTTTATTTCTTCTTAACTCTTCCACTTTTGAGAAGTTAACAGTCAGAGAGTCATAAAATACTGATGATGGCTAATGTCTCAACTACACTGTATCTAAATAAACATACATTCTGGTTGGTTAATGCAATTTCTTGGAAGAAATTTTTGTTCCATTGTTTTTGCTGTTTTGACTATAGATATCTAGAGCTCAGTTCAACATGCTCTATCAGAAGGGGGGTGTTCTGGCATTATTTGCAGTAACTGATTCTTGTATTTCACCTGCTGCACTAATCCAAAGCACAATGCTCTGTCCTAAGGAAAAACTGCAACAAAATATTCAGTGAGTTGCAGAAAAAAAAAAACCATTAACAGCTGCAGATGTGCCATCGGTAATAGGTGCCTAACGACAGGCATAGAGCCCACAATATAGGAATCTATTTGTCCTCTTCCAGCTCTATTTTGCCAAAACATTTGCAAGTATTTCATGCTGTAAGAGACTGTACAAGTGTGCTTACAGGGAAATCAGTTTTACAGCATAAGTTCATGCTAAAAGTGAAAATTCAACCAAGCTGTTCAGTGCTGCAAAAGCTAAGTGGTATCAGCAGGCCTTTAACCTAAGACCATAATCCAGTGTGCTTACTGAGAACTGCACACAATTAGTGAAAGAATAAACCCTCCTTCACTCAATTTTGCAGTCTGTTACTAATGATGCAGATTTTTCAACGCCTTAAATTGACGTCTGTCCTTCACAACAGAGAGCTACTTTTATTCCCAAAGGTGGTTATCTTTCAGATTCTTTGGATCACAACAATGCTCTCACTTACTGCTTTAATCAGTCACTTCCCACATTCACAAGCAAAATGATTAAGAATACATACCTAAACCTTTCTGTCCCGGATTCTTTGCAAAGTTGAAGGTAAACTGATAAAAATCCTTAAATCTTCCTGGCTCTTTCAACTCTTGTTCCATTTTAGGAATCTGGGCCTTCAGCTTTTCTATGCTGTCACACCTGCATTTTAAAAAAGCATGTTCATTTGTTTTATCACTCATTTTGCTATAAAATATGCATTATAACTTAAACAAGAATTCATACAGTTTGGTGGAATACAATATCACTAGCAAAACAAAATTCAGGAAGTTTTTAGTTAATCAGCACCTATACAACAATTTCATTTCTTTGCTGCTACCTCTTTTACGTTGGCACTTGCACAAACTAGCTGATACATCAAATTCTAAAATCCATGAGACCTTAGACAAATGGGATGAAGACCACTGCATTCTCATCAGGCACAGAAAGCCCAGGTACGCTAGACTGCAGCTGGACATCCTTGCTTAACCTACCTGAGCAGCTCTATGGTAACTAACTGAAATCAGCCAAGGCAAGCAGCACACATACTTGCCTCCCTCTTCTTGGTCATCAAGCATCTGGCACACACAGAGCAGATGCATTTTTAGAGGCAGACAAGCAACGCCAGACTCTGAAAAGTCTCTGATGTGTGAAAGGACAACATGCCTGTGAATTCCCCGAAACAGGGCTGTTTCACCATACGTTACAGTTTCTGGCACTGGATTACACCATCAGTGTCTAATACTTACTGTACACTTACCCCAGCTCAGTCATTCCATCCATGAATTCCACCTTTGAAAATTCACACTGTGTTGCAGCTCGAAATTTCCATGCAATGATAAGTACAGTAATGCTGGCTGGGTCAAGAGCTAAATCGTCACAAAACTGCTGTATGCCATCTATACCAATTTTATTTTCATCTTGAGGATCTTTAGGATATAAAAGTAAGTATCAAGAGCTCGTTTCTTCAACGCGTGTATTTAACACAAGCAAACATTTTCACAAAGCCATTTTTGGGATCAGCCCTTTTAAGTGGATATTTTGAAAACAAAATTAAATTAGTATTTTCAATGGTTAGGCTTCAACAACTGAGGCAGTTACTAGAGTAAAGCCTCCCACACAATGAAGCTTATGTTATTTTCATTGAGAGACAAAAGCACCACAAACATTTGTTTTCTGCCTAATAATACACATGATATTCTGACTCATTCTACACAGAGAACACTGGTCCTTTCCCACCAGCACACTTAATCATTGGCATCTATGGTAAGACTGATCTGTGTACTGTCATAAACAATTCTGCAATGTCCATTTGCAAGCTGGACTGACAAAATGCTCAGATGTGCCCATAAACTACTAAATCATCATTAGTTTTATGCTTTTCCTGGCATCACCAGCATGCATGAGATTGGACATGGTAACCTCCAAGAGGGAAGTCACATTGTCCCATTACCCACTGCAAGTCAGCCAAAAGCACACTCCTCTTTCTGTGAAGGAATCGACATCTGGTCTGGAAGTGAGATGCTCACATTTCAAGTGCACTAACAAAGATCTACTAATTGTAAGCCAAAAACTTCAGGAAAACAGTATTTGAATCATATACACATACGAAAACTAACAGAAAATATAGCACTCCGATTTCTTTCAAGTGCTAAAATGCAATCTCTCCTACTGTACTGAATCCACTTTACTATTTGTGGTAGGACATCATCAGTTTAACACTAACATGTACCAGATGAAGAGGCTTTTTCTTTTCTCTTTTGTTTGTAACTACCTGATAATAAGCAGGTTAATAAAAACAAGGTAGAATCCGTCCTCAGAATACGACCTTCCATTTTGTCAGGAGCAAAATCCTTATGTGTTTTCCCCAAAACAACCCCCTAAACCCCACGTTAACCATTACAGTTACTGCCTGTACACCCGATTCTAGTTCCAGACCCTACTTTTGTATAAATTTACACACATTTAGAGCACATAGAGCAACTGTATATAATCCTTGTGAAGCAGAAGCCTACTTACATTTCTGTTCCAATTTGTTTTATTAGTAAACAGAAAAACAAACCGGGTTAAGATTTGCCAGCAGAGGAGCACAGCCATAGCGATACACTGTAATTAAGAATATACACAAACAACTAAGAAATAAGCCTTAAAATTCAGGGTACTCACCTTTATATCTGTTATATAACTGTTCTAACTTCTTTCTGTCCAGCGATCCTTTAACACTCTCTCGTATATAAAGTTCAGGATTTTGGAAAAAGTTGTCTGTTGCAACATCTAACTTCCAGTCATTTTGAGAGAGACAGCTCACTGCTGTCTTTTCACTAGATTGCGTGAAGACCATAAACTGACGCACTTTATCCTTCTGTGACGATTTCAACTTGTTCTAGTAAAAGACAAGACAATACTGTAACTAGATATGCTTTACTGAAAAACAAAAAAACAAACCCACAGCACCAAAACATCACGATTAATAATACATGTTTTAAATCGCTACCTTATAATTTCTTTTGTATTTTTTTTTTTTAAAGTACCCCCATTCTCCACACGTAATACTTTAATGGAGTTAAATAATCACAAAAATCATGTTAGTAAAGCAACAGGAAATGGGCATTCTTATTGCACATCTGGAATGAGAGCTGAAGGGCATAGCAAATTCACATATAGCTCAAGTTCGGAGATCTTATTGAAACCAATTCTTCTTTTTTAAAAATTAACAAAAACACCACACTGCTCTTAATAAAAGGAGATGTAAGGCTACAGCTAGGAAAAAAGAACAGCTGAGATGCCTAACTAAAGCCCAAAATATCTGATAGATTGATCCAACAGATGCAGCAGGACAGCTGGTTTAATCACCATCCCTAAAGGAGGGGCTGGCAGTCATTTAGCCCCAGCCGACCAAACTACTGTGGCCAGCTAGCGCAGTGGAGACCACGCTGCCAAGAACAGGATCTCTCCACGTACCTCCTGGTGGCAGCAAGACACTCGGCTGGGTCATCCATTTCAGGGAAATAAACTCCAAAACAGCTTAAAAGGCGCTTTTTTTTTTTTCCTTTTAGAGATTTTTTTCACTTTGAAGGTGCTCAGCTCCACCTACATAATTTGCTAAACATTCCCGTGAGGAGGCATTGTCTCCATTTCACAGGTGCTGCAACTGAAGCTAAAAAAATAAAAAAGTAATTTTGCCGGAGGCAAGCAGGGGAGTGAACAGCCAAGGTTAAGAGTTTGGAATTTCAGGCCTCCTGCCCAGACTAAGCAACATCTCTGCTCTAACGCAAAACTGAATGGAGAACGTGCTGCCAGTAATTCACCAGCGTAGAGGGATACCCCAGGATGTTTTTGAAGAGAAGCACGCTCATTATTTCAACGGTGTTAGTTATACAAAACTAACTGATGAGAATAAAGTAACCATACATACAGTTCCTACACTAAATCCAAATTCAGTTCTAAAGCTCGCTCAGTACATTCAAAGTGAAGAGACTCCTAACGTTACAGTAAACATGGTTTTGACTTCTAAGTCAGGATTGGGTTTCTTACATGGTGCTTATTTCATTTGGAGATTACTTTGCATTCTAACAAAAAAAAAAAATCTGTATTCTGTTCATTATTCTAATTTCCAAGTGCAGGGCTCCTTCTTAGGATGGGAGGGGGGAGGTCAAAAAAAGTCTCTAAACCTAATAAACTACCCTCAGCCAATGAACAAATGGTTTAGGAGCAGCATGAGCTCAAGCTCTTCATTCCAAAGGATAATTAGTGTCCAATCAGATTATCATTAGAAAAAAAGAACTAATGCTTCAGAACACAAATTCATCTGCCCCAAAAGTCAGAATCAGTTTTCTACTGCTCGTGGCAGTGAACGTGAACGCTGTTATTTGTAATGGTAGTTATGCTATCAGCTTCAGTTACACATTTTAAAAAATATATACAAGCATCACATTTGACTTAAACTGATATTATCCCACATAATGTATTAAACAGATAAATACTCTTTAAGATTCTATAAATAACCACACCCCCCCCACTCTATATAGACCATTTAGCTGAAGCCAAAATTTTAGCACAAGCTGCAGACTTAAACACTGCGATGTTCGTTAGGCTACACTACATCTCAAGTTACAGTTCTGTCCTTCGAATATTAGATCTTCTGCTGCAAACATGTTTCTGAAAGTCAGATTTTCCTAAGTGGTTCCAGGTAAAAGTCAAGCCATTAGGCCAGGTCCTGTAAAGCCCTGCTGCTGACAGTCTGTGCACGCTTCGAGTTCACCAGCAGACATCCAGCACCCTACAACAGTGAGCTCGAATTTCCACAAAAATCACTGACAAAATCAGGTGGAACAACTTCCAGAAATTACTAATGGATTTTCACTCATTTTTACTGCTGCATCACCACAGATTCAGGGGCACTATAGGGCAGTCATACTTGTGACCTTAGCTTTGCCCTTTTTTTTTCCTGACAAAGCTAGTACCTTTAATCATTAGGGGGTTTGTTTTTTTTAAACACGTACACATAAGTCTGCATAGCCCTTTTACAACAAGTATTCTGTAAATCTTTAAAAGGCTTTGTTCTGCCCTACTCCTACAAGAGTGAACTTTAAAAGCAATTACATACAGCAAAGAGTCAAGGAACAAGTTTACTTCACAGTAGATACCAAAGCCCACAAAAGGTAGTACTCTGAGTGTTATATAAAAGAAGGCAGTTTATTAGATTTAAAAAAAAAAAAAAAAAAAAAAAAAGAAAAACACTACAGCTTAAATAACTTCTATGGCAAAATTTAAATACTATATATTCACATGAGAACTTCTGTGATTGAAGCAAAGTGACAGTAACAACGTAAAACATTTTTAAACAATGCACTGAATATGCCAAGAGTCAAGCAGCTAATGACACTCATCAGTATAGCATTTGGTAATACAGAAGATGCAATAAATCACACTGTTCAGACAATCTTTTACTGTAATAACTCCATTTTTACTGGTCAAATGAGAGCTTATTTTTAGTGAAGAACTGCCAAAGCCCTTTCTTTGTATTTAATGAACGTTTCCACAGAGCCTTGCCACCCTGGAGGAGACACTCCACATCCTCAGTGACTGGACAACTCTTTTGAAGGCCTACTACAGGACAGCAAGAGATTAAATTACTGCTGAGTTTTTATTATCCTATTATATCTCTTCCTTCATCACATTAAAAACCCCACACTTCAAACAGGAACAGGTTCCAAGCCTTCTGCACTTTTAAAGGCTATTTCTAGAAGCCAAGCTCTATTATTGTTTTAAGTGTGCAATACAGAAGCCAGAGCACCCTACAACCTTTAATCCTGTACTCATCAGGCAACAAATACTTTACACTGCAATTGCATGAATTGTAATACAATGCAAACCATTTAAAATAGCTCAACTTTAACGCTACTTTAAAAGGAAGCTAGCATATTATTTAACAGATACCTGCCTTGATAAAATATACAAGTGAAAATCAATGGAAACAAATTGAAAACAAATGCAACAGATTTTCAAGCAAGTACCACCTCTTGGGTAAGAGGAAAAGGAAAAAGTCAGAGCAGCAAGCCTTTCTAGTTTGTGTGGCATCCAAGCTACCTTTCATAACAAGGATATCATAAGAGACAGAAGGTGAACAGAGAATTTCTCCAAATTAAAACCTGTATTATGTAGATTCATAAAACTACAACTGGATCATTCCAACGAGCATCTGATGCTCTAACACTGATTTTTAAATGCAAATTTGTCTCTCCCTATAAGTACCAAATTTGACATTTCTAATTCAGCAACCCATTCTTGATGCTTCAGTGAAAGCTTAAAATAAAGCAAACAAACATTTTTTTAAAAACCACACAACAAGACACCACCACCCCAAAAAAAGTACACCAAGCAAAAACCAACCAAGCAAATATCAACACGAGTTTTTTTTCCCCAAGTATATTTTTCTGGTCCCAGGTTGAAATTCTCCCTGTTTTAGGGAAGTAAGGTTCCCCGATGCAGGGATAAGAAGTGCTAGGAATGATACGCCAACTCTGACTTCATCTTGCATTTTCCTCATCTTCCACATTCAATTTCTATTCACCTCAGATTCAAAGATCAGCTCTGCACACTGGTCATCAATATTTTCTGGAGAGCTGATAGCCATATGAAGGTTTCACTCTTCTGAATAATGCCCATGGGAAACAGTAACAACCTTCATCCTTCACTGCTTGGAGGAGAGAGCTGAGAATTCCAACCAAAACCCTGTTCTTGGACCTTCCTCAAAGGTTATATGCAGCTGCCAGTTAGACAAGCAGTGCGCAGTCAGCTAGAAGTATTACTGCCCAAAACTCCTTATGGCTCCCAAAGAACTACTTCCACTTTTCTTTTCTAGTCTTTACTACAAAGTAATAAGTAACTGCTTTTCACCTTTCCCAACCCAGCAACTGATTAGAGATGATCTGGTTCCTGCTAGTTTTACTGCTAACTAAAGGAATTTGAACACTGTGATATCTGGGCTTTTGTTTGTCAGGACTCGAAGAAAAGCATCCATGTGACAGGTAAAAAGCCTTTCTTCCACAATACCAAGGCTTTTACACTAACTGCACTTAAACTCCAGTAGGAAAGCTGGTTGCAGGACACATCCTCACACTTTCAAAGCATTCCAGTGACATAGGTTCAAATGGAATAACTTAAGTCTGCACAGAGAAGAGGTTTGCACATGAAATAACCTTACAGATCATGACTGTCCCTTTGATTGTGCCTTTACACAACACTAAGTCATTCTGGTCATTGGTGACACTAATGGTCAAGAGAATGCTGCTCCATTACAATGTCTGAATTGTTCCATACTAAGCTGTATTCATTAAATGAACATAAAAGACACCTGCAAATAATCTTGTTTATTGCTTGTATGCAAAAAAATACACAGCTAAAGCTTAGAAGGCAAAACCGTCACTATTTTTCCTTCGATAAGAAAACAGAAGTTAATCACAACAGTCTATGAACACACTGAATTACATATTAATCCAGGGTGACGGTATGCATATATACTACCAAAAAAAAATCAAGTTAAAGACAAAAACAATTAAAGCAAAAGCAAATAGCCACTGTTTCTGTATAATATAAACAAACATGTTCTAAAGCTACATTTTATTTTTTACAACAGTTTCTTGAAGAGAGGGCACACTAAGTATGATTGTCAGGACATTCTTAAGCTTCTGTTTCAAACTGATGTGAATTCATTTGTGTGCAGTGAAACAGAATAATACTCCAAAACTTAAAAGGTCCGTTGAGGTATAAAATCTAAGGTAAAAAAAACGTAAGCAACATAAAATTGAAGTTGCTTTTTACATCTCTAATGTTCTTTTAGTGGATAAAGTAATTTTAGTATTTGCACATAGGCTGAAAGTCTTTACTAGAAGATCAGTATGTAGCTACCCAGAAGAACGCAGTAGCTGCAGTAGTGTTTTAAGGTAACTCATGTTAATCTTAAGAGGTGAAGGAAGCACCAAACTTTTCCAACTGAAAAATGACAAAATGAAGCTGTCAGTTGTTTATGATTCTTAGCTCTAGTCTGGAGCAGAAGCTCTATTCAGCTATTAGAAGCTGCATTCATACCTTGTATTTGCATTGGCACCATGAAACATGAGTAAAATATCAACAGCTACATGATACATTTCACAACTTATTCTCAGAGTAGTTCGTATTCCTGAATAATTTTTTCATGGTTCTACTTAAAAGTGATTTTACAGTGTAAGTTCAAAGGGTTCTCTAGTACACTAGGAAAGGAAACAAGATCAAGCACCATCTTGTCTAGCACTCAGACTACTCCATCCTTAGTATAACGCCAAGAATCTGCAAGTTTTACTATGAAAGAACCAACTCCAAAAACATTTAATATCAACAAACTGCCACAAGAATGAATATCCACCATACCAAACAGCCTTGCACAACAGCTTGTTGAGTTAAACACCACATAACAATGTCATGAAGTACAATAACATTACAGAAGACAGCGTCAGACGTGACATGCCTGTAATACTGAATTTTTACGACTTCCTGTCACCTGAGGTTTGCAGTAGTAAGTTACATTTATCAGCACAGGAATACTCTTCAGAGAACTCAAACTGGATAATACAGTACTGTAAGTAGAAATCTCGTTAGCAATTGGTGCTGGATAAAGATACGGCAACTCACACACTTGTCTTGATTATCGCACACGGTCCTAAATTCATTAAATAATTGAGAATAATACAGGTAGTATCTTCTCTTCAGAGAAGATGACTTAGAGTGTAATGGACCAGTCTGATGTGCAGTCTTGATCTGCAGGCACATTACTTATGCTGTGATGAGATGAAGCAATAACATACCAACAGATAAGGTGAAAGAGACCATTTCTATAGCTGCTGTTCAGCTCGAACAAAAATATGAGAAAGGTAGATTGCTGTCAGTGATCCAAGGAACAGTGCCAGGGTAGTGCACCTGAGTACTGGACAGAAAACATTTTTCAAGTTAGCTAAATGGCCAGTGAGCATGAGAGTGCTGCAATGGCCTCCCTTCCAGGTATCAGACAAAGATGGTTCAAAGCCAGGAAACCACGTCCTGAAACCACTGCCTGTAGGAACACTGGTGAGAGTCAGCGCCAGAAATGCTCTTACTGGCAGTGCTACATGGGCACGCAGGAGTCAGGCCTGAGCTGCAGGATCCTCTAATGTAGCATCTACTGTGCTGGACAACTGGCCAGGCCCCAGGAACATATCATAGCCACTGGAAGGACTTGCCAGAGCAGCAGCGCATACAGGAAGGAAAATGGGATGTTGAATCTCATGTTTCGGAATTAACATCTTCATATCTCTGTGAAGACGTGTCCCTATTCTCTTCCCTACCTACATAGGGGATCATATATAATTACATAATCATGTCAGTTGGAAAAGACCTCTAAGATAAACAAATCCAACCATCAACCTAACATCACCAAGGCCATTAAATGTCTACACGTTTTTCAAAAGTTTCCAGGGACAGTGACTCCAACACTTACCTGGGCTGTTTATTCAAATGCTTGACCACTCCTTCAGCAAACCTCCCCTAGATTTTGACATATCACAAGTACAGAATCCTATACCTGGGCACCTGAAACAATTCATACCTGTATTTACTTCTTACAAAAGCTGCAGCCTGTCATTTAGTCCCAACTTCAGTGTCTATGTCATCCTTTCACCTGAGTGCTAGAGCCAACAAGCACAACCTGGAATACAGTTGTTTGCATAGAGCCTAACAACTATGCTTGGGGCCATGACTATTCAGATACTCTCTCCAATCTGGTAACTCCCAATCTATCCCAATTTGTTCACAGGCTGTATCTGCTAGTTCTTCAGTTAAATATTTCGAAGAAAACTAAGCAAATAAGATTCTGCTGTTTCTCACAAAAAGCTAGTCTCACAATAACATGTCTCATTATTTCTGTTATGCTGACACTTACTAGCATATTGTTCAATTTAAATTTCTAACCACACAGCTAACCAAGTGTGTGTATATATATATATATATATATATGTGTGTATTTATTTTGCATACTTACATTAGATATACTGCAAGACAGCTCTAGGTGATTTTTATGGAAAGAAGTCCTTATAAAAGTCAGGCAATATTAGTGCCAAAGTGCTACTTTAAAGTCCCTGAACTGCAGATTACAAGAAGACACCTCTGCAGTCTGAACTTCATCCAGACTTTAGTTTCAACCCCCTCATATAAACTAAAGTGAAGATCTACTTAAAGTTATTAAAATAAAATCACTAGTAACATAGTTATAAGTTTATAAGAGGTCTGTATATAGCATCACTAATTTAAATTCCAAATAATTTTTTATGCCAACATAACCACATCAGTTAAAGGTGATTTTTTAAAAAAAAAAATATGCTTTTCACACTGCTTTCCAGACTAACATTAACCATGGATATAAGATATCTTTATACCAACGAGTGCACACCAGGAGATCTTAGACTCACTCCCACACCCTTCCTAAGACAATACAGCTGCTATATGAAAGCTGTACTTCAAACTGTACAGCTTTAGCTGAAGTTGTACAACTTTTGCATAGAGAAGGCCTGGAAGTATGACTATAAACATATTGCCCTGGGTGCCTAAGAAGCGTGCAAAAGAGATTGATAAGGACTCTCCTCATTTAAGGCTAAAGAATGCCTTTTTCATTTGTTCAGGTGCTCGAAAAAAGCAAGTTTTGTTCCAGCCATCACAGGTTCCCTCTAGAAGAAGGAAGGGAGAAAGTCAGTTGAACTGAGTCCACAGCAAATCCTCAGCTACAAAGAAAAAACATCATAAGGAAAATGCAAGACAAATAGGTCCTCTTTCACAACACTTATATGAATAGGAGCCTTACCAAAACCAGATTTGCTCCAACATAATCCCAACTCATTAAGAACCAACGTACTCAAGTTTCCCAGTGAACTGACAGCACTTAATTGGTCCTGAGCTGCCCGAAACCCGGAGAAAAACTTCAAGCAGCCCCTGGTTTCTGGAAGTCCCCTTCAGTCTCTCTAGATACGGTTGTTGCTGACCCCGCATAAGACGCGGATGAAGCTGCCCACAGAACACCTCTATTACCCGCGTCCCGTTCAAAGGCACCTGACCACTCATACAAAGTGCAAGGCAGCACCTGCTCGCCATCAGGAGGCCAGACAGACCCTCGCGAGCCGAAGGCCTCCGCGGAATCCCGGCAGCCCCCACTTAGGCCCCAGCGCTCGCCCCTACACAAGAGCAGCCTCCTGCCTGCCTGCCTGCCCCGCGGCCGGCGGCCCTGGCCAGCTGCACCACCCTTCACGGGGCCCACACACTCTCCCCGCCATGCTCGTTAGAAGAAGAGAGGCGCCCACGGCCCCAGGACATCACACCTCTGCTGCGGGGTCCCTGAGACTGGCCCTTTCGACCCTCCCGGACATCCCAGCCTGTCACGACTAGGCCCCAGCTGCCCCTGCGGCGCCTCGCGGCCGGCCGGCCCCGAGGCACCGGACCGAGCCGAAAGGCGACCCGAGAGGTCGCTCACCATGTTGAGGACTGTGCAGGCCTCTTCCCTCCCGGCTCAGGTGGAGACTGAGGGCGTCGGCGGCAGCAACGGCTTCCTTCGGCGGCAGCAGCTCCCGGCTCCTCACGGGCCCTTCCGCCGCCTCTCGCTCATGCGCAGTGCGCTGCATCCCCCGCGCGGGCAGCCGGCGCTGCGCGGCAGCGGCGCAACGGTTGGGAACGTGCACCGGGGGCGGCCCCTGTCCCGGTCGTGTTTCTCCGGGAGGGACTGGCGGCCGCAGCGCGAATGTTGCCGCGCGCAGCCGAGGTG
>VWZE01004444.1:83069-97460 GCA_013396675.1 Eubucco bourcierii
AAGGGGCAATGGGTTTAAACTGGCAGAGGGGAGATTTAGACTGGATGTTAGGAGGAAGTTCTTTACAGTGAGGGTGGTGAGGCACTGGAACAGGTTGCCCAGGGAGGTTGTGGCTGCTCCCTCTCTGGAGGTGTTCAAGGCCAGATTAGATGAGGCCTTGAGCAACCTGTACTAGTGGGAGGTGTCCCTGTCTATGGCAGGGGGTTGGAACTAGATGAGGTCCCTTCCAACCTTACCATTCTATGATTCTATGTTCTTCATAAAGTTCCTTAAAAGAATGTTGAAAAAGTACTTGTTTCTTTCATTTTACTTTTATTCACTGAATAAAGTACTAAAATTAATTTTTTACCTTGCTTAGGTCCTTTAATAAGGTACTGAAATCAGCATGGCCCTTTGTTTTCAAATGAGTTTTAGGTTAGATTAAATTAATAATAAATTAAGGCCCGATGTTACAAATATTTAAGAGCACAAAGAACTTTGCATGCAGGAGCGTTCCTAAGCTTTAATGAAGTGCTACTTGTATCAGTGGACTCGCAGGTATTATCTAGAAGACCTGATTTCATGCATTCCAATTATGTTTACTTTAAAAAACATTACTTGAAGAATTTACTGCTACTATAGCTTTTAGTTCAATCCATTATTTTCATATTTTACCTGGGTTATAAATAAGCCATTTTTAAATTAGCTGCAGGTCTGGTGGGAATTCTTCTTAGCACACTCAGAAATTGTTCCTGCTGGACATGCAGGACATTTGGACTCTGCTCCCAATTTTGACTAACTTGTGATTTGATCTCTCTACCTTACTAAATTCCTCTGTATTATGAACTCCCACTGTGTAAGGTATATGTGGGCTTCTTAGCAGGGTAGATAAAAATGGATGATTCAGTGATGTGCAAGTGAAATATTAAAAAAAAAAATACAAAATGCATCCAAATGCTGTTCCCAGTGTGCATGCTACTGGTTTGTGGTTGGTTGGTTTGGTGGGGTTTTTTTGTTTGTTTTCTTTTTTAGTTGAAGTTCAATTATGAGCTGAAACTACACAAGAAAAGGAGAGGATTCCTAGTGCTGTTAAACGTTTTATGTCTAGTGCTACTGATTTTAGTGCGATGCTCTTCGTCTTGATTTCCACAGGTATGACTGAATTGCCAGAGCTCGTGGCTACTGTGTCCAGACTATGTTGGTGTCTCGGCCTGATCCAGTCTGAGTTATCTTCTTGGTACATGGCACACTGCAGTAGGCACATCGTGCACAGCACACACTTCAGGATACAGTCAGATTGCCCCAATTCCACTCCTGCCCATATGCCCACGGCTGGCTGATGCAGATCTGCACTTCAGTGACGTGTGTGTCACCTGAATCTCACCCTTACCATTTGTAAGCAAAAATAGATGTTTTGTAAAGAAAGGGGCACCATGAGGCTGCCAAAAGCTGTAACTAGATATTCAGAGCAGGTTGATTAAGCTTGTTCCACGTTGAGTTTTGTTGAGCTCCATCCAGGATGGCACACCAAGTCAGACCAGGGACAAACAGCTTTGCTCTTTGTAAACGTGAGGCAGACAGGCAGCGATTAGGATGAGAAGGAAATGCCCATTGTGCAATCTGCACACAGCATAATCACTGTGACCACAGTAACATGATGACTTGTGTAATTTATGGTAAGTATGACACACTTGTCTTGGTTTGTTGTGTGAGCCAATGCTGTTTTATTATCTGATGTGAACCCTAGGAGAACCGGTCAGAGAGTTTATTTAAACCAAGTGTGTCAAATGTGTAGTTGTGAATGTAACATTGATCTGGTTTACACGGACCTGAGCTCTTTTGTGAGCAGACAGAGAAGCAAGTCTCACATTAAGTCACTGCAGAATCCATTCAGTGTAATCCCCTTGGTGAGAACTTCCACTTAACAGCACTTTCTGAGAAACAGGCCCAAACCTTTATGAAGGATAGCAATAACCTGGAACAGCTTGGCCCAGAAATGTCTTTCTGACATCTTTTTGTCAGCTACTTTATGCTCTAGAAAGTGAAACCATTGATTTATCTTACACTGATAAAATAGCCATAAAAGTGGCTATGACTGTGGTCCTTGGCCCACAAACGCTAACCCTGTTTAACAGAGCATCAAGTCCTATGAACTATCCTGCACAAGATTTAATTCCCATTCTAAAGGCAGGAAATTCCTTAACATCCACAGCAAACACAGTGGTCTACTCCTATCCCACTGTTCAGCTGCGGCAGCTGGAATGTTTGTATCATCCCATTGTATTTTTTTTTCTGCACTGAAAGCAGCACTGAGGATGTAAGCAGTCTCAGTCTTCATGTGGGTGTCTAAGCAACTGGACCTGTAAACTGTCATATCACCAACATCTGAAGATGGCTCTTAATAGGTTTCAAGAAATGGTGTTTGCCTTCTATTAAGTTATAAATCCTTCCTGCATTAGACAACAGGTTAACAAGTTACTACACCCAGTCCAAGGCACTGTTAGAAGCTGAGTTTTACACGACAGTATCTCTGGAAGGGAGCACAACAGGTTTATGTAACAAAGAAGAGTCAGGTCGGTGTGTTTAAGAAAGCCTGAAAATTTTTCATATACGTGACTATACCCTGGCAGGCCTGAATAACCTGAAACTTTCCAGGACACTTAATGGACAACACTCAGGTGTTTTTTGGAACTCAGAAGCACTGAGATATGTACACTAAAATCACAGCCTTTTCAGTAATACGAATGAAGAAATGAGAGGGCAATATGAATTGGGATAGCTAGTTAATATTTATGAGCTGTGGACATTTCCTTAGTTCAGAACTTCTGTAAACAAGCTATGATCTTTGTGGACAGAATGACTGGAAATTTCCCCAGCTATAAAGCAGACTGCAATCATGGCAATGACTTCACAATTAAAAACTACACCTTTGAACTCTAAGCAGCTTTCCGTTGGCATTAAAGAATTATGGATGATTTCAAGAACCTAGGAGACCAAGGCACACAATTATTTCCCTATCACAGTGATTTTTTAATGTATGGGCCGTTTTTAGTTGTTCACTGTAATCAAAACAAGCCATTCCAATTCAGGGCACACCATTTCCTATTAATAAAACAGTAATTTATGTTATGTGTAGGCGGGGCAGAGCCTTGGGGTAAAGCAGCCTGTAAAAGTAAGACAGACATACAAAGCAAGAGTAGTAAGATGACTCTTGCCTCCTGTCATACATGTCACACATCTAGCCTTTCCCACTCCTCACACTGTCGTAACAGCAAACTGGTTTTTGGGAACATGCCCACACAACCCAGCCAATACTGATTTTGTGATACAGAAGTGGCAAACTGTAACCTCTGTGCCTCTGACCAGCTCTCAGCATCAAAACAGCGGGGCGGATTTCAAGGAAAACATGCATTAGCATGTCTGTATATAACAATTCTGGTTTAGAATTGGGTTATTCTAGTTCCTTTTTATTTTCTGGCTTCACAACTCTACAGAGATATGTCTTACATTTCTGGGATGCTTAGCACAGGACACTGAACATGTGGAGTATTTGGCTGCAGCTGTCACATCAGTGTCGTGTGTGTGCCAGTGCACACTGATGAGTGAGTAAATCAGTACAGCATAGAGTAAGATGTCTTTTTTCCTTTTCAGAGAGGCAAGAGGGATGCAGCTTTCAGCAACAGTCTTTTAAACCAGACTCTTTGAAGCTTTTAACATCTCCTGCTTTCCCTGCTTCTTAAGTTAGTTAGCTGCCATTCAAAGGGATCAATTACCATTTCAAGAGCAACTTTTTTTGCACCTAAACTGTTTATATGGAAAACAAATTAAAGCTAAAACCAGCTACCACTGTAATTTCAAAGCCCAGTAGGTCTCTAGACATGTCTTTTACCTGCTTATTACTGCTATAATAAAAAAAAGGGGGAAACAGTGTGTGTGTGTGGTGTGTATTCGACCACAACACCCACATTTAATATAATCCACGGGTTTTAAGTCAACAAATGTCTCACATATTGCATTGCTTTTAGATCCCAGACTCTCTTCTCTCAAGAAATATAATCAGTCCATGTAAAAATAAACTCTAAAGCTTCAATTATTAATTTCTGCAGTATTGATTTGGACTAAGAGGTTCAGTAGTATTACTTTTCAAATGGAATTATTACGCAGAAGGCTATTCCCAGTATCGTAAGGATACAAAGTGCAATTTTACCTGTGAAGCACTCTTGTCTAATAAGCTATTATTTTCAACATAACTGTACAAGCAGCTAAAGTATTTGTTAAAAAAACATACCTTGTGCAAAAGCTGTAAACTCAGACCTTAATCCATTGCTACTGACTGTTCGGTGAACACATTCTGCACTGCATTGCTGAGCTTTTTGCAAACAGAACAGATAGAACAGAGAGAAATAATTCCTCAGCTGACTGAACAGGAGAATAATCATCCACAGAAATGAATATACTTGTTAAAAGTGCATTGGCTGATAAACCCTTTAATATAAGTACAATTTGCTTTAGTAAGAGTACTGTGCTCAAATCAACTTTTTTTTTTGTTTTTTCAGTTGACTAAACACTTGAGTGCTCATTTTTCAATCATCATTAAGACAGAAGCTAGGACATTCTGATCATTGGGTAGTACAACCATTACAACAAAGGATTCAATACTTTATAGTTCACTAGTAGAGATGTGTACTTTATAAAGGGTAAAAAAAAAATAACCCTGCAAGTAAAAATAGTCTACATCTGAAATTAAAACTTTACCAACCAGCCAGCATAGAAAACAATTATTTATAAACCACCCTGTCCACAAATTTTACAGTGTTTTGATTACCATCAGCCTCATTAAATAGGAGGAAACACAGCCAATTATCTACTAAGTGACTTGCCTGAAGTCACAGTGGGTGAGTCAGTGGCTGAGTTAGGAACACTGTCCTGCTCTCTTGCTTTCCACCTTCCCCTGTACTGATCACTCATTTGGCAAGATTTCAGGCTTCACACCAGAGATCTTCTTTGGCTCTAAGAGTGCAAGAGAGACAGATCCCCAGAAGTGGATCATTTATGAGGGGCTGTCACTTTGGTATGGTAGCATCCACACAGCCAAGCAGAATGTATCTGACATCACAAGCTGACCAGAAGGCTCCCCAAGAGGGTTCCTATCTGACCCTGTCCCAGAGAAGCCAGTCTGGGACACTAACACACCCTTGCTCTTTCCTACAGACTACCAACTGTGGCTGAACAAGGTATTTTGTGACTCAGTCCCCTCTCCCCTCTGGAAGCAAGAGTAAATCATTACAATTTGAATTAGCACTACTTGAAAAGGTATACTGTTAATGAGTAATTGGCAGAGATTATCCTTTTAGCTAGAATAGTAAAATACTGCTTTTGAAACTATTTTCTTTTTTTCCCTTTTCTTACCACTACCACTAATTCTTTTAGCAGTTTAATTACAGCTATGTTGCTATCACAGGGGTCAGATCAATTCCCATTTACGATGAAAGGAACTGTACTAAACAGAACATTCCTGAATAATTTGTAAATTAAAATGCTGGGTTACAGGAACAAGCTGCCTTTAATAATTCTTTGTGCACCTCTCATTTCAATTAAATCACATTGCAGCAAAGCATTTCAAGGGTGCAAATTCTCAGTGACTTCTACGAGAGATTTTATTCCGGACTAAACGTCATGATGTCTATCTGAAAAAAATCAGTCTTCGTGGAAACCTATAGAGAAGAGACCTAACAGCTAATTTTCACAAGTGAGGGAAGCTGGTAATTTTTTTTTGTCTCCCTTCATTCCTGAGGGAGGAAGACATTTTGTCAGCTTCCAAGGAGCATGTTCTTGTTTTGCTGGCTGGCTGAAGCAAGCAGTGCAGACTGAGTGGCCAGAGAACCTCATGCTGTGAGTTTTAATGTTTTCCTGCAGATTCAGTGTATCAAAGTAGCTCTAGAAACACAGCAGCATCAGGAAGGAAAAAAAAAAAAAAAGCCAAGCTGCACTGTGTCTCTTCAGGACTGAGTTTATAGTTCTCTGTGTAGAATTCATTTTTAGATAAAGCAAGTCACTGAACTTACCTGCAGTGAAACCCATTATGACTGTCTGGATTACTGCCTCCTAAATGTGATCTGCAGATTGTGTTCTGTCAGATATCAGATGATGATACATGAACAGCTGCTTAAAACCCTCTAATGCATAAACATAAGCAACCAAGGAAGGAGTGAAATGGAGAAAAAAAACCCAAAAGCAAACATTCCAAATCAGGTGTAGATTTTATTTGGCAGTAAATAAAAATCCCTGTGGCAACAAGGTGATCACTGGAGTGGAATTGTTAGGTGGCCATTGGATTACAAGGCAAACTGAAAACCTGCTTTTAATATACAGACCATCCAGAGCCATTCCTCCTTCTACAGTTTTTGTCTGCATTGCAGGCAAGGCTGCAGAGTTATAGAATCAGATCAGAGAATCCTCCATGACATTGTACATATTTTGGCTAAGTATAAGAATCCATTTACACAGATGCAAATACAAGTTTGGCATCACTGTAGCATCTCTGCTCCTTTCTGTATTATAAACCATACTTATGTCTAAAATAAGTATATCAAAACTTCGTATCACAAGCAGAACTTCACCAAAATGTGAAAAGAATTTGCAAGTTTGCAACAATTCAAATGTTGGTTTTTTCTTTCTTTTCCTGTTTCTCTAAGATGCTTTTAAAACAAATTAAGATACATTTATGCCAAAAGATGAGTATGCTGCATCTGATAAATATTTTCTTTGCATATAAAAAAAACATTATCAATTTTCCCTTCTGCCACACTGCAGGTACAAAACCAAATTGTTGCTATAAAGACTTTGCCATACCCCATTCCAGCCAGTAACATACCAGAACAAGAACAATGTGGGAAAAGCAAAGAGGACTTTGAAGTTAGTATTTTATTTTTTGGCACATCTCTGAAGTATTAAATAAGCTTATCATCTTTCTGTGCTGCTACTTCATGTTTAAAGATCAAATTATATTTTTGGAAAGCACTTATGCTCCAACTTTGATTAGTGTAGCAAATGCTAATATGCATCTGAAAAATCCAATATTTCAAGGTATATTAAAATAATTTTTGAAATGCAAATTTTCACTACTCAATGAGATAAATAGGAAAAAAGATGCACCAAAAATGACAAGAGAGGAATCCTGGGCCAAGGAGCAACACTAAACTCCTTATTCAGGCAAAAGAAAATAAGCCATAAAGAAGAATTTTGCTGGAGAAATTAATTCAGGAAACAATTGTCACCTCTCAGACTTCCTTCAAATGAATGCTTTCACATCTCAGGGGAAAAAAGAAAAAGGCAGCTGTGAATGCAAAAGAAGGCAGGAGAACCCCCAGCTGTGGATAACTTACAGTCCTTCTGAACTTCTCCCATCCAGTCTGATGCCTTTTACAGGCCAACATAGCCAGTGAACCACCACCACATAGGTCCACAAGCTATATATACACGATTACAGGGTAGTGATATCCAAATTTCAGTAAAGTCAGCATAATTTGCAGTCAAACTATCCCAGAAGTGAGGAGGAAACCAATTCCCCAACCTATTATACAAAACCATTTGCTGACAATATGAAGAAATCTTCTCCTGAGAGAAAAATCGGGAAAGTAGAAAAAAATAAAATGCATCTTCCATGGATTTTATTTCGCCTCAGCCTCTTCATCCACAAATTCAACCAGTGGAGCATGTCTACTGGCCTGGGCACCTTCTTGGAAATTGACCTTTTTTATCACTCCTGCCTTTGGAGCCCTTATGGTATGCTGCATAGAAACAGATCAATAGTGAACCAGCAGAGTACTACTTCTACTCTCCTTCCTTCTTCCTCCAGCAAATACTAACATTGCTCTTTGATGCAGTCAGAAGACACTTCCTCTAACACATGTGTTTATTTTAAACCTACTTTGATACCCTATCCCAAGGGTTTTTTTTTTGTCTCCTCAATATTTAGATAGGTATACTGGGGACAAAAATCATAGAATGGTAAGGTTGGAAGGGACCTCAAGGATCATCTAGTTCCAACCCACTGCCATAGGCAGGGACACCTCCCACTAGAACAGGTTACTCAAGGCCTCATCCAACCTGGCCTTGAACACCTTCAGGGAGGGAGCAGCCACAACCTCCCTGGGCAACCTGTGCCAGTGCCTCACCACCCTCAATGTTGTATGATGTTCTATTTTGAAGCATGAACAGCTGAATGTTACTTCACTACACTAATACTTTTTGATATCATGAAAAATGCTAGGCAGGAATAATGCAGTTCTAGTCCAAAATGT
Organism: Eubucco bourcierii; assembly: GCA_013396675.1. Taxonomy (NCBI): domain Eukaryota; kingdom Metazoa; phylum Chordata; class Aves; order Piciformes; family Ramphastidae; genus Eubucco; species Eubucco bourcierii. Next base: position 91,352 of record VWZE01004444.1, read on the forward strand.
TAATCATATGGGAGATCTGTGCCCTTAAGAGGAATCTAAAGATATTTCTGTTTGCTAGCCAGAAGGGGTTTTTATTGAACAGATATTTGGCAAAATATTCCAGGCGCAAATACTGGCAGGGCAAATGAACGGATTGAGAGCAGTCCTGTGGAAAAGGACTTGGGGGTATTAGTGGATGGAAAACTGACTATGAGCCAGCAATGTGCACTTGCAGCCCAGAAAGCAAATCACATCCCAGGCTGCAGCAAGAGAAGTGTGGTCAGGAGGTCGAGGGAGGTGGTTCTGCCTCTGTTACACTCTCCTGAGAGCCCACCGGAATGGCTGTGTTTGGCTCTGGGGCCCCCAGTGTAAGAAGGACATGGACCTGCTTGAATGGGTCCAGAGGAGGACTATGAGGACAGCCAGGAGGCTGGAGCACCTCCCCTATGAAAACAGACTGACAGAGCTGGGATTGTTCAGCCTGGAGAAGCAAAGGCTTCAGGGAGACCTTATGTAGGCCTTCCAGTACATAGAAGGGGGTCTACAGGAAAGATGAGGAGGGACACTTCATCAGAGAATGCAGTGATAGAACAAGGGGTAATAAAGAATGTAGTGATATGACAAGGGTTTCAAACTAAGAGAGGGGAAATTTACATTAGATTTAAGGAAGAAATATGTTACTATGAGGCTGATGAGACTCTGGAACAGGTTGCTCAGAGAAATTGTAATGTCCTCTCCCTGGAGGTGTTCAAAAACAGGTCGGATGGGGCTTTGAGCAGCCTGGTCTCGTGGAAGGTGTCCCTGGCAGGGGGGTTGGAACTAGATGATCTTTAAGATCACTTCCAACCCAAACCATTCAGCAGTTCTATAAAAACACAGATCAAATACAAGCACAGCTACTACTGGCAGTAAAGAACAGCATGTTTACGTGCCAATCCCCAAGTGGGTCTACTTGTCATTTTATCAGTTTAGTTTTCCATTGAAGTTTTGTTTCTCAGTAGCTTTCTACATAGTTACTCTAACATCAAAACTTTTAATATCAGATGTTAAATCTTCACAGATTAGCAAGGATTCATTTAAAGAATAATTTGCTTTTTAAATTTTACATTTTATATTTCAATAGCACTGCAAAATAAAGAGAACAAGTCTGATAATGTCAGTGAGGTATCAGCTGGGGAAGCAAAAACATCTAGTATCCAACTGCAAGGAATTCTGGGTTCAATTTTTTAGTGCATAGTTGTATTTAATGCAGTTTTAGTGAAATTTATAAAAGGGTACGATAAAGGAAAAGTAAATCTGCTCCACAATGTTAATTTTGCTAGCACAGACTGAAGTTTAAAATAAACTAAAACCCAAGCCAAACCAAACCACTTTAGGCTACCAGACCTATAGTTCAAGCTGTCTGAGCCACAATGTGACAGGATGTAATGGCCAAAATGCTGGAACAGTGAATAGCACATGGGCAGTTACAGAAAAATATTTAGTGTAACCCTGGCAAGCATTTAAGTAAAAATAAAAACATTATATAAAAAGAAATAAACCTGGGTATACATACAAGGTTACCACTGGGTACATTTCTGCATGAAGTAACTGCAGATACTACACATGTTGATGTCACAGTTAGCAAGAGAACTGGCTAGACAATTTTCTGATAGACAGGTGAAAGGAAGGGCAAGGGGGAGAGAAGGATTGACAAAGCTACCCAAATGAATGCTCAAACATCTGCAGAACACCATGGATTATATAACCGTTATTTGTTAGTAACAGCAAATGTAATCCTCTAAAGTCTAGTCAGACACTTATTTTACAGCATCTGCAAAAGCTCAACTCTGCACCATGCTTCAATAATGCAAACAAAAATATTAAATTCTGAGCAGATTTTTATTTTCTCAGTAAATGAAGCCTTTCTATGCCACTTACCTCCATTTTCATTGCTATCATAACCATTAAAGGGTCTCCAGCCTGAACCTTATCCCCTGCTTTCACAAACACCTACAATTCAAGAGACAATGGGAAAAAAAGTCACACATGTCTCTACCAGTAAAAATGATCATCTGGGTCTTGAGTAGCACAATCCACTGAGTGATTGTGGTTTTGCAAAACAGCCTCATAATGTCTTTATTATTGTTAAATTTGGTATCCAAGTTACCTAGATAACACTAAAGGGAAGTCAGGTTATTGAAGGAGGTTCAGGAACGGTTAAGGGGATGACCAGGAAGCCATTTAGGTATCAGAGAAGAATTGCTAGAAGACCTGACTTATATTCTGCAGTTTCTGGGCTCAGGGATTTCTACTGGGAAAGAGAAAGTGGAGAACCTCCTCCAGGACATAGTCTCTAAGTAGCGTTTAAAACAAAATCCAGGGAGAAGCTTGCAGGAACCAACTGGTTTTTATACAATAATTGATTTAGATTGTTCATTCAGTATGTAAGAGATCCATGTCTGAAGTATTTCACCCTCTGAAAGGGTTTATCCCTTTTTATTGATAGCAGAATCCTTTAACTACTAAACTCTCCCGGAAATCTCTTTTCTGTTGAAGCTTTGTTACTGTACAAAGAAATACACAACAGTTGCTGAGCTAATGAAATGAAAAATAGAAACTGCAAAACACACAGCTTAAGAAAAAAAAAAGCAGCATTTCTGAAGATTTCTTTTTTGCCAAGTGCACATAGCATCTCTCTTTTGGTTAGACAGAATGGATCAATCAGTCTGTAACATTTCAGAGAACTTTGACTCAGAAAGTAGTAAAGAAAATGTTATTTTATCAATTGGGTAAGTTAAATATTCAGATCTTTCAGAGCTCTAAAAAAAGAAAGGAAAAAAAAAAAAAGCTATGAGACTGAACAGCTCTTGGGTGGCTGCTGAACTGAGGGCAAACCCATCTTGAGAGAAGACAGCGCTGACATTTCTGGCCCAGATTCCTTCCTGGCAGTACAGAAGCAAGCATCATCTCTGGAAGAGTGAACTTGGATGCATGTTGGAGAGTTCATTTCCCACCCCAGTTACCTTTTCAATTGTGCCTGTCATAGGTGCCACAGCACCACTTGGCGTTCCCACTGAACTCACTGCAGACAAGTATTTGGGGACCGGAAGGCCAATCTGAGCACTGCCTTCCTACAGAAATAAGATCAATGACATGAGTTAACAGCATCAGATGAGACTGCTGGTAGGCATGCTGATGTACAGGGAAAGAACAGACCCAGCTTGAGTCAAATCAGTCAGCTGGTTAGGGTGGCCAACTGCTGGACTCGTGACAGCAAAGGGACTGTCAGCATGCTTGACTACTTTGCCAGTGTCTGTCCTTAAAAGCCACACCTGCTGCTGGCAAGGATCAGCAAGGAAGGAACTACCTCTGTGAAAAAGAGGCTCCACACAGACCACTGTCTCAAACTCACACCTTCCCTATTTGAGCAGCACCAGCACAGAAGGTTTTGGTGAATGAGCAAAGGCTGTTTGCACAAGGGGTGGGCAGGTTGCTGCAACAAGTAAGGCAGACATTGACATAGTTGTTGCCAAGCATCATCACTATAAGCCTATCACAATTCACAATAAAGTGGGTTTGGTGCTAAGCTTAGCAAAAAATTCTCACCATTTTATAAAATTCCAATTCCCACTTGCTAGCCAGAGTTTCACAAAGACCCATTCTCCCTCACATCCTAAACTCCTGTGATTTCTTCTAGTTCCCCCACCTCAAACTCACTCTGATGCCACAAGAAAACTGTGATTTGCTCTTCCAGCAGAAGTTATTTTGTCCTTATCACCGATGCAGCAAAGTTTTCACTGCAATCTGCTGAAAGTCTTAAGGGACTCAGAGCTAGAGGTTAATTATTGAAACTAACACATAATAATTTACGTATTTAGATTACATTTTGAGTTATTTTAAGGCCCTTTATCTTTGTAATTGCAAGTTAAAAAATTACCAGCCTAATCATGCAAATTAGGGTACCTCCTCTTTCAAATGCCATTATTCATGCATTGCAGATAATGCCATGGTAACACATCATTTCATTTTTTTAATATTACCTGAAGTTACCCTTCCTCAGACCAGTATCAGTTTCTTTCTTACCATTTAATATTTAAATACACTGAAATAGAAATATCAGTTACAAGCCCTTTCAAATAATTATGAGTTATAATTAAGAGTTATCTTTGTCAGTGACATGGACAGAGGAATCAGTGCACCCTCAGCAAGTGTGCAGATGACACCAAGCTGTGTGGCACAGTCGACTTGCTAGAGGGCAGGGATCCATCCAGAGGGACCTGGACAGGCTGGAGAGGTGGGCCCAGGCCAACCTCATGACATTCAATAAGGCCAAGTGTAAGGTCCTGCACCTGGCTAGGCACAATCCCAAGCACAAATACAGGCTGGGTGGTGAATGGCTGGAGAGCAGCCCTGAGGAAAAGGACCTTGGAGTCTGGGTTGATGAAAAGCTCAACATGAGCCTGCAGTGTGCACATGCAGCCCAGACAGCAACCGAGTCCTAGGCTGCATCAAGAGCAGTGTGGGCAGCAGGGCAAGGGAGGTGATTCTGCCCCTTTACTCTGCTCTCGTCAGACCCCACCTGGAGTACTGTGTGCAGTTCTGGAACCCTCAGCACAGGAAGGACATGGAAGTGTTGGAGCGGGTCCAGAGGAGGGCCACAAAGATGATCAGAGGGCTGCAGCAGCTCTGCTGTGAGGACAGGCTGAGAGAGTTGGGGCTCTTCAGCCTGGAGAAGAGAAGGCTTCCAGGGGACCTGATAGTAGCCTTCCAGTATCTGAAGGGGGCCTACAGGAAGGCTGGGGAAGGACTATTTACAAGGTCCTGCAACGACAGGACAAGGGGCAATGGGTTTAAACTGGCAGAGGGGAGATTTAGACTGGATGTTAGGAGGAAGTTGTTTACAGTAAGGGTGGTGAGGCACTGGAACAGGTTGCCCAGGGAGGTTGTGGATGCTCCCTCCCTGGATGTGTTCAAGGCCAGATTGGATGAGGCCTTGAGTGAGCTGTACTAGTGGGAGGTGTCCCTGCCTATGGCAGGGGGTTGGAACTAGATGATCTTTGAGGTCCCTTCCAACCTTACCATTCTGTGATTCTATGAGTTTGAAGTAATGGCTACCCTTCCACGACCAACTTAGATACTTGACCGATTTAATATTTTGTGTTCCGCCTCCCAAACCATCACTTTCAACCTTGATTTGCCTAATTGTATTTTATCTTTCCAAAACCAATTCATTTTCTCAATCACCATAAACAACTAACTTCTAATTATAGCTATAAATCCAACAGGTATCAAAACATTATGGGCCCAGGTAGGATCTCAAATCTGCTCTTCTTTTTCCCATTCTCTTATTATTCATTTGCATGGATAAAACTCTGAAATTTTACACTTCTGCTAATAAAGAAAGGAACTTTACCGGGAAGAAGAGATAAATGGTGTTGTCCAAAATGACCAACTTGGACTTGCACACCGCTCCATTTACTGAAGACCTCAAGTACAATGAATCACCCTCCTTGATGATCTCTCCAGAAACCAGGAACGTTTTATCGTGAATCTGAAAGTTAAATGCGGTTGTAAGTACAACGCCTAACCCTGCCTGAACGCTGACAGGACAAAGCAAAAGTCAGTATTTGGATAAAACACTCTAACAGTAGAAGGTCACATTCCAGAGCTCCTAGGAAATCTGGACATGCACAAGGTCATGAGGCCAGATGAGATCGACCCACGGGTCCTGAGGGAGTTGGCAGATGAAGTTGCCAAACCACTGTGCATCATATTTGAAAGGTGATGGCAGAGTGGTGAAGTTCCTGCTGACTGGAGAAGGGCAAACATAACACCCATCTGCAAGAAGGGAAAAAAGGATGACCCTGGGAACTACAGAGCAGTCAGCCTCACCTCTGTGCCTGGCAAGATCATGGAGCAGATCCTGCTGAAAGCTCTGCTAAGGCAAATGGAAAACAAAGCAGAGGTGATTGGTGGTACCCAATAATGGCTGCACTAAGGGCAGATCTGCCTGACTAATTTAGTGGCTTTGTATGAAGAAGTCGCAGCAACAGTGGACAAGGGAAGGGCAACTGATGTCATCTACCTGGACCTGAGTAAGGCATTTGACTCTGTCCCACATGACATCCTGGGCACCAAACTGGAAAAA
>VWZE01004444.1:97765-113259 GCA_013396675.1 Eubucco bourcierii
CTGGAGTCCTGTGTGCAGTTCTGGAGCCCCCAGCACAGGAAGGACATGGAAGTGTTGGAGCGGGTCCAGAGGAAGCCACAAGGATGCTCAGAGGGCTGCAGCAGCTCTGCTGTGAGGACAGGCTGAGAGAGTTGGGGCTCTGCAGCCTGGAGAAGAGAAGGCTTCCAGGACAGCTTGGAGTAGCCTTCCAGTATCTGAAGGGGGCTCCAGGAAGGCTGGGGAGGGACTACTGACAAGGTCCTGCAACGACAGGACAAGGGGCAATGGGTTTGAACTGGCAGAGGGGAGATTTAGACTGGATGTTAGGGTGAGGGTGGTGAGACACTGGCACAGGTTGCCCAGGGAGGTTGTGGCTGCTCCCTCCCTGGAGGCGTTCGAGGCCAGGCTGGAGGAGGCCTTGAGTGAGCTGTGCTAGTGGGAGGTGTCCCTGCCTATGGCAGGGGGTTGGAACTAGATGATCCTTGAGGTCCCTTCCAACCTTACCATTCTATGATTCTAATCTGTAATTCTTCATAGATAATTCTAGAATTTTAAAAGGAATATATATAATGGTTATGTATTTCTCAATTGTATTTTGTACCCATTGCAATCAGGTCAGAAGACCAGCTGGTATCATGTCCAAGGATGATTTTTATCACTAACTATGCAATGCACTTGGCAAAATACAAAGCTATACCATTTCTCAGGAAATACAAACCCAGATTATGCTCTTCAGTGGCACTGATGTTTTTAATTTGTCCTAGTATCTTGACTTTCCTCAAACTGAAAAATCCACACTGTTCACCTGACATCACAAGTTTTCCACAATGCTTTCCAAAAAGACAAGTAACTACCTCACTCTAATACAAAAACTACAATATGTTCAATTAAACCTACAAAGGAGTAGCATAGAACATTAAGCAAGTCAATTAGACACCAAAACTGCAAAAGAAAGGTCATTTATTTGTAGATAAACCTGTCATCTATGGAAACTGCACCTCTGCTACAACTTCAGCATATAAAGACAGTTAAAAAAAACAAATAAAGCAAAGCACATTACATTTTGCTATCTCTTTAGTTATAAGTCTAACAGCAGTGAGCAAAGAATCAGTTGTTCATCCTTCAGGATGTTGCGAGTAGAGATAAAATTCAGTCTTCAGTTATATAGTTGTGTACTATTTTCCCACTGAATTAAGACCTTTTAACATGCATTGAAGTGATACTGACCTGATATCAAACCCTGACCAAGAAGAAAAAAAACCCAATCCTTTGCTTGCTCAGTACCCTGAGCAGGGGAGTAAATTAGGGGAACACTTTGGGCAGCACTGTGAGTGCTTGCCATTCCCATGGCCCAGCAACCTGCTCTAGCTGTCTAGCCTCTGGAGAGGTTTTGTAGCACTCCAGCAGCACTGTCCTCCCTATGATTAGCTCCCCATTCTGTTTCTCCATCATTTATCTCCAGCTTCTGTCCATTAGACATCTTTCCCCAAAAGACCCCACTCTATATTGCTTCCAGACTACTTTTTGCTGACATTACTCATGTAAGCCTGAAGCATAAAAGGTGTCCTGCATTACAATGCACTCAGAATAACCTGGCTATTACTTGAGAGATGTGGGTTATCTCAATATTGCTGTCATAAGCATTCATGAGTCTGAGACATGGTTATACACATGAAAGCACAAGCATTTTCTCACCAGTTTTCTGCTACAGTCATTATCTATACAGACTACACTTAATTCTCCTAACTCTCCTTTTCTGATTATTTGGAATAAGAAGCTGGACTGCATTCCTGAGTGTGCAGTCATTTTGGGTGCCAAACTTGAGATTAAATCCATTCAACTCCAGGTGATACTATAAGAATATTCAACACCTAGGAAAACAAAGGCCCCATAAAACACACAGGTAAGAGACTACCCAGACACACATACACAAAAAGTTAGCTTTAAAGCATCTTGAGTTGTATCCTGTAGGCTCTCTATAAACCAGGCAGAGAAAGAATTCAAGTATATCATCATTCAGTTATTTAACTAGAAGATTTACTGCTCTAATCATTCCTCAACTCATTTAGCAATCACTTCCCAATTTCCATCTTAAAAAAACCCCATGAGTATCATATAACAGATCATGATCTAGAAAGCTTCTTTATCCAAAAGAGATCCATCTCATGCACAGATTAAAGCAGGAGTCCCTTGGAAGAAATGTCTTTTTAAACACTGATTTAAATCTAACTCCCAATGTTTTAGAAGGACAGATTTTAGGAAGGGAAACATAAAAACTAAGCTCTTCAAATACTGAAAAAAAAAACCAAATGCTTTTCTTAGCTTTATTTTTATAACCATTTTAGCAGTTCCTCTACACCAGTCCAGCAAAGATAATTTCAGGCCAAAGTAACAGTCTACAACAATTGCTGTAAGCAAACAGAAAATGGAATCCTGTATTGGTAATCACCAAGCAACTTCAGTAACAGTTAACAGCAAGAGAAGTCTAAAGGAAACTGATTTGTCTTTTATTGAATTAAATATATGAAAAATATGGACTTGTACCTGCATACTGTAGGACCCTTCTTGATTGTACCTTACAGCCACATCCATAACTGTTCAATAAAACAGAAGATTTGTATATCAGTAGATTTAATTATAGGATCTAGAGACAAATGACATAAGCATATTTAGTTTATCTTCTTTGATTATAAAAAGAAACCTACCAACACTAAGAAAAGGACAAGTATTTTCAGATCAGCTGGGTGCATACTGAAGACTTCATACTGAATTTTAGACAGCTTGGTTTTTTTTGAGATGAACATCTAAAGTTAGGCTCTAAAATCTCTACTAAGCTACCTGGATGAAGATTTTTCATGGGAAGTGATGAACACTTTCACACCAAAGGGAAATTTAAAAAACCAGCCAATGGCACTCAGCTGTGCTAAAAACCATGAACATCACCAGTGTCATTCGAATTTGGGTTCTATCTGCTCAGAATCTATCAAATTATGGATTAATCATGTGAATTCCCTGCTTAAATTGCATCACACTCATACTGCTTCTATTTGCTGCTTCTTAGCCTGAATAGTCGAGCACCAGTTAAAATAATTTTATCTGTCAAGTACTTCCTCTCTACACACACACATGTTTTATTAACTTACTGTTTTCCCCATCCAGCAAAGACAATTTTCTAGTGTAAGATATATTTATTCTTCTACCAGTGCTGGATGCAAACGGTGAGAATTTATCTAAAACACAAAACAGACAGAAAGGTTACTTTCTGCTTTGGCAAAACACACACTATACAATCCTTGTCCTACTATTACCATATATGTCCCACTATCACATATTTACACTACATATAAAAGGTTGGGGAACTACTATAATAGAGAGGGATGATCCCTCACTCAAGCTTCAACTGATGCTATATAGCCTAGAGAAAAACCAGCACTTACTAAGAAGAATACTGACTGCTCTCCATGAACACATCCTTGAACAGGACAAGAAAGCATGGGAATTCTATTGCAACATAGCACATTCAGATTAGCCTTTAGGTAGAGGTTGCAACTAGAGTAGAGTAGTCAAACATGGCAGCAAATTGTCTGAGAAGACTGAGGGTTTTCTGTTATTTGGTGGGTTTAAGACTAGATCAGCTATATAGCTACTGGATATTGCTCCATTAGTTCATCTCTTGAGGTAAGGGAGTAGTGCATGAAATCCTTTCCATGTTTCCAGGATAGTCAAAGTGGAGAAGGAAAGCAAATTAACAAGGTTGTTGGCAGTTTATTAGATTTATATGAAGTTACTGTTAACAGTAATCACATATCTCAGTGACAGAGCTGTTAACTATCTAAGAACTACAGACTGTTCAGCTCCTGGAATCCTGTTCATTCCATTAAACCCTGCTGCCTCTCCCAGTCCCAGCAGAGCCAATTTTATCTCTGAAGACCTTGGGACAAGTGTAGGAATATTAGTGACAGATATTCACTGCATGTTTGTACAGAAGAGAGTACACTGTGACGCAGATGATGAATCCCAAGGTCCTTCAGACAGTGCCTATCTGTACATTACGGTGGTGATCTCTTCATTCTCTGCCCCTTAACAAAAGTTTTGTCTGGCATCTGACAGATGCCAGAAAACAGAACCCTGAGCAGGCACAAAGGCCAAAAGCATGCAAATTAAATAACTGCACACGAGGTCACAGCACTGTCTCATCTAGTCACAAGTAAAACAAAACAAAAGAAGAATGATCCTTACCATCTGACTGATCTCTAAAAGCATCTGTTAGCATTTTCTCTTTCAGTATGAGTCCTAGAGCTGCCTGACACAGAACTTCATGTGGGGTAGCTTTTTTGGTTGGAAATAGGTCATCGTGGTGTTGAGGAATGAAATTAGTGTGCACATTTCCAGCCTGAAACTGTGGGTGTCCTGACAGGCTCAGTAAGAAATCAATGTTAGTGCTTAGTCCTACAATCTATAAAGGAAAAGCAGCAGATTGCCAAATTAAAATGAAGTTATGAATGGATGTACAGCTTTGTGTTCGACTTATATACAGACAAGTCTTTCTTCAGACAGCACCATCAAAACACAAAGTTTCTCAATAGCATGTCATTAATTCAGCTGGTCTGTTTTATAACCCACTGCCTGTAAAAACAAAATCAAAACAAGTTTATCTTTCTCAGAAGCAATCTGGTTTCAAAAAGCTACCACTGTGAAGTCAAAGAAAGTTTCCCAGCAATAGTAATGCGAAGTAATTCAGGAAAAAACCTCCTGTTTAAAAAAAAAAAAAGCCAAACAAAACAAGTTCTGAGTACTTAAAAGAACATTTCTAACATGAGAAATGCTTCATCAAACATTACTTACAACAGTTTGGATATTACCTATTTGATCTTTAAATTGTAACAAATGGGAACTCTGACTTTTACAGATTTACCAGAGGCTACCCAGTCCTTTACTATAAAACACCTAAGCAAATGACATGAAAATAGAAACAAATTATTTTAGACAATTCAGTGAAATTGGGAACTACATTGTGCTGTCAACATTTACTAACAGGCTGCTAAGAAAATTCTGATAAAAGAAAAGACAATTCTTATATCTCTTACACTCACAATAATCTTCATTTCAGCTAAACAATAGTACCTCAATCAGGGTTTATGTTATTGATGTAAAAGTGTAAATTAATTCTGAATAAAATTCTTTGCTATTCAGTTAAGTCAAAATCACTGAATTCTGGTTTTGGTAACAGATACAATACCTGTAGTTTTTATAAGGGAAAAAGGAACCATTTCATACAAAGGGACCATTTCATAAAACTCTCCATACTTCTCTACCATGTGTATGGTCTAAAAATTTAATTGTTTTGATAAATGAGAAACTGTAAGCAAATCAGACACAAAATTCCACCTACAAATTCCTTCAAGTCTGAGAAAGCTCCAACTGGAACTGGAACTGTTATTTAGCCACACTCTTCTACAAGTCCCAGCTGTATTCATTAAACTGAAGATATTGCAAAACTTAACTTATGTGCAAAACTGGACTTCACAGGTCTCTCTAGTCATTCCACCAATGAAAAAAAGTAGGCAAATCATGAAAAAATGAAGCTTCTGCAAACAAATAATGACTCTGAGATGACAGCAGCAACACAGTTCCCCCCTAGAAATTATTTTTGTATCACTGTGATACTTGATCTATATTTTGTTAGCTCAATATATTCACAAAGTTACCTGAAGATCCTAAATCATACTAGGTTCCTTCTACTTACACTGTATTGATACAAACTGTATCTCAGCTTTCTCAGTGCTGCTTGACGATCCTCAGCCCAAACAACAAGTTTTGCAATCATTGGATCATAATGAACAGAAACTTCATCACCTAAAATAGATTTAAAATGTGCTGTTAACACTAAACCAAGTACTTCTGGGAGCTGCTTATTCATACTGCTGCCAGACAAAGTATTCTAGGCCAAAGAGGTAAACACTTACAAAGAAAAGCTTTTGATGTTAACTAATTGTGACTACACCACTGCCTTCAGTTTTACCTTGTCTGACTCCAGTTTCTATCCTGGTGAAACTGTTAGCAGGTGGGGTGGATAAATGCAGTAATGGCCCAGCTCCTGGCATGAAGTCATTATTAGGGTCTTCAGCATATATTCTAGCTTCAAATGCATGGCCCTGGAGCAGAATCTCTTCCTGCATTAGAGGAATCTTCTCTCCTGCTGCAACCTGAAAGCAATAGGGTGCTGGGTTTTTTTAATGTTAGATCAATATTGCAGAGCATCATCATATGAAATATCTAATATCTTTCTTCTAAACATGAATCAGAAACCCCATTTTTAAAAAGTACAAGGAGAAAAAGTGATAGGTCATAGAAAGCTAATTCAGAAGTTAATCCTTCACCAGCAACGAGGCTGGGGAGAGGCCTGGAGCACAGCCCTATGGAGAGAGGCTGAGAGAGCTGGGATTGTTTAGCCTGGAGAAGAGGAGGCTCAGGGGGGACCTTATTGCAGTCTACAACTACCTGAAGGGTGGTTGTAGCCAGGAGGAGGTTACCTTCTTCTCTCAGGCAACCAGCACCAGAACAAGAGGACACAGTCTCAAGCTGTGCCAGGGCAAGCTTAGGCTGGAGGTGAGGAGAAAGTTCTTGCCTGAGAGAGTCATTGACTGCTGGAATGGGCTGCCCAGGGAGGTGGTGGAGTCACCGTCCCTGGAGGTGTTCAAGGCAGGTTTGGATGTGGCACTTGGTGCCATGGTCTGGTCTTGAGGTGTGTGGTAATGGGTTGGACTTGATGAGCTTTGAGGTCTCTTCTAACCCTGGTGATACTGTGAGACTGTGATTTTCTCTGGAAGTGACCATTCAATGGAATTTGAATTATTATTTTGTAAACTGGCCTCCTAATATTTCACACAGCTAAACCCTTATGGAAGCAGCCTAATTCTTTTCTATTGGTTATGTAAAAAAAAAAAAAATTCAGTATTTCAGTTAAAACCTAGTGAAGGAAGACAAGATTTTATTAGAGAAAAATTGCTCCAAAAGCAGATGATAAAATGGATTCCTGGCAGCCACTGTTAATTCTCCTGTGTACTATGGGACCTGTACATTTAATAGACTTTCTCACAGGAGATTTCTAACAATTTAAGAACCTTTAGTGGGGAAGGAAACATTGTTTTATTACTCAAAGGAATTCACACTACAAATACAGAAATGCCAACACACACAGGTTACACACTAGTCTGAGACTAAAAACCCCACTATTTAGCTTTTAGGAGAAAAATAACAAGAAGCTACAGTTATGCAGAGGAGACTCTTCACCAGGAAGCTATGTCATTTCCATCTACATGGGAAAATGTGAGTTCCTATTAAAAAAAAAAAAAAAAAATTCTTGTAGCAACATTTCATCATCTTTTCAAGTATCTAGGTTTTCCATACTCTGCATTCTCCCACTGAACTAGAGATTCCACTAGACCCAGCAGAATATAACTGAGTCTTCAAAGAAAGAGTAGCACCATACAGCTTCACAAAAATGTCTCCCAGAACTGATAGACATTTTTTATCTATTGACTTAAGCCACATGCCAGGACCATTGAACCTCTCCACTTTGTCTCTTTCTCCTTCTTCCGTTACTGTGTGATCCTTGCTCCAACTTAACACTCAATGTTCAATTTGAATTCCCAGATCAGAAAGCCAAAAGTTCCTCCTTTTAACATCAGCATTTGCCATTCAATTTTCTTTCTGGTTACACTAAACACTCCTCTACCCTACTGATTTAAGCAAAACGTGTGCTGCTGTTCACACTTCTGGATTTATCCAACCAGAATTGTTTTTCATTTCCATTCTCTAAGGTCCAAGACTTCCTGTTATCATTCAAATGTGTGAGTGATCTCTGCAGATTGGGTGTGTGAGGAAATAGCCTGTTTTCAGCCCACACAACTACACATTCATTTTAGAATGTGGCTGTATTTGTTATAACACCAGACACTCTTTCTGTGAAGAGTTTTCCTCCTACAGCCTGATCCAAGAATGACTTTTGGCCCAGAGATACTTTTGAACTAGAGCTATAAAAAAATTTCAGCATCAAAAGGGAAAGATAACCTTGCTCTTCCCATTTCCCACATTGTCTGTAACTTCTCCAAATACACTTCTTTAAAAAATGTTTTTTTATCAACACATCCAGATGAAGACTTTGATGGAATTCGGAGACTACACAATGTTCCACAATCAAACACAGTAACATGAGATATTTCTTCAGAGCAAAAGAAACTCTACTCTATTACCTGAATAAAGATGAGGATCTGAATATCCACCCGGTCACCTTTAGGCACTATCAGTGAGCACTACCCACCAGACAAGAGAAACTCCACAAGTGAAATCAATGAACACTTACCCTAAGCTGCCATTCCACCAAGTCTGTTCCTGTGATCATCTCTGTAACTGGGTGCTCTACTTGGAGTCTGGTATTCATCTCCATGAAGTAAAAATTATGTTGGGAGTCCATAATAAATTCCACTGTTCCTGAAGTATTTAATAAAAGGGCACTTCAGCAAAACAAGATTTTTTCCAGCATGGATACCTAGGACTTCATGTCAAGCCAAGACTACTATTTCTAAATCAAATACACTGAATTTCATTACATTCTACCCCCTAAAAGTTAAAGGGATTGAGATCTGGAAACAAAAAGGTTGTTTCCTTGCACATTTACATATCCTACACTGTTGGGCAGCCATTCTCCTCTACAGTATCAGCTGCACTTCAACAGAGCTATAAAAAGCATATCCAGACTTGCTGAAGTATTGTCTGTACACACAGGAGTTCGATTATGTTTTAATAGAAAGCAGCAAGAAAATAAAGTCAGACATAATTTTAGCATAATTTTCATCTGGGAGATAGTGTGGACTGCACAAAGAGTTGTGTTTTCCTTTTAAAAGTTTTACTGTTTGAATGTATAGCACTTTGTGTGCTGCAAAAACTCCTGGTTTTCCCTTGCTCTGCTCAGTAACGTTCATGATGCTCACTTGCCTGTAACAATCCAGCTGACTGAATTATCTGCTCTGTTTTTTTTATTATTCAGCTGTCATTCATTCTGACCTCAGACCAGGTATACTGATTTAAATTTGTAATTACATCAGAAATAACTGCAATCACTTGCATAAACCTCAAAAAAAGAAAAAAGAAAACCTCCTGAAGGATCTGTGTCATACTCTAAAAACAATCAGATGCCATTTACCTCGTGATTTAAGGAGTCTTACTAAGATAAAAGCATACTTCAACAGCTCTACCTCCACAGGCTTACCTGCTCCCACATAATTCACTGCTTTAGCTGCTTTGACAGCAGCTTCTCCCAGCCTCATTCGAACCTCAGGATTAATTCCTGGCTGCAAGCAATAATAATAGAAAACATTATAAATTATTGTGAATTTTTTTCAGTATTTAGCAACAGTAGCAGAATCCATATCACTGTTATATTTGAAGTCTACATTCTTTTTCCCTGAGAATCAATTTCCTGAAGAAGCTAATTTTTTTTCAATTAGAATATTTTCTGCTGCAAAAATAAAATAGGTACTGAGAATTATAAAGACATTACTACCCAAATTCAATGGAGTTTAGTAATTACTTCTAAAACCATGTAAGTTCCTTAAAAAAAAAAAAAAAGTATTTAAAGAACTTTCTGCTCACCCCTGGCGCCTCTTCAATGATCTTCTGATGTCTCCTTTGCACACTGCAGTCTCTTTCAAACAAATACACTGTATTGCCATGCTGGTCACCAAATACTTGAACCTCAACATGCCTGTAACAATATTTCAACACATTTCAACGAAGCCACAACTCCACAACTGACTTTCACCAGACTTTGAACATGTACACAGTCCTGTAGACTTCAATAGGATTTCCTAAGCATTTAAGTCTGCACTAAAATCATCAAGTATTTTAAAATTAGGCTGCTGCTATTAGGCAGAATTTCAACTGGTTTACACTTTCTGAACCTCCTAAATGAAAGGAGAGTCTGAAGGCCAGCTGCAGTAGTGAAACCTTGTGGATATATCAGAACAAAGACATCTAGGCTGGTATCTCTTTACTATTTGATAACAATGACTTCCCTCATAGCAAATCACAAGAGGCAGCAGCCCTGGCAAAGAAATAACAACTTGGACTAAATTAACACCTGCCATCGTGCAAATAAAACATGCAAACTCAAATTTTCATCCTGCTGCTTAGAAGAGCCATGTTTAATAAACACTAGAGTGTTTATATTAACACATTTCTTTCTCACCTTGGATTATCTACAAATTTCTCAATCAGCATTGCATCATCATTGAAAGACTTCTTTGCTTCCCTCCTAGCTGATGCTAGTTGGTCCAGAAATTCCTTTTCTGTGTGAGCAATTCTCATGCCCTAAAATAAAGGGAGAAAAAATAATCTAAATGTCTAAAAATATGGTACAAAATAAAAACATTTATTGCACACAAACAGCAAAAAATTTAAAGGCAGTCGTTTTCCCTTCTCTCAAACTCTGGCAAAACTGTGTATTGGCTTCCAGCAAGATAATCCTACTAAGTCCCAATGGAAGTGCCCTAACAAGTGTAAATAGATATTACCACTAGATTGATAAGGTCAAAACTCAATTTTCTTCTTAAATACACCAGAAATTTCCCAAGGTTGGCAGAAAAAAACACAAACTGATTTAGCTACAAAATAAATATAGCTAATTTGGAAATAATTAGAATTCTGGGTCATGTAATTTTAACAGAAATTTGTTTCTGAGTAAAATCAGATACAGACTGGGAATTCACCATAGATCAAAAAAAAAAAAAAATGCCTAGACACCAAATACTGAAATGGTATTTCCAACCACTTCATATGCAATATTTAGAACTATTAGCAAAACAGAAACTATTGAATAATTTTTTTCCACATAAATCCATAGGACAAATTTCTGCTTATGCCAGTTACTGCAGATACATTCAAATATACAAAAATCTTCCAGTTTATACTAGCTACTTGTCTTGTGCCTGACTGCACAACAAAAGGAAATGAGACTTCAAAGTGGACATTAACAGACATTAATAATGTTGTTATCAATGGACATTATTAACAATTTTTAACAGAAAATAATTTTCCAGTTTCTTTGTTTTCAGATTTTAGAATACTCAGTTACAGATACCGAGACCTAACAACTTTACACCATGTGATCTTTACCTTTCCTCCACCTCCTCGAACAGCTTTAATCATTACTGGATATCCTATTCTCTTGGCATGTTCCTTCAGACACTCATCTGACTGATCTTCTCCATGATAACCTTCAACAACAGGAACGCCAGCAGCAGACATTATAGCTTTGGAAGTGCTTTGACAGAATAGTTTTATGTTTAGAATAATAATAAGTTTTTTTTTTTCTTACTTTAAGCTCCAAACTTGTACAGGTTCCCAATGTTAATCCTCCTCACAAAAGTAGTTCCACTGACCTCCAAGGCACAACACTTCCAGAAGTGAGTTACACACAACTGGATTGTAACTAATCATCCCAAAGCTAACATTTTCAAATTACATACAACACTGTATCCTGCCAAAACAGTATTTAAAGTTGTGCAAAGGCAAATCTCCTTTCATGATGCAGGTTGGATTCACACCACACATAAAAACACTTGAGCATAACAACTCTAACTTCAAATATGCATGCAAAACTAGTTCAATTACAGAGGTAATTTACTCTCACATTAGGAAGTGATAAAAAAAAAAAAATTCTCTGAAATTCATATTACACAGTTCATGTGTCAGTAATAGCCTTATTTCCATAGCCTGGAAACATTCCTTTGATCTAAGTAATTTGTGAGGAACAAAACTTATCACACCCTCCTGTATGGGCCACGGTAAGCCCTGACGATATGGCCCTTCTTTGCTACTGCTCTTTTGACCAACACACAAGACATCCAAGTCTGACTGCTGAACTCTTAACTATATGACACTGCAATGTCCCAGTTGTGCAAAAGGACAATCAGTCAGGTATTTAGTTACCAAAATACCTGAATAAACTTGACTGTTTGTATGTCTGTAAGAATCCCACCAACTATAAACCCAGAGCTTATTTCTTTGAAGAAAACCATAAAAAGAAGACAATGAAGATTGACAGAATAAAACAATTACAGAGCAAGTAATCATTGTTAACAAAATCAGCTTTGCCAAAAAGTAAATTGCACAACCAAGAAACAAATCGGAAACAAATACCTCTTAATACCCATATCTCTGATAGCAGATGAAGGCGGACCTATGAAGATGATTCCCTCTTGCTTGCACAACTCTGCAAACTCTGTGTTTTCTGAGAGGAAACCATAACCTGGATGAATAGCCTAAAATAGAATAATGTTACCAGCCTATTTTTATAGCAGTTTAGCTTAGAAAACCCTCAACTTCAGTAGAGTGCTAAGGAAACACAAGATGGAAAAAAACATGGACAAAAATAAAGAACTAAACAGTGTGGAAATAACCTAAGACTTAAGGCCATGATCTACTTACCTGTGCTGCTGAGATCTTTGCCACCTGCACTATTTTCTCCATGGACAAGTAGCTCTGTTGTGAGGGTGCTGGACCAATGCAGTATGCTTCATCTGCCTGTTACAGAAAAAATACGTAACACAGACTATTTATTAGATAGCAAATAGCTAATTGTATTTTTTTTTTATTGGACTGCTAGCATGCACCAGTTTAAATCACTGCCTTTCTTCAGTTGAGGGGTTCAACTGGATGAAACAAATTCAGACTTTCTTCCCAAAACCAGAGTCAACAACCCCTAGCTGTAACTCTGGAGTCGGAGCATCAAACTTTTAAGTTGTCAGGTGCTGAGTCAAAGACAAGACAAACTTGGAAGTAACTCTAAAGAGGGGGAAATCAACTGTATTCGCAGAGAGATTATTAATTTCAATTATTAATCATAAATACTGATGTGAATGTTAATCACAAACTTAATGAATATACTTCACCATTGCTACATGCATGGAATTTCTGTCTGCTTCACTATAAACTGCTACAGACTTGACACCCATTTTCTTTGCTGTTCTCATCACTCTGCATGCAATTTCTCCTCGGTTTGCAATAAGAATCTTCCCGATGCTGTGACCTCCTGTTTAAAAGGATACAGCACAGTAAGCAACTTTAGAAACTAATAAATCCTTACAAACAATCCTGGAAGTAAAGCAATTCTGAAATTCAGGGGGGTTTCCCCAGCATTTATAGTGGTTACACATTTCATAGAATCATAGAATGGTAAGGTTGGAAGGGACCTCAAGGATCATCTAGTTCCAATCCCAATAATGAATAAAACCGTATTTCATCCAACAGTATTTTTATTTAGCCTTAGAATTTCTTCCTGAGAATCCTTACACAGAAGTATACTTAGGTCTTTTTAAGTGACTTGCCTTTTTTTTTTTTTTTTTTTTTAACAAGTGTCATACAAGCTTCTATTAAGCCTCATGACAGCTGTTATGACAGAAATATAAGGTCAGCACAGCTAGATACCTCACAGGCAAAATTAAGTAGCTTGTAACAAAATAAAAGCGTATCTCTGAATTCTAAACCAGATCTTTTTAGACATCATGACAGCAGGGCCAGTTTAAACCATCTTGCTAAGTATTTTTTTACTTTCCTTCATATATTGCTAAATACCATTACACCTAAAAAAAGAAAATTCTTACAGACTGTGCAATGTCTGTGTCAGTAAAGGGCTTAGAGGAAGACATCACCAAAAATCGTTTTCATTAAGTTGAATATACAGGCAAGATTATTCAAAATGTTGTTTGAGCATTAACAATGAACTGTGTTACATAAACGACAGACTGCTATTCTCAAAAACTGTAGAAATGTTGAATCTTTTTTAAAACTAAGCTTTTCAGCAACTCATCACAGAATGTTAGGGCATGGAAGAGACATAGGAAGATCACCAAGGCCAACCCCTCCTGCCTACAGCAGGTTGCAAAACCATTCAAATAGCACAAGCAATTAAATCTAGCGGCTGAAGAAGTTAAATCCCATACCTACTGTTGAGGCTTGTTTCACAAATCTTTGTACTTGGGTCCATTGCCTGTACAATTATAAACAAACAGAGGAGTGTTACAAAAGTATATGAATAAGAGGCAACTGGGCTTTTGTTTTCAGGTGAAAGGACAGCAACAACGCAACTCTGGAGTTTTTAATTTATACAGAACCTGCTCACGTACAAGGAAAGTTGTACAAACTTCACCAGACACCAAGCTTTCAGGTAGATGCAACAGAAATTATTTCCTTGCTTTTGTATCAACAAATGGAAATCGTCAATATTTTTAAAGCCAAAACCCAAAACTAATGCCAACACCCCTCCTCTCTTTTAGTGGGCAGAGCAGCAAGTACCTAGCGCTTGCAACTCGAAGTATTTGGGGAAGAAAGCATTAACCACCACAAAACAGAAAAGTTTGAAAAGAAAATACAAGTTGTACAGGAAAAAAAATGTGAAATAAAAAACAAGAGCTATGAAGAATTTCAGAAATCAAAGCTTAAATCTCAAACACCTCATTACTAAATAAATCAGACAGTGAAGGCTAAGTGACTGAAAGAAACTGTAAACTCTGGGGACTGCTTTAATCACAAATAAGGCAGATCTGGAGTCTTGGATCAAGTCCAGACGCTATCAGCCAAAAGACACGAGACATCCTTGGCTCCACTCAGTCAGAAGTTCAGTTCCAAGAGCAAGCGGGGAAATGCATGCATTTCCTAAACTTCTAATGAACAGCTGTCACGGCCAGCAGCTCTTTCTGCACAGCATCACAGCCGATGGGTGACTACAGCAGGTGGCCAGATATGGTGGTCAAACCCCAACACCCAGCACACTTCCACGATATTTGTTGTACTAGTTGCCAGAATCGTGCCTGGAACTGGGCGCTCCTTTTTCTGCTCTCTCTACAGAGCAGCCCGGGTACCTGTACCACTCACACGTGCAGCCCGGGTACCTGTACCCCCTACGCCTGTCACCCTCGGCACAGAGGAGCGGCCCAGCCCAGCTCGCTCGCTCCTCCCGAGGCGCAGAGCCCCTTCTCCTTTCCCCCTTCCTCTCTCGAGCAGCCTGGTTCCAAGCTCGGATTTGGGAAGCCTCCCCCCAGCACCAGGCCCGACAGCCACTGTCGGCTCCCCCCTGGGCACGGTCGCTGCACCNNCCCCCCCCTGGGCCCGGTCGCTGCCCCCCCGCCCCTATCAGGCCCCCTTGGAACCTCCACGGCGGGGAGAGGGGAAGTGAGCGAGGAGTGAGTCGGCTACACACACACCCCCCCACCACCACCCCCCCCAAGGCAAAGCGCAGAGGCAGCGCCCGTCGTGCCCGCAGGGCCCGAAACGCCCTGTCCCGCCTTCCCCCTCCCGGCACTCACTGACGCCTCAGCGCCCAGAGGCAGCACCGGCCCCGCTCGACTGCCAGCACCAGCGCCATGTTAGCGCGCGCGGGGGCCGGCGGGAGGGAGGGTGTGCGCGCGGCGGCGGCTGCCAGTGGCTGCCGCGGCAGGGACGTGCTGAGGCGGGGC
>VWZE01004445.1:1024-15008 GCA_013396675.1 Eubucco bourcierii
GAGAGGTTGGGGGGGAAAGAAGGGGTGGGGGGGGGGGGGAGGGAAAAGGAGCGTTGGGGATTGTAGATTAGCTTTGGGTTGGGGGAAGGATTAAGGGGGTTGCTATGTATCCTGTATATGCTGTGTAATTTTTCTGTATCTTTCTTTTCAAATATAATTCTGTCTTTCTTTCCATCTCATTTGAAAGCATCTTACTCTCTTTGCTCTTTGAAAAAAACACAACAGAAACAATTAGTGGTCTATCTCACTAGGACTTTTGACTAGGCTGTGGTTCCTCCTGATGATTTCAAGTTGCCACTTTCACTGAAAAAAACAAAAATATACTATCAATTTCTTGTCCTCATCTAATTGGTCCCTGTAGTTGCCATAGAAACCACTAAATGGTCAGGGTGCCTATAAACTGGTAGAGACTTGGTTCACAATGGTTCATCTATTTGTATGTGATCCACGCTGCAAAGCAGTCTGACAATATCTGACATTGTTGGTAATAAAATCTGATATATTTTTGTCTTGTACCATGCACACCACTGTGTTTAAAGAAAAATACAAGACACATTTCACTTATACATTATAAATGAGACTCTATAAAGGGGTTTCAGACAGCACTACAGACACAGTAACAATAGCAGTCTTCAGGCATCAGGTTTCCTTTCTGGAAGTTTTGATGAACTTTAGAAATATGAATAAAATTCACTTCTTAGCTGGGAGAGTGTGAGATAGAGAGCCATACCTGGGCCATTTGCTCCAGGAAAGTAATCATGATTACTCTGACACTTAAATTCAAGACTCGTGAGTTGCCTGGGACCTCTTAGGCTGCCAGAACCTGACTCCTCAAGACCTTGAGTTGTAATCCTCAGGTTTGGACAGTGGCTAGGCTCTCCACAGCAGGTGTCTCTGTAGCTTCTGTCACAGTGAAAGAGGGGAAAAACCAGGTTTATATTTTCATTGCTCTCTTGGCTTGCTCTTCTTCTGGTTCTACTGTGGATCATTAAACATTGTTTTATGTCTTTTAAGATATCCTGAAAAAATTCAATCCGAACATCTTTGGCTTCTCTAGCGGCAGCTCTAAGGAAACAGCTGGATTCAATGTTGCAGAAGGAGGGGCCACAGCAAGGTAAGCACAGGGAAAGAGCAAAGGGGTAGACTGGCAGATTATCTTTGAAGGGCATGCTAGGGTTAAATTAATACTGAAGACCTCCTTGTAGTGAACATGATTCTGTGATCTGTTGTTTAATTTAGTGTATGGGGAATTTATTTGTATCTTTTTCTAAGTTAGAGAAAGAAACTTCCCTTTCTACCTCCTGCCCAGAATTTCTGAGCCAATGTCTTAGTTATGCCTCTAATTCTCTGCGCTGGGTTAGGAACTGTCTGGAGGGCCGAGCCGAGAGTGGTGGTGAATGGTGCCACATGCAGCTGGAGGCCTGGCACTAGCAGTGTGCCCCAGGGATCAGTGCTGGGCCCCATCCTCTGGAACATCTTCAGTGATGATCTGGACGAGGGCATCGAGTCAGGCACCAGCAAATTTGCAGCTGACACCAAGCTAGGGGCAGATGTTGCTGGGCTGGAGGGCAGAAGGGCTCTGCAGCAGGACCTTGACCGCCTGCACAGATGGGCAGAGTCCAAGGCGATGGCATTCAACAAATCCAAGTGCCAGGTGCTGCACTTTGGCCACAACAACCCCATGCAGAGCTACAGGCTGGGGTGGGAGAGGCTGGAGAGCAGCCAAACAGAAAGGGATCTGGGGGTGCTGATTGACACCCGCCTGAACATGAGCCAGCAGTGTGCCCAGGTGGCCAAGAAGGCCAATGGCATCCTGGCCTGCATCAGCAAGAGTGTGGCCAGCAGGAGCAGGGAGCTCATTCTCCCCCTGGACTCTGCACTGCTTAGGCCACACCTTGAGTCCTGTGTCCAGTTCTGGGCCCCTCCATTGAAGAAGGACATTGAGGTGCTTGAGTGTGTCCAGAGAAGGGCAACGAGGCTGGGGAGAGGCCTGGAGCACAGCCCTATGGAGAGAGGCTGAGGGAGCTGGGATTGGTTAGCCTGGAGAAGAGGAGGCTCAGGGGAGACCTTCTTGCTGTCTACAGCTACCTGAAGGGTGGTTGTAGCCAGGAGGAGGTTGCTTTCTTCTCTCAGGCAAGCAGCACCAGAACAAGAGGACACAGTCTCAAGCTGTGCCAGGGGAAGTTTAGGCTGGAGGTGAGGAGAAAGTTGTTGCCTGAGAGAGTCATTGACTGCTGGAATGGGCTGCCCAGGGAGGTGGTGGAGTCACCGTCCCTGGAGGTGTTCAAGGCAGGTTTGGACGTGGCACTTGGTGCCATGGTCTGGTCTGGAGGGCTGTGGTGATGGGTTGGACTTGATGATCTTTGAGGTCTCTTCCAACCTTGGTGATACTGTGATACTGTAATTCCACCAGTACTTTTTTTTCTGTCCAGCCTTCAGTATGCAAATCTCTGATTCATGGTCAGGCCATATCTGAAATGGGGAAGAAAAAAAAAAAAAAAAAAAAAAAAGAAGCCCACTGTTACCTTAATAGCATTTTAAAATATCCATGTTTGCAACCCTTAGAGGGATGCAACTGGGAATTAATTCCTTTCTCCTCATGAAGAAAAACTCTGCCAGTCTGTCGAGAACCAACATATTTAAGAATTTGTATTACATATGTTGTGCCTGCTTTATGGATACTCATGGAACTTGTTCCCAAGACTTTCTGTGAGTCCTGTGACTCGGTTGTGGGAATTTCCTAGGCAAGAATTATAAAATCTGTAGTTATTTTATTTCCAGAAAGCCCTGCTCACAACTTCATATAAAATTAATTAGATGGGGTTCAGAAATTTGGTCGGGAAGATCTTTCACAGGGATGCTTCTACAAGGAATTTAGTAATCCAGAGAAATCAGAAAACTTGGAAAAGGGTTCACTATTAAAAGAATTCGCTTTGCCGCACTTAGGAACAAAGGGAACCTGGAGCCCTAGGGAATGTCAGCGCTACACATGGCAGAGGCAGGTCATAGAATCATAGAATGGTAAGGTTGGAAGGGACCTCAAGGACCATCCAGTTCCAACCCCCTGCCATAGGCAGGGACACCTCCCACTAGTACAGGTTACTCAAGGCCTCATCCAATCTGGCCTTGAACACATCCAGGGAGGGAGCATCCACAACCTCCCTGGGCAACCTGTTCCAGTGCCTCACCACCCTCACTGTAAAGAACTTCCTCCTACCATCTAGTCTAAATCTCCCCTCTGCCAGTTCAAACCCATTGCCCCTTGTCCTGTCGTTGCAGGACCTTGTAAATAATCCTTCCCCAGCCTTCCTGTAGGCCCCCTTCAGATACTGGAAGGCTACTATCAGGTCCCCTCGAAGCCTTCTCTTCTCCAGGCTGATGAGGTCCCTTGGCTCCTTGTCAGCAGTGCCTTGAAATGTAGATCGTGGGGCTCCTTGTCGACAGGGTGAAGCTCAGGCTGCTCGAGTACCCACAATTACAGCAGAGGCAGGTCCCTTTAACAGGCAGGCAGGATCTGACGGTCCAAGGCTGGCAGTCTGTTGCTGGCAGTCTGTGGCTAGCAGTCCCTCTTAAAGCCCAATGTAGCAGTCTCCTCCAAGTCCACCTCAAAGTCCCCCAGTGAAGTCCCACTGGCAAAGTCCCGCTAGATAATGTGTGCTGTTGCCATATATATGCTGGGGCGATTTGCTCTCCCCCGTGCCCTCCGTGTTCACCGGGTGGGGTGAGATACTTAGCACCTACTCCTTTCACATTCCAAACCCCTGGAACCAGAGGGGTGGGGGGGAGCAGAACAGTTTCATGCCCTGTTCAAACCTTGGATGTGCCCCGCCACATCCTGTAACAGTCATTAAATTTGAATTGCAATTGCTTTTTAGGATATCTAGCAAAGCTTGTGTAGCTACTAAATGTTTGATGGGTGCCTTGAGCAAAGACTCGGGGTGATCAGTATATGTTCTGGGTGTTCAAATAATGTAACTGTATATGTGTAGGTGTTGGAGAGAGGCAGGGCTTATTAGCTTGATTACAGTCTTTTTCTAGACAGTGAAAAGCTCAAGTTTCCAGGTGGTGTCTCAGTGTGGTTTGTCTTCTGGCCTGTGCATGTTGCATGCCACTCAGAGCTGGACTGAGACTCTGCAGCCTTGCAGTTTCACAGTGTAAGCAGTGCCTTCCAGCCGTAAGACAAGCTGTGGGAATTTAAGGCCAGATCAGGAAGGCTGGTTAGGTGCCCAGCTTCTGTGTAAGCACCAAACTCCCCCACTAGATTTCTAAGGGACTTACGCAACTAAATGTCTCTGTGCATCTGGGCATTACTGATTTTATTTTTTTTCCCTAAACAAAACACAGTTAAACTAATTCTGACATGAGAAGAATTCAACCCAGCTGCCTGCCACTTGGCAGCCATCCTAGCGGGAGCCCTTTTAGATCAGATTACTGATTTGTCCAACTGTTGTTGATCTTGATCCTTGCTTGTCCTTTTGAGGCATTGCTTTTCATATACTGATTCCTACTGATCCTGAGATTCTCTGAAATGAGGGGTGGGAGAGCAAGAATGTAGTGCACTTTCAGACAATACATTTAAACCACTTCTGTACTCTCTCTACAGCAATATGCCAGCCCAAGCACATAAATTGGTGGAGCTAATGAGAAACAGCTCGGTAAGTGGAACCTGGACCACCCCTTGAGTACTGCAGTGGTCACTGGGAGATGACTTTAATTAATGAGGTCCTTAAGTAGTGAAGAATGTTTTACTGGTGGAAAAAATCTTGGTGTCCTTGTCTCTGGTGTGCGTCCCAATATGAATGTGCCAGGGATTAATGTGTCTGTATGAATCCATGCAGGCAGTGTGGCCAGGATTTGTAAGGATAGTAGTGAGGAAGAGGAGAGGTATGAAGGCTTTTGGGGGGAATCACAGGACTGCTTGATTGAGCAGCAGCATTCAGAGTGGAGGTCATAAAAGCTGAGTATAGAATCACTGAAGCAGGCACCTGATGACTGATGTGAATCACACTCTCAGGTCTGGGAAAGGATAATACTGGGAAGGGGGACAGTTGAAATCTTCCCAGGAGATTAGGTGCTCTGAAACTCTGGTTCTGAATAGGCAAGTGATTAGTTGGTGCCCAGATAAATCCAGGAGTTGAGTGAATTCCTGACATGCCACAGGCTTTTAGGGAATTATCAGGGGATCTACTATTGTGAACTAGCTTTCTGTGCCAGCTCCACTGAGGGCTACAAAGGGCTTCAAAAGGATAACTCGCTGTTAAAAGTCAATCAATTTATTAATCAATGTATTTTTAATTTTTATTTATTATTTATTAATTTATTAATTCAGTGACTGCTGCTGTAGTTTGGGCTGGGCAAAGGAAATATGGGAGAAAACCAGGGCTGTCCTGCTCTAAGTGTGGGCTGAATTTGAGTGGATGACTGGGTGTGAGCTCTTGGTTCAGGGCATTGTAAGGGAATAGGAGTGCCTGGTGCTTCTTGGCTGAGGCTGAATGGAAAAGGAAGGTACTGAATAAGCAGAGTTTGTCAAAGCATTTGTCTCTCCATGCCAGCACTCTGGGTGGATGCTGCATGCTAACCCCACCGTCAGTTACTCTGCATTACCCATCATTTGGCAGAGTGAAGCCAGCTGGCAAGGCTCTTCAATATAATAGTCCATGGCTCTAGAGCTTTGTTTTATTCACTGCTTTTTATGCATTTTTAAAAAGAAAAAGGGGAAGTCCCTGCCCTTTTTCCTCTTTTTAAAAGGCTTTCTGAGCAAAGTGTTGGTTTACCAGAATTCAGACCTGTGGGTGATTCCCAGGCCCATCTTCTATTCGTGGGATCCTTTTGCAGATGTTTGTTATGTAAATGCCCCATACTAAAAATAGTTGCATTTGATTATTTTCTTTGTACTGAATGTTACAAAATGTTTTGATGAGATCCATCTCTCAGCAGCTCCTATTGTTAGCCTGCGGTGACGTGGGTGCTGCAGCTGCCCTTATATGAGCTCACTGAAGTCACCAGCCTCCTGGACTCTTCTATTTTAATCCAGCTGTCTGTTCCCTGGGGCACTGTTTGCCCCTCCTGGCCATGGGGTAACACTCACCCATCTGGCAGGGACACCCAGTACTTCCAGTTCGACAGCTCTCTGAGTCACTCCAGCATCCACCCCTACACTGCTTCATCCTTACACTACCTGCAGTGTTCAGCCACAGCTGGTAAATCTCTCCTGTCCAACCTTGTCATGAAGCTGGCATTTATTTAGGGACCCTTGCTGTCACAGACACATTTCCCTGCTTGACTGCCCTGGCAGATCTTGTCTGCTGAAGTGGATTTCTGTACAAAAGTCAAGGTGAATTGCAGCTAGACTAGCAAGCAAACAATTCACGATTCCCCCCTGGACAGTTGCTTTTCTTTTGCCAGCTTCACTCAGCATGCCTCCTTTTTCTATTCTGTTATGCTGTCTGTACCCTTTTTAACTCTGTTTGTGAATGTTACTTCTGCATGCCTTAGCAATGGATGCTGAAATCTGTTGACTTTATCTGCCACTAGGAAATTAATTTCAAGGAAGATTGGAAGCTGATCACTGTCCTCATTGGAGGCAACGACCTATGTCAGTACTGCTTGGACAAGGTTTGTATCTCCGAATTACGTATGCTTATCCAGGCACTTGGCAGGAAGCCAGCCCTGAAAATTTAACCATTCTCTCTCTGAACCAAAGTTCCTCTGTTGAAAAAGCACTTAGAAGTCCTGCTCCTTTCATCTGTGTTGTACCAGAAACAAGTGCACAGCTTTTAATATTGGAACACTGTAGCTCTGGAGTAATGCATTATTTAGGAATCAGCAATCTGTCTCATATTAAACAAAACACCAAGGATAAGCCAAAGAGCTCTCCCAGTTTAACAGGGTGAAGCAATCAGGACAGGATGGTGTCTTAGGTATGTTGTTATGGGGGCACAAGTGCAACTTTATTCTGGAAAGTGTCTCCAGGGAATAATTACTGAGGATGCCTAATTCTTGCTTCTGAATGACACTTGAAGAAGGAACATCAATTTATAGTGAAAGAGATGTCTTCGACTGTCGGTGGTCATCCTCTCCGAATGGGCTCCTGTGGCACAGCCTGAGGGTCTGGACCTCAAATCTTTGAAAGGACAAGGGACTGTTCTCTCAGTTTTGATCATTTTCCTGACATTTCCCTGACAGCTACACCTCTATAACTACATTCGTGTAATTGTTTTGCCTCTGGGATTTGTGTGACTTCACTGCCTCCATATCAATTTCCCCAGATTGTCAGTTTAGAAAAACAAGATATTACTCTGTTTATAAGGCAAACTAGTCTGGTCTGGGTCCTGTAAAAGACACCATGAAATCCAAAGACGTGATTTATGTAGGCATTTGTCAGGCAAAGCCTCTGCCAAGAACTGTTATAGGTCTTGGGGTTTTCTATGGAGACTAAAGGGATATGCTAGCGACATAAAAATGTGAGTGCTATATGACCTGTGTGCATGTGGCAATAAACCTCTTGATCTAAAAAATACATCTGCTGACAAAGGGAAAAAGAGGACTGTGTTACTGTATCTTCTCTCTGACTGCCTTGCAGTCAGAGTCTGTGGACTCCTTTGTTCAGTGATACAACTCAACTCTCTAGCTCCTGAAAGCAAGCTGATCTATGTATTTGTTTGCCTGCTTGTTTTTAATTACACAGGAAACCTATTCAGTGCAGAAGTATGTAAAGCACCTTCAGGACATGCTGGATATTTTCTACGAGGCGGTAAGCTTTTAAGATACCCTAGAATCATAGAATCATAGAATGGTAAGGTTGGAAGGGACCTCAAGGATCATCTAGTTCCAACCCCCTGCCATAGGCAGGGACACCTCCCACTAGTACAGCTCACTCAAGGCCTCATCCAATCTGGCCTTGAACACATCCAGGGAGGGAGCATCCACAACCTCCCTGGGCAACCTGTTCCAGTGCCTCACCACCCTTACTGTAAAGAACTTCCTCCTAACATCCAGTCTAAATCTCCCCTCTGACAGTTTAAGCCCATTGCCCCTTGTCCTGGCATTGCAGGACCTTGTAAATAATCCTTCCCCAGCCTTCCTGTAGGCCCCCTTCATAGAAGCTATGGTCCTGGCAAGGACACTAATGTTTTTCTCACCTCCAATAGACCATCAGTGATTCTGTTTCATACAAGGTCATCTTCCAAATAGGTGGAGTCAGACTCCTCCTCAGCACTGCATTTCAATGACTCTATGAGCTAATACCCTGAGAAAGTGGGTGCAGTTCCAAGAAAACTGTGCATTTCACAGTGTTTTTGCCGTGGACCAAACACAGCAGAACCCCACTGCCAGTCTTCATGTCTAAACCGACTGTACAGAGTTTCATTTACCCGAGGGAAAATGGAAAATGGCCCAGGGAATGAAGCAGTGGTTTAGCTAGTTGGTATTAGCTGCCAGGATTTTTTTGGCTGACATCCACTGTATGCCTCCCTCCCCCTCCCTTTGTACGTCATCCTTGCACATGCCCTTGGTTGCAGTCGGTGCAATTTGCATGCACTCCCTGACCTAGGGATGGCATCTTTTACTCGCTTTGTAGTTGTATCATGTTCTGTGATTTGGTGTGTCTGGTTGTTATAATCCTTGCAGCTCCCAAGAGTCTTTGTCAGCGTGGTGGACATACTAGACATCTCTGGACTGCGCCAGATCGCAGCAAGCTTTTCAGGGTGTGCTTTGACCGTAAAGTAAGTGAGCAAATAAAAAAAGGTCTTTGCTTTTAAAGCCCTATTTTTTGCTTTGGATCAACCTAATTTGCTTCTACAGAAGGAGATACACACTGAGCTGTCCAAGCTACTTCTGTTGCAGCCTTTAACTGATGCCCTAGTTCCCACTGACTTTCTGTTACTTCTTCCAATATTTCACCTAGAAGGCATGCACCTGTATCATGATACAGAGTCATGTTTCTTCTCATCTCTGATACAGCATGTCCTAGAACAAGTCACCATGTAATTGATGTACTACTGAACTTCAAAGCCTTTGGCTGCTCTACAGCACAGGCTGACATTCCTGGCACTTTTCCTTGTATTCAGTGCTACATTACCTGTGGTGTAGGCTGGGATGCATAAAACAGAATGCACAACTGGGAACTGCTTTTTGCACCTAATGGACAAGCTGAAAATCCTAACTCAAGAACTGAGGCACTCGTTATAGGAAGCAGCAGTATCTTTACAGGAGTCAGGATGGACATAAAAAGGCTCTTTAGTCTAGTAGAGAAAGATGTAACGAAGATCAGTGGTTGGAAGCTAGTAAATTTGAATGAATTTTTTTTTTTTTAATAGAATCACAGAATCTTAGAGGTCAGAAGGGACCTCCAGAGATTGAGTCCAACACACACACACACACACACACCCCTGCCAAAGCAGGGTCCCCTAGGGTAATTCACACAGGAATACATCCAAGCAGATTTTGAAAACCTCCAGAGAAGGAGATTCCAGAACCTCTCTGGGTAGCTTGTTCCAGGGCTCTATCACCCTCACTGTAAAGAAGTTCCTCCTCATGTGGAGGTGAAACTTTCTACGTTCCAATTTGTAGCTGTTGCTCCTTGTCTTATTGCTGCTGACCAACTAAAAAGAGCTTGGCCCCATCCACTTGCCACCCACTCCTCAGATATTTGTGTACATTGATAAGATGTCCTTTCAGTCTTCCCTTCACCAGACTAAACAGCCCCAGGTTTCTCAGTCTCTCCTCGTAGGGGAGGCTCATGTCCCCCAGTCATCCTTGTGGCTCTCTGATGGACTCTCTCCAGCAGGTCTCTGTCTCTCCTGAACTGGGAATCCCAAAACTGGACACAGTATTCCAGGTGTGGTCTCACCAGAGCAGAGTAGAGGGAGAGAAGAACCTCCCTAGACCTGCTGGATACACTTTTCTTGATGCAGCTCAGGATGCCATTGGCTGTCTTGGCCTCAAGGGCAATTAACTGATGGAACACACCAGAAGGGAAAACAAGGAATTGGCCATCTTACTTGATGCCTTCATATTCATTTTGAGCACATTTCCTAGAGAAGGCATTTCAGCACAATTTATTACTGCTTGACATGGGGTAACAGAATAAAATACAGTGGTCTAAGGAGTCGGACTACATGAACAGTTTATCCTTTCTACCTTTAAACCCCTAGGTTTCTGAAAATATTTTGTAAGCCTAGATGTAGGTGTTTTTAGATTTTTTAATTCTGCCATGTGTGACTTCCTGCTAATGTGTGGCATACTAAACACATTTGTGTTTCACTTGAGTTTGCATCTTGCAGTTATTAACAGCTATGGCAGGCATTCACATAGGAAACTAAATCAGCTGAAAACTAAATCAGTTGAAAACTAAGTCAGCAGGAATTTATTTGTTTTTTAGTATCTATTACTAAGCCAATGAGATGGCTCTCATTTGGAGTGTGAACTTTGAGGCACCTATCCTGAGCTTCTTGAAGCAAACACATGTTGTTGAGGAATTGTATGGGCTGTTCCAGGTTGGCTTTTAATTCTAACATTTCTTTCATTGAAGGAATATCTGCCCATGTTTCTTAAACCCCGAGGAAAATTCTCCTGAGCTACAAGAAATTAAGAGAATTAACAGAGATTTTCAGGTAATAAATACCTTGATTCTGAAACTGACTTGCATCACTTGTGTCTTTCTATATTGCTTTCTTTGCTGTCTGTCTTCTCATGGATATCCTCAGCAGGTCAAAGACACATGACTGGGAAACAGGTTGCCTACAGTGCAAATGGAACTGCAGCCAGCTAACCAATGGGCAGCAATGCAAATCTTTCACTTCTGAGCTGGAGGCAGACTGAGGCCAGTTCTGTTTCCAGCTGCTGTTTTGACAGCTGAAGAGGAGTTACTGATGACAGCTGTTCTGTTGATATGTGTTCATCCATTATGAATCCAATGAATAGCTCAAATGAATTAACATGTCATGTCACAGCAAAGGTGGCAGATGACCTTGCATCAGCTGTTTCATGGTTACTCTTAGCAGAGAAAATGAACTAAACCAACCTCATACTCCTTCCTTCTGCCATGGGCTGAAAATGTGCACACAGATAGTTTACCAGGGGTCAGTTTGCTGTCTGAGAGTAACTTTTCATAGCCTCAGGTGTAAGATTCACTCAGATTTAAGGAAGGCTAAATAGCTGTTGGAGCAGAAGGGTTTTTTCCCATCATTTGAATACTGGAATCACTGTATAAGTTCACATTGTGCTACCCAGTGCCCTGTTCTGGCTCTGGCAGCATTTGATGTTGTATAAGTTCACATTGTGCTACCCAGTGCCCTGTTCTGGCTCTGGCAGCATTTGATGTTGTATAAGTTCACATTGTGCTACCCAGTGCCCTGTTCTGGCTCTGGCAGCATTTGATGTTGTTTGATGAATGCAATGATGCCCAAAGAATGCATCTTGGAAGATATTTGTATAAACCTACCCAGGGGGCCATTTCTATTAACTAAGAAAGTGAGTCTAGGAATATTTTGAGATATGACCAGTAACATTAGAATTTATACCCCTAAGCTGGCCACTCACAAGGAGATGTTTCTATTATCTGTGTGAATGTCTGTTGCTATAATTTTCAAAAGTGAAAGGTGATTTTTTCAGTGTTTAAGTTTTATTTGACTTCAAGCATACCTTTCTGAAAAATCCAGTGCACTTCAGTCTCAGGTTGAACTTCTCAGCTCATTTGTCTCTTCTAAAGATGTTGATCTTATTCCTTTTTAAAAAATTGTCTGTAACTTTCAATCTCATTGCAATTGTGAAGCACTAATTTCTATAGGATATCAACCACTTTTTTTAATTAAGCAGCTTTACATTTTACATTTCAAATTATCCTAGCTTCTGTGCATTTTCTTCATAAAAAATTTCTCTTCACAGACCAAATTATGTTCTTAGCCATTCTCTGGACTGCTTTATACAATTCAGCTGGGTTTATACCGGTGATTTATGGCTTCTTACATTGATAGAAGTTTAATATGCATGTTTCTGATAGCTGACAAACCTTGTAAAGTGAACCTCATAAATAGCTTTCCTGTTTCTGACCATGCAACTTTATATAGGCTGAAGCTCTGCAGCTTATCAGCAGCAGTCGGTATGAGGAGCGTGAGGACTTTGCAGCTGTCATGCAGCCGTTTTTCCGAAATACTTTGTTGCCTCTGGATATTGTAAGTCCTCTCTTTTTGTTCTCATTACAAAGACAGTTCTTTAAGGCAGTAAGACCCATGCCAGAAGGACTGTGTTTTCTTCTCTTTGCACAGTCTAGCAGCACGGGGTGTTGCAATAAGAGTGACAGGAAAGTTAGCAGATGACACCAAGCAGGTGTCGATCTATTGGAGGGTAGGAGGGCCCTGTGGAGGGACCTTGACAGGCTGGGCAGAGGCCAATAGGATGAGATTAAACAAGGCTCAGTGCAGGGATCTACACTTTGGCCACAACAACCCCAAGCAGTGTTACAGGCTGGGGACAGAGTGGCTGGAGAGCAGCCAGGCAGAAAAGGACCTGAGGGTGCTGGTTGATAGAATCATGGAATCGACCAGGTCAGAAGAGACCTCTAAGATCGTCCAGTCCAACCTGTCACCCAACCCTACCCAATCAACTAGACCATGGCACCAAGTGCCCCATCCAGGCTTTTCCTGAACACCTCCAGGATGGGCACTCCATCACCTCCCTGGGCAGCCCATTCCAATGCCAATTACTCTCTCTGCCAACAACTTCCTCCTAATATCCAGCCTAGACCTCCCCTGGCACAACTTAAGACTGTGTTCCCTCATTCTGTCGCTGGTTGCCTGGGAAAAGAGACCAACCCCACCTGGCTACAACCTCCCTTCAGGTAGTTGTAGACAGCAATGAGGTCTGCCCTGAGCCTCCCCAGCTCCCTCAGCCTCTCCTCACAGGGCTGTGCTCCAGGCCCCTCACCAGCTTCATTGCCCTTTTCTGGACATGTTCCAAGTCCCTTAACATCTCTTTTGAATTGAAGGGCCCAGAACTGGACACAGGGCTGAAGGTGTGGCCTGATCAGTGCTGAGTACAGGGGAAGAATAACCTCCCTTGTCCTACTGACCACACTGTTCCTTATACAGGCCAGGATGCCATTGGCTCTCCTGGCCACCTGGGCACACTGCTGGCTCATGTTCAGCTACTATCAATGAGCACCCGCAGGTCCTTTTCTGCCTGGCTGCTTTCCAGCGACTGTTTCCCCAGCCTGTAGTGCTGCTTGGGGTTTGTTGTGGCCAGAGTGTAGAACCCTGCACTTAGCCTTGTTAAATCTCATCCCATTGGCCTCTGCCCACCCATAGTAGGCTCCCATTCCATTCTGGCAGCTTTCAAGTCCAAGGAATGGTTGTCATATCAAGGAGGAATCTTTTTCTCTATGAAAGACATTTGCCACAATTAAATAAACCCAAAATTATGAATCCTGCCTGAAAATTAGCAAAATTTCAAGCCCTTAAAGGTTCTGAGTCTGAGTTCTGTGAGTTTTATAAGCAAGAATAACAAACATTTTTCTATCAGTTCTTAGCAAGATGGAGTGTGGATGTGACAGAGTTCACATAAGAGATATAAATGTTGGTTTAATGACAGATTTAGGTTTGTTATGAGTATTGCTGTGTGAGGTTGAGCAGGCTGCTGTAATGGAAGGGGTAATTAATTACTGGAAGATGATATTTAAACAAAATATTAATATAGTTTATTAATATTAAATATTCAGAGCTGGCAGCACCCCCATCACCAAAATAATAATAGTAACAGGTTCTTGCATCATTATGGAAACTATATACAGGTTAGAATAGGCTCTAGAAATAACTATTAAATATATACATTAACTGAACTCGACTGAACTGGCAGAGAAAGCTTTGGGGTCAGTGTGCTGCTTGCAGTCAGCACTCCGCTTGCTCACTAGATGGATGCAAGGAGCAACTTTCTGCTTATGGCAGAAGGCAATTAATGATTCCAAGAGGCTTTTGGTATTTACTCACAA
>VWZE01004445.1:21500-37962 GCA_013396675.1 Eubucco bourcierii
GGATTGTTCCTACCCAGGTGCAGGACCTTACACTTGGCCTTGTTGAATTTCATGAGGTTGACCTGGGCCCACCTCTGCAGCCTGTCCAGGTCCCTTGGATTCCCAGTTTAACTCTGCTAAGGAGTACTGCAGAAAGGCTTGTGTGTAGAAAGGTGATCTCTGTAGAAAGGCTTGGCTTCTAAATCACACCCCCCCTCCCCCCCTTAAATAGACCAATTTGAAATTAAACTGGCCAATAGTCATTTAGCATCCTTGTTCTGCCCAATGAATTTAAAGCTTTGTGCCTCGTGTGACCACGCAGGCACACTGAGGCTGCAGCAGACACCTGACATGTGGTGTTAAGCTCCTAGCCTCAAGGCTTTGTTTTGCTCAATCTACTTCAACTTCCAGACCCTGAACAGAAGGAGGATGAGCAGGGGTTTAAACCAGCCTGGCACAGGATTTGTGCCCTACCAGGACAAGCCGACAATTGATAGTATAAAAAGCTGCATTTAACTCACTTCTTGCCATCTTGTGGAATTAGCCTCAGCTGAACTTCCCAGGGAATTTCTTGTCTGAATGAAGACTGCAAAGGTTGGCACTGTCTCATCCTGTCTCTAACTCTGCATAATTTCTGAAGTCAATTCCATCACTGTGACACCTAAAGCATCTTCCTTTCAGTACTGTGCTAAGTAACACGACTAACATCTGTCATGTGAGTTCTTTCTACTCGTTTGAGATGTGTATGTGGGAGAACTGGATATGTAGTGAACCACTTTGTTTTAGCAAAATATTCAAACCACGTGGGTATTCAGAGTAATTTTCTCCTCCACTCAGCACAGAAGAAGGAAAGGCTTCTCCTGTTCCTTGTTTCCTGACAGTTTTTCTGCAGACAGTACATCAGATTCTCAGTGTCTTCAGGTCACAAATGTTAAAATGTTTGGAAGCTTTCTTGTGATGCATCTTCAAACACGTTTCTTCGTTATTGCAAGCACCAAAAGGTTGAACAAAAAGTTATTATTACCTAAGTCAGGAGATTCTGAGGAAGGAAAAAAACACCAAAAACCTATCCTTATGTTCACTATGCTTTTATCTTCTTCAGCTGGAGCCAGTTGGTGAAAAGCAGACTTACAACAACTTTACCCATGATAGATCAAAACTCAAGTGTCCAGACCCAGTAAGTAAGGACCAAGATGTCTGTAATCTTCATTAGCTACTTCTATCTTTCTCCTTTCTTCTTGACAAAATTCTTTAAAATAATATATTTGTGGAGGTTTTAAGTACCTAAAATGTACTATTAGTTTATTCACACAGGAAAATCTACTTAAATTGTAATGAAAAAGCCCATTCTCCTCACTGCAGTAGAAAACCTCTCACAAGCTGATTTTAATGTGTCTGTGTATTGCTATTCGATTGCGTGTAGCAAACAAATTTGATGTTGCCATCACTCTCTGAGATGCCTCTTTTTTGGTTTTTTTGTTGTTGTTGGGTTTTTTTGTTTGGTTGGTTGGGGTTTTTTGTTTGTTTGTTTGTTTTGGGTTTTTTTTGTTGTTGTTGTTGCTTTAGGAACTTTGAGGCAATAAGGCAACAAAGAGTTTGAGCTAAGACAGACCAAAGGCAGAAACAGTTGATAGTCTAAAGAATGACAGCTCCTCTCTGGGGAGGGATGATGGCATATTGACTGAATATTGCCTGCTGAGTGGTTTGTGGGCCTAAAAACCTTTGCTCTCCCTTTGCAGGACAAACCATTTCTTTCCACACTGAGAAACAGTGGATTCAGAAATCCAGATTTCAACTTGGGGAAAACTGAACCTTCGGTCCCTTATTGGGCTGTCATTGTGGCTGCAGTAGCTGGA
Organism: Eubucco bourcierii; assembly: GCA_013396675.1. Lineage (NCBI taxonomy): Eukaryota > Metazoa > Chordata > Aves > Piciformes > Ramphastidae > Eubucco > Eubucco bourcierii. The sequence goes on from VWZE01004445.1 coordinate 23,336, forward strand.
GTCTTGGTGGGTTCTTTTTTCATCTGGTTGGTATCACAAAGAAGAGCCAAGAGGTACCCACATAATACAGAAAACAAGACTAAAGACACAGCTCTCTAAAGGAAGTGGAACAAATATTTTTCTCTGGTGAAGCTGCTCCCATGAGGCACAGAGCAGCAGAGACAGACAAAAAACTCAGCTCTCTCGGATATAAATGAAGCTTCTTGGTCAGACAGAGTCTTTTGGGACAAATAATCTTGATCAGAAATGTATTATAGTGTTGGCTTTGGCGGATCAGTCAAGTGGAGGATGGAGTTTAAGCTTTCTTTATTCGAGGATGCAATTCTCCATTTTGTTAATATTTTTCAGGATGTTGATTGCTTGCATGGAATGGGCAAACTTGTTCATTCATCTTGGTACCTCAGATGAGCATCTGCTCTTTTTCTTTAAAACTGTACATAAAATGTTAGAGACAAGTCCATAATTGTGACCTGGTATTCTCCAACAGCAAGGTAAGATAAAGAGAAGATGCAGTTTTGGGTTAGATTCCAGGCAGACTATTAAGTTAAAGATTCTACAGTCATTTGACACAGGAAAGTATAATGCCATGGAAATATCCTTAAGCCAACTTCTGAGCAATCTAGCCCATTGTCCATTTGACATCCATGATGCAGTGATGGGCAGCACAGCTAGAATGACTGCACCTTCCCCACCGCCTTCAACTCCAGCCTCCAGCTGTCTGGGACTAGGTGTTGAGCTGGGCCACATGCATCACTTCTTCTCCAAGTCTAAATAGCCCAGGACAGTCCTGTATGCTCCTGCCCACTGCTGTCCAGCAACTGATTCCAGAATGACTCTCTGAAGAAGAATTTTTTTCAGTAGCATGCAAGAGGGGGCCTAGAGAAAAATGAGGTACCCATTTGGCAACCTAACCTGACAGAACCTGCAGCATGTTCAGATCTCCCAGACTGGAGGGACAGAATCACAGAAACATCCAGGTTGGAAAAGCCCCTCAGGATCACTATGTCCAACCTAGAACCCTACTCTACAAGATTCACCTTAAACTATAGCCCTAAGCACCACATCCAAATGACCTTTAAACACATCCAGGGGGGGCGACCTCCCTGAGCAGCTCATTCCAGTCCCTGACCACTCTCTCCATGAAAAACTTTTTCCAAATGCCCAATCTAAACCTTCCTAAAGCTCAGCTTGAGGCCATCCCCCATTGATCTGTCTCCAGCTACCTGTGAGAAGAGACCAGCTCCAGCCTTACAGGTAGTTGTAGACAGCAAATGAGGTCACCCCTCAGCCTCCTCTCTTTCAAACTAACCATCCCCAGCTCCCTCAGTCACTCCTCATAAGATTTATTCTCCAGGCCCTTCCCCAGTTTTGTTGCCCTCCTCTGGACCTGCTCCAGCACCNGTCTAACCTATCCAAGTCCCTCTGCAGAACCTATCTACCCTCATTCAAATCAACACTGCCACCTAATCTGGTGTCATCTGCAATCTCTATGCCTGAATCATCAATAAAGATGTTAAAAAGAAGAGGTCCCTACACAGATCTCTGAGGAACACCACTAGTGTCTAGCTGCCAACTGGATTTAACTCCACTGACCACAACTCTCTGCCCCTCCTGTCCAGCCAGTGCTTTATCCAGGAGGCAGTGTGCTCAGCCAAGCCACAAGCAGCCAATTTGTCTACAAGAATTGTGTGGGGCTTTTTGAAAGTCTAGCAATACAACATTGACAGCCTTTCCCTCATCCAGCAGCTGGGCTATCTTGGCATAGAAGGAAATCAGGTTGGTCAGACCAGACTTGCCCCTCATAAACCCATGCTGACTTAGGCTGATCCCCTGGTTGTTGTCTATGTGGTGTATGATGGCATTTGAGAGGCCCTGCTCTGTGCCCTTCCCTGGTACCGAGGTCAAACTGACAGGTCTGTAGTTTCCTGGATCTTCCTTTCTGCCCTTCTTGTAGATGTGCCTTATGTTTGCTACCCTCAGAGTCTCCACTGCTGTTCAACAAGGAGGAATTTGGAATTTATTTATTTTTTTTTCCAAAATTCTGGTTAGGAGTTTGAGGACATCATTCCTGGAAATTCAGCATTCCTTGTTTTATGCTTGTGAGTCAGTTCATACAAGCTACTGCTACAGAATAGAACTCATAACTTCTCTGGGATCTTGTTTTCCAATATCTTTCTTATTTCCTATGTCAAACACTGAAAGTTTTTATTGTATTGCATCCAAGGTGTAGTTTGCACTGATGTAACTTCTTCTGTGTGTGTGTGAGGCGTACTGCATTTTTACTTCAGAAATTCAGATGCAAGGAAAATTAAAATGCTTTGGGGGGCATGAAGTGTTCTGGGGTTCCTCAATCTATTAGTGCACACACATGGTGCTCAGGCTTCTCGTTTTCCCATTTCACTCACCATTGTCCTAGGTAAGAAAAAAAGGGGTGGGTAACAATGCAAGTTGTATAGTCAGGTTTCAGAGGCTGTAGATGCACACACCTCTCCTTTGATCAGTGAATCATAGAATCAGTGAGGTTCGGAAGGGACCACAAGGATCATCTAGTTCCAACCTCCCTGCTATGGGCAGGGACACCCTATCCTAGATCAGGCTGTCTAGAGCCTCATCCAACCTGGCCTTAAACACCTCCCTGGGCAACCCATTCCAGGCTCTCACCAGTCTCATGCTGAAGAACTTCCTTCTCATGTCCAGTCTGAATCTCCCCAACTCCAGCTTTGCTCCATTCCCCCCAGTCCTGTCACTATCTGATAGCCTAAAATGTCCCTCCCCAGCTTTTTTTTGTAGGACCCCTTCAGATACTGGAAGACCACAAAAAGGTCACCTGGGAGCCTCCTCTTCTCCAGACTGAACAGCCCCAACTCTTTCAGTCTGTCTCCATAGGAGAGGAGCTGCAGCCCTCTGAGTATCCTCGTGGCCCTTCTCTGGACATGCTCCAGCATGTCCACATCCCTCTTATAACAGGGGCCCCAGAACTGGATGCATTACTCCAGGTGAGGTCTCACCAGAGCAGAGTAGAGAGGGAGAATCATCTCCCTCCACCTTCTGGCCACACTTCTGATGCAGCCCAGGCTTTGGTTGGCTTTCTGGGCTGCAAGAGCACATTGCTGGCTCATGTTGAGCTTCTCATCCACCAGCACCTCCAAGTCCCTCTTCTCAGGGCTGCTCTCCAGCCAGTCACTGCCCAGCATGCATTTGTGCTTGGGATTGCCTCCACCCAGATGCAGAACCTTGCACTTGGTCTTGTTGAAGCTCATGAGGTTGGCTTGTGCCCACCTCTCCAGCCTGTCAAGGGCCTTCTGGATGGATCCCTGCCCTCCGGCATGTCTACTGCACCACACAGCTTGGTATTGTCAGCAAACTTGCTGAGGCTGCAGTCAGTGCCTCTGTCCATGGCACTGGCAAAGATGGAGAACAAGACTTGTCCCAGGACTAATCCCTGAGGGCCTTCACTTAGACATGGACCCATTGACAGCCACTCTTTGGGTGCAACCATCAAACCAGTTCTTTATCCATCTCGTGTCCACCCATCAAACCCATGTTTCACCAGCTTGGAGACCCGGATGTGATGCGGGACAGTATTGAAGGCTCAGCTCCAGGTAAATGCCACCAGTTGTTCACCCCTCAGTTATTAATGTTGGGACCTGTTCATAGAAGACCACCAGGCAGGATTTGCCCTTGGTGAAGCCATGCTGATTGTACCCAATCACCTCTTCACTATTCTCCTGTCTCTTGATCTGTACTCAAAGGTTGGTCTATTACTAGTAAGATTTTTATTTGCCTAATTCTTATCCACAGATGTGTCTGGGAGCTCTGCATGCAGCCCCAAATGGAGATATATTTGGGATGCAAAACAGAAGCACATGCATCTTGTCCCAGTGCAGTGCAGGCATCTCTGCTGTCTTCCTGTCCCTGTCTTCACTATGGGTCATTAACTATCTGCTGGCATTTATTTAGCTCAGTTAATGGAAGCAAGCATAGCCTCATACCTGCAATGCAGGAGACAAGATTTATTGTATTCCACTCTGTTTCACAGCACCTTTACCTTACACAACCTGAGCAAATATACCAGTGGATCATGAGGGCTCACAACAGCCTCTCATTCTGAAATGTTGTCCTTAAGACTCCCCTTTCCACCTGGGAGCTTTAAATAGCCCCTGCTCATACAGGTCTGGGCTCAGAAAGGTGTAAAATGATGAAGTTCTCTGCAGACCCTTTCATCGCTAATGAGTGTTGCAAAGGAACCTCAAAAGAGTAGTTCAGTGCTGATTTATCATTGTAAATCATTTGTGCATGCAGGAAGTGTGGTGGGGGTCCTAAAGCATAGGTTACAGCTACAAAATACTGCAGTTCCTTGCATAGGTTTGTCTTACCTAGGGATAGGTGAAATTGTATCTTGGGTTTCTTGGTAGTGCCCCCTGTTAGGACAGCTAGACATCCCCTTTCCTCACTTAGTGAAATTTTGTTCTGGGCCAGTTGGGACATGAGGAGAAAGATGGCTTTTAGCTTTTCCACCATCATCAAGGGCTCTAGGGTGGAAATAATTCTTGTGCTGAAGCCCAAGCAACTCTACTTTGGACTGCAGATATCTCCCTGTGGCATTCAGCTCCGTAGGGGAATGCTACCCTTACTGATGCTTTTGGGAAGTGAGAAACCAGACAGATTAAATGACACCAGTTCTGTGATGCTCCTGCAACAGGAGACTTTTCTCTTAGTTTCTGTAGCTGTGGTGTACTCTAATGCACTACTGCAGCAGTAGTACATAGCAGCTGCAGCAGGAACTGGTGGGCTTCTTATTTAGTCTATGGAAATACCTTCTGGCATCTTTCCTGTGTAGACTGAAGTACGTGATGAGCTGTGCTGGCATTTAAAAAACCCAAGCATTAAGAGTCATGCTGTTTGCTGCTGCTCCAGAAGCAAAGTTACTTCTTTGAAGGTCTTGCTACTGAGTGTTCTCCCTGTGCTTGTTAAGTGGAGGTAATATTAAGCTGGAGTGAACAACAAATGATTAGATCTGCATCTTAGCCTGACTACATTTTGTGTGCAACTCTGGAGCCCTCAGCACAGGAAGGACATGGAAATGTTGGAGCGGGTCCAGAGGAGGGCCACGAGGATGATCAGAGGGCTGGAGCAGCTCTGACATGAGGACAGGCTGAGAGAGTTTGGGCTGTGCAGCCTGGAGAAGAGAAGGCTTCCAGGAGACCTGATAGTAGCCTTCCAGTATCTGAAGGGGGCCTACAGGAAGGCTGGGGAGGGACTATTGACAAGGTCCTGCAATGACAAGACAAGGGGCAATGGGTTTGAACTGGCAGAGGGAAGATTTAGACTGGATGTTAGGAGGAAGTTGTTTGCAGTGAGGGTGGTGAGACACTGAAACAGGTTGCCCAGGGAGGTTGTGGCTGCTCCCTCCCTGGAGGTGTTCAAGGCCAGGTTGGAGGAGGCCTTGAGTGAGCTGTGCTAGTGGGAGGTGTCCCTGCCTATGGCAGGGGGTTGGAACTAGAAGATCCTTGAGGTCCCTTCCAACCTTACCACTCTATGATTCTATACCCAAAAAAAGGGGGGGGTGGAAGAGGGGAAGGAGGCTGGAACATTTTAACTTAACACATGCTTTCACTTACTGAATTCCTGTCCGAGTTAAGTAAATTTCTCTCTCGTATTTTGAAACTCAACACTATCAACACATACATCACAGAGGGCACACGGGGAAAGCTTTAACTGCTTTTGGTTAACATCCTAGTGCAAAGCAAAAACTATTCTCTTTTTTTATCACTGGAGAGAACAAAGGGAAAGTCAGAAAGTCCAGGGCTCTAGCAATTTTAGAAAACAAAGCCAATAAACTTATTTGAGGGGTGGTTGGAACTACTCAATGGCTAGAGGCTAGAAGAAGCTCCCTCATGTCTTCCCATTTCTGTGACCTGTGTAAGTGTCTCTCATAGCACAGCCACAACTAGATTGAGTTATGTGGATTTCATTAAGAAAATGTCATTCCCTGAACTGCCTGGATATTTCCCAATTGCAGGCCTGCAGCAGGATTTGTGTCAGCCAGGTAAGGAAATGTGCTCATGTCCTCTGTCAGGAGCCATGAATGTGTTTCAGTGGTAGGATGTTTGGAGTTTCCAGGCCTCCCTTACAAGAAGAATTTAATAGCCCCTTTGGACTAGTGGTGCTGCAGAGACATGGTTGGGTGAGAGGTGGTCAGGAATTCTTGCCACTGAGCCACAGGTTGTCTCTGGAGCGATTCATTTCAGCTGGAGAAACCAGTTGCTTCCAAACACCTCAGAGTGTTTTCTCCTTGGTGTAAAACGTTTGTGGCTGTAAAGAAGGAAAGTGACCTGATACCTTTAAAATGTCTGTATCATAACCACCAAGGATTTTTCAAAATTACTCTTAGTGTTAAAAACCACACGTGAAGGAAAGCCCTTTAGCTACCATTTGAGATGCTTTGGTAACTGGAAGCACCACCTGGGGGCCCCAATGGGCTTAGGCTGTGATTGGAGATAATTCCCAAAGGAAAACAGTGGCCAGGCCTGCTCAGCAGTGATTCAGTTTAACAACAGCAGGGGAGTTGGGCTTAGGCATTTCAGGGGAAAAAAAAAAAAAAAGAAAGTATAAAGGCTTCACAGTGGGTGGATGAGGCAGAAAATAATTTCTGTGCTCAAGCACCAACTCAGTTTTGCAGTCAGTACCTTCTGTTAAAGTCACTGGAACTGGCCAGTTCAGCAGCTGTCCACCCACCAGGGCTTTACCTGCACTTACCAGGTTGCCCATATGTATCCTCTCCATCACCTTTCAGGTCAAAATGAAACACAGGAATTATGAACAAGTGGGAAGGACACAACTGGAGTAGGTGGGCCAACAGAAATCAAGGGTGTAACTTAGGAGAGTTTCTAAGACTTGCTGTCTGCTTAGCTTTCTCAGCAGCCTTCTTTCATTACTTCAGTGCAGATGCTGGGACCCTCAGAAAGCTCACTTGTCTGCAACACAGTCTCTAGGGCTTGGAGTGCAGCCTTAACCTTCCACAGCAAAACCCAAGTGATTATATGAATCATAGAACATCCCTGAGTACTCCTGCCAGACTCTCTGGGGACATGAGGTGCTGATACATCTAAATGATGAATCCCAGATGGTCCCAAGTGGAGAATGAGAAGTGAGATGCTCACCACAGGCAAGATGGTAACATCTCAGGACAAGTGAAAAAGCAGAACTTCAGGTATCTAAATGCTTTTCAAAACCAAAACCTCAGGACAGGTGAAAAAGCAGAACTTCAGGTATAAAAATGCTTTTCAAAACCAAAACCAGACATGAACATGTATTCTGAAGAAATTATATGGGACTATGCTGACAATACTTAACAGGATTAGACATCTGTATTCCATCAGTGTTATTATTCTGTCACTCATTATCAGTGTGTGACATTGATGAGGGGATAGAGTGTCTGCTCAGCAAGATTGCTGATGACACCAAACTGGGAGGCTTGGCTGACACAGCTGAAGGCTGTGTAGCCATCCAGCCAGACTTGGACAGACTGAGAGCTGGGCACAGAGGAACCAAATGAGGTTCAATAAGGACAAGTGCAGAGTCCTGCACGTGGGGAGCAATGATTAACTGCACCAGTACAGGCTGGGAGGTGATCTGCTGGAGAGCAGCCCTGTGGAGAGGGACCTGGGAGTGCTGGTGATAACATCCATGGCACAGCAATGTGCCCTGGTGGCCAAGAAGGCCAATGGGATCCTGGGGTGCATTAAGAAGAGTGTGTCCAGCACATCAAGGGAGATTCTCCTGCCCCTCTACTCTGCCCTGGTGAGACTTCATCTTCAGCACTGATTTCAGTTTTGGGCTCCCCAGTTGAAGAAGGACAGGGATCTGCTGGAGAAGGTCCAGCGGAGGGCTGTAAGGATGATGAGGGGACTGGAGCACTGCCTGATGAGGAGAGGCTGAGGGACCTGGGGCTTTTGAGTCTGGAGAAGAGAAGACTGAGAGAGGACTTAATAAATGTTTATAAATATCTGAGGGCTGGAGGTCAGGAGAGGGGGGACAGGCTCTGCTCACTTGCTCCCTAGGATAGGGCAAGGAGCAATGCATCTAAGCTGCAGCACAGGAGGTTCCAGCTCAACACAAGGGGGAACTTCTTGACTGGAAGGGTCCCAGAGCACAGGTTCCCCAGAGAGGTTGTGGAGTCTCCTCATCTGGAACCTTTCAAGGCCTGTCTGGATGCATTCCTGTGTGACCTGAGCTAGGTTGTATGGTCCTGCTCTGGCAGGTGGGTTGGATTCGATGATCTCTTTGGGTCCCTTCCAACTCCTGACATCCTGTGAGCCTGTGATCTACAGAAGCTTTTCCTCCATTTGGGCTGAAAATGAGAGAAATGCCTGTCAGCATTTGGCATAACATTTATCACTTACTTGTTTGGTGGCATGAACTGACCTTTTCTTGCTACACTTGTCAAACCACCTCTTCACCCTTTCCCCTACCTCAGACACCCTTTTGGTCCTGCAGCCAGAATTCTTTGGTGCAAGGTAAGTAAACAAGCTTGGCAATTAGGATATTCCCCTGGCTGTTACTTATTGAGTAATGAAATACTCAATGTCTTTGCTGAAGCATTTTCCAAATATTTATGAGGCTAATTTGTGTGTCCTGCCATTCCTGTGAGGTAGTTGTGTTATCCCCCTCTAAAGATGATGACATTTATGTGCAGAGAGGTGAAGTGATGTGCCCCAAGGTATGTGATGAGTCAGTGGCTGAGCAGGAAATTAAACCCAGAAGTCCTGGCTCCACAGACACAGCTCAGTTGTGTAACCACTACACAACTTACCACTCCACTGCTAATATAGCTAGACTGGTAATTGTGCCAAGTTTATGCCTGGGGTTTTTTTTTTTGGTTTTTTTTTGCCTCAGCTTGAATGCAAATACAGCAAAACACTGGCAGGCTGTGTGAGCAGGGAGAGCAGTGGAGAGCAGCAAGCTCTGCAGTGTGCAGGTCGCTGATGATCAGCTCTGCCCTAATGGTCTGCATCCACACAGGAGCACTGAGCCTTCAGCACTGCTTTGGCACAGGTCCAGGCTGTGATTATCACAGGGTGGGGAATGGAGAGGAAAGAGAAATTCGCTGTTCTCCCATCATGTTCCCACTTGCATTACCCACACCCAGTAATTAGCTTGCCAGGTTCCACCTCCAGCCTGTGAGATGCAAGGCTGCATGTTGCACTCTCTCCTCATCTAGCCCTGATAGGATCCCTGCACATTGCTTAGACTAGGAAGAGTCAGGATTGTGGGGAAATCTGACCTCAGGTTTGTTTACAAGGTGAAAGTATGTCCTTTAGAACATTGGGGGGGGGGAAATCCTACTGAGAATAGATTATTCTGTTCAAATGTTTTGGTTTTTTCTTGCATCATTGGTCTGTTTGCTTTTCTTGGGTTTTGTGTTGGTTTTTTTTTTTCTTGGTGGGACAAATGATGGGGAAAAGTAGACCTAAAATGAAATTCTTTATTTAAGGATGTGATGTCACAAACTGCAGATTATAGCTTTGGGTAGGAATAAGATGCAAGAACAGATGGAGCCTTTACCCTGATCTCGTCAGACCTCGTCTGGAGTCCTGCGTGCAGTTCTGGAGGCCCCAGCACAGGAAGGCCATGGAAGTGCTGGAGAGGGTCCAAAGTAGGCCACCAAGATGCTCAGAGGGCTGCAGCAGCTCTCCTATGAGGACAGACTGAGAGAGTTGGGGCTCTTCAGCCTGGAGAAGAGAAGGCTTCCAGGAGACCATAAGGTCTCCTATAAAGTAGCCTTCCAGTATCTGAAGGGGGCCNGTGAGCTGTACTAGTGGGAGGTGTCCCTGCCTATGGCAGGAGTTTGGAACTGGATGATCTTTGAGGTCCCTTCCAACCTTACCATTCTATTAGTCTATGATTTCAAGGTCTATTTAGCTATTTCAAAGACTATTTGGTTTCAGAACATTCAGAAGGGCAGAAACACAGAATTGTCAGGGTTAGAAAGGACCTCAAGTCCTTTTCCTGAGAGCTACTCTCAAGCCAGTCATTGCCCAGCCTGTATCGGTGCCCAGGACTATCCCAACCCAGATGCAGGACCCTGCACTTGGTCTTGTTGAAGCTCATGAGGTTGGCTTGTCCCCACCTCTCCAGCCTGTCAAGGTCTCTCCAGATGGATCCCTGCCTTCCAGTGTGTCAGCCACACCACACAACTTGGTGTTGTCAGCAAACTTGTTGAGGCTGCACTCAATGCCACTGTCCACGTAGCTGACAAAGATGTTAAACAAGTCTGGTCCCAGGACTGATCCTTGAGGGACTCCACTTGTCACTGGCCTCCACTGGGACACAGACCCATTGACAGCCACTCTTTGGGTTTGGCCATCAAGCCAGTTCTTTATCCACCAAGTGTTCCATCTGTCAAACCCATATTTGGGTTTGGACATCAGGATGTTGTGTAGGACGGTGCCAAAGTCTTTGCTCTCCACTTGTCTCTTGATGTTGTGACCTTGTCATAGAAGGTCACCAGGTTTGTCAGGCATAATTTGCCCTTGGTGAAGCTGTATTGGTTGTACCAAATTACCTCTTCACTAATCTTCTGCCTCAGCAGTGCCTCCAGGAGGATCTGCTCCATGATCTTCCTGGGCACAGAGGTGAGGCTGTCTGGCCTATAGGCTCCCAGGTTCCCTGGCTCTTCCTTCTTTCCCTTTTTGAAAATGGAGGTTATGTTTCCCCTTTTCCAGTCAGTGGGGACTTCACTGGGCTGCTGTGGCTTTTGGAATATAATAGAGAGAGGTTTAGTGACCTCATCTGCCAGTTCCCTCAGTACCTATGGATGCATCCCGTTGGGTCCCATGGACTTGTAGGCTCTCAAGTTCTTCAGATGGTGACAAACCTGATCTTCACTTGAATGGGCAGTTCCTTCTTCCAGCCCCCTACCATTATCTTCTGTGATATCAGGGTTATGTCTGGGGCCCTCACCAGTGAATACTGAGGTAAAGAAGTCACTGAGGATGTCTGCCTTTTGATTTAATTTTGAAAACATATAGTTGAAAACTATTACTGATTTGGAACTTTTAATAATTTTTTTTTTTTTTTTAATTTTTTGAAATGGAAACTAATTCTAAACCATGAGCATGTCTGGGGAGAAGGAAAAGTTGTTCCTTCTCAATGGTTCCAGTATGTTCAACGTTACTTCAGTGCTTGAGAGGCAGCTTCCTTGCAGAGCTAACTCCTGTTTGTACCAAACAACTATGAGAGTGACTACAGACCCAAACCACCATTATACAGAGTTGTCATACACCAGTTGGCAGCAGTACCAATGTGTACCTCTAAAACCAGTAGCCATATTCTTTATTAAACTCCACCATATCGATGGGGTAAGCCTTTCCCACTGACTCTAACACCAAGAACTGGGGAGGGGGAAGAAATAAAAAGGAAAAAAAAGGAGATGGGGAAAAGGTATTTTTCTAGACAAGGCTGCCTCCCAGCAGCCAGCATCTTCACTGGGATGCTCACAGCTCACACCTTCAATAAACTGTTCTGCTTGACCTAACTGGCAGTGCTGTCACTGCAAGAGGATGAGGGGCTATGGAAAGGTTCCAGGGTGGCACTTTCTTGTGCTGCTTTACCCCAGGAAAGGGGGATTTGCTTCAGCATGAAGTCTAGTGGTGGCCCTGCTTATCCTCTAACCTGCAAACAATACTATGGAGCTGGGGAACTTCAGTGTCTTCCCATCAGACTATTTTTAGCAGAAACCTATAGCTTACTCATGCAGGAGTTTCAGGGTTTGAGCCATTGTGATTATTATATGCCAGCAGTTGTGGAGCTGGAATGAATCCACTTGACGGGAAACAGGGATGCTTCTGCAAATTATCAAATCCCAGAATGATAGTATTTAGCCTTGTGCTCTCTTTTGGTCCTCCTTGGAGCTGTCCCAACTGGCTAATTGCTATGACAATGCAGCTGAAAATTAGTTTGGCTGCAGACACCAGCTGCCCTCGGTTTCTTTTTTCTCATTGAACTGGGCAAGCAAAAGTTAGATGCTTTAGGGGCAGCTCCCTGTGTGAAACTGACAGAATTCAGAAATGTATGAGAAAGGCATTAGCTTCTCCTTTTCTCTCTCTCTCTTTTTTTTTTTTATTTCCACTGGAGCCCATCCAGATGGAGCACAAACAAGGAGAGGATAAATGCAAAGTGCTCTGCCACCCTGAAAGCATGTGCTGACGTCACCTTTCATGAACTGGCACTTCGATCCTCACATGGGGAATGTTGCTCTCGCTCTCTGCAGCCTTCCTTTGAATTTCTGAGAGCACTGACATTAGCATTTATGGCAAGGAAGATTTATTTTCTTTGCTAGTTAAAGGAGTAGTAAATTTGGAATGCTTTTACAAGCTGCTAGGCAGAGAGCCCTGGAGATCTGAAATCCTGTATGCTCAGACTAGGTGCACCAAGGGCAGCGAGAGGGCAAGCTTCTTCCTACTCCTGTGTCCATCTGCATTAACAGCTAAGCTGAAAAGCAAGGGGCTAGTCCAGTCAGCACACACAGAGACCTTATTAGCTGCTCCAAGCCAAACTGTGCTAAATGCCCCAGAAGAAGGAGGGGAAAAAAAAAGAAAAGAAAAGTACCAGACATGAAGGAGAGATGGGTTAGACACTTCAAAGGACGTTTTTAGTCATACAAGCTACATTTTTTATAATTAAGCACTGAAAATTAGCAGACCTGTTTTCTCTTTGCTTGAATGAGCACCTTGCTCTCTTTCTCTACTCCAGTTTTCCTGGCTGGACAACAGGTAATTGGACTTTGACCCCTTCTCACAAGAACCACAAGTGATGAATTCACTGAAGCGTGTAAGAGCATTTTAAGCTTTGAGAATCACAGAATCACAGACACATCCAGGTTGGAAAAGAGCCTCAGGATCACCAAGTCCAACCTATAACCCTACTCTGTAAGATTCACCTTAAACCATATTACAGTCTCACAGCATCACCAAGGTTGGAAGAGACCTCAGAGATCATCAAGTCCAACCCCTTGCCACAGACCTCCAGACCAGACCATGGCACCAAGTGCCACGTCCAAACCCACCTTGAACACCTCCAGGGATGGTGACTCCACCACCTCCCTGGGCAGCCCATTCCAGCAGTCAATGACTCTCTCAGGCAAGAACTTTCTCCTCACCTCCAGCCTAAACTTCCCCTGGCTCAGCTTGAGACTGTGTCCTCTTGTTCTGCTTGCCTGAGAGAAGAAGGTAACCTCCTCCTGGCTACAACCACCCTTCAGGTAGTTGTAGACAGCAAGAAGGTCTCCCCTGAGCCTCCTCTTCTCCAGGCTAACCAATCCCAGTTCCCTCAGCCTCTCTCCATAGGGCTGTGCTCCAGGCCTCTCCCCAGCCTCGTTGCCCTTCTCTGGACACACTCAAGCACCTCAATGTCCTTCTTCAATTGAGGGGCCCAGAACTGGACACAGTACTCAAGGTGTGGCCTAACCAGTGCAGAGTATAGGGAGAGAATGATCTCCCTGCTCCTTCTGGCCACCACTATTCCTAAGCACCATAACCCTAAGAATAATTCTATGCAAGTGTCTTACATTTGTTACCATTTAACTTTCTGCTGGGGTCCAGCCTAGTCCACTTGTCTGGATCTACTACTGTCTAGTTGCATTTGCTGTATTTCCTTTATATCCTTCATGCATGAGGGAGCATTTTTGAAGCAAGAGCAGGATACAACCATCATTTCTTGGCTGTTTGCCCAGAGGTGAAATTCTCCCCCCCTGTCACAGTGGCCACCATAACTCACTAATTTGAGCAGACCTCAGTGAAGCACTTTAACAAAGGGTTTTGGTCTGACATTACCTTACTCTGTGCATTAGGAGATGTGCTTGGGGGACGGTGGGGGGGAAGCTGGCAGATGCTAGTGATGCTAGCAAGCAGGCAATTGTCAATATAGATGCAGTCAGCTGGTTCCATCAGTTGCTTTCGTTACACTGCCTGCTTCACAATGAAGTGGTTTCCTAATTCTAGCCTTCACTTCACCCTCTGTACTGTACAGTCCTGCGTCATCAGGTAGTGCTGCTTCCTTTGTGTTTGCTGGAGCACACTGCAGTGTGGAGCTGTCTCAGCGTTAAGGCCCTCGCTCACCTGTGTAATTAAAGGAAGATCAGAGATGGATTTGTGGTAGCTACATTCTTCCTTTGTAACTTGCATGTGGTGGTTGTTGCTTCTTACAACACCTTAAGGGGGCTAAAGGCTTGAGGGTAATGAAAACACATGTATGTATACACACAGAGGGACTTGTGTATACATATCCCAGTCAGGGATAAACCTTCGAAGCCTTCTGTAGAAGTACCTAAGAAACTGGGGTGGTTTGGGAGTTACCTGACACCCCCCCACACACACTATGAAAATCACCTAGATGAGACTCAGACAGCTGGAAGTTAAGGAATCAAGATGTATTTACAGCTTAGCACAATACAGAAGCAGATATATACACAATATAGAATCATAGAATGGTAAGTTTGGAAGGGACCTCAAGGATCATCTAGTTCCAACCCCCTGACATAGGCAGGGACACCTCCCACTAGTACAGCTCACTCAAGACCTCATCCAATCTGGCCTTGAACACATCCAGGGAGGGAGCAGCCACAA
>VWZE01004445.1:40128-52237 GCA_013396675.1 Eubucco bourcierii
CTGAGCATCTTTGTGGCCCTCCTCTGGACCCACTCCAACACTTCCATGTCCTTCCTGTGCTGAGGGCTCCAGAACTGCACACAGTACTCCAGGTGGGGTTCTGACAGTATCTGATGGGATAGCTCTTCCTGCAGTTCTTCTGTTGTAGGCTCAACAACAGGTGTTGTAGGTGTAGTGCTCACCTGCCTTCTGCTGCTTTCTCATATTAATCCCTCCAGCATGAAAATAACTTTCATTTAGTAACCTCATTCTTTCATCATTATAAATATATTAATAGAATCATAGAATTCCTCCTGATATAATGCAATATCATTTTCTAGCACACTCATGTTAGATATTGTTATAGAGGTTAGAATTGGATGGGGAAACAATACCGAATTACAGTAGATTAAAATAAATGAAAAACTCCTCCTGCATTATGGTCAATCCTAAACTATTCTTTTCCAGGGTTTTGCAAAGTCAGATTTTATTCTGGTGTGGAAAAGAAGACATGGTTCAGTCTCACCATTCACACAATAGAGGTCTTGTTCTCTAGTTAGCCCTGTTGGTGGCAAATATTCTACTGCTGGCAGTAGCAGATGTACTGGGTACAATAATACTGTGCTGAGGATGGCAGAAGACCTGGTGTAATTGTGACGTTTGCAGCGTTATGGTTCTCCCACAATGTTCAAGCTGCTTACATCCAGGGTTGCCAAAATGTGGGTTGCTACTGTCCAAATCAGCTGGTACTGCTGCACTCAGTCCTTGCCATTTCTGTGGGATTTGTGGCACCCTGTGATACCCAAGCCAGTTCTGGAGTCACTATTATGAGAGGGAGATGGATGTGCTAGAAGGTGTCCAGAGAAGGGCCAAGAGGTTGAGCAGAGGGCTGGAGCTGCTCTGCTACGAGACACTGAAGTAGTTTGGGCTGTTCACTCTGGAGAGGAGAAGGCTCCAAGGTGACCTTCTTGTGATCTTTCAATATCTCAAGGGGTACTAAAAGAAAGCTGAGGAGGGACTTTTTAGGATGTCAGGTAGTGATAGGACTGGGGGGAATGGAACAAAGCTAGAAGTGGGTAGATTCAGATTGGATGTTAGGAAGTTCTTCACCGTGAGGGTGGTGAGAACCTGGAAGGGGTTGCCCAGGGAGGTGGTGGCAGCCCCATCCTGGGAGGTGTTTAAGGCCAGGCTGGATGAGGCTCTAGGCACCCTGACCTAGTGTGAGATGCCCCTGCCCATGGCAGGGGGGTTGGAACTAGGTAATCCTTGTGGTCCCTTCCAACCCTGACTGATTCTGTGATTCTAAAATTCTATGATTCTAAGCCATCGTTTAGAGAGCTCAGGTTTCTTGTTTGATTTTTTTGCAGCACTAAGTAACCTCAGGAATGCTCAAGGACTTAATTGGAACGAGTTGTTACTGTATCAACAGTTATTTAAAATACTGTGTCCTGAAATACCTAGCTCACAGTCCATGGAAACAGGCATGTATTGTTGCTCCGTGACACCTTGTAAATCCTGGCAGGTAACAACCATGGTGCCTTTCTGGAGTCACACAAATCCAAACAGTCATCACTAGAAAGCAGTGGTGAAGTGACTGACAGCATTTCTGACCCTAGTGACCGTAGCTGGTCCTCCAGGGTGATCTCATGCAACAATTCTAAGTCTGTGGTGCCCACTTTATTGGCATTTATAAGCTGACAACTTCTATTTGCAAGAGCTATAACAGCTACTCAACCGAAGCTGCAGACTAGCTGATGACTCACCCTGCTGGAGCTGGATTTGGATCTCTCCTAACCCGTTCCCAGAAATGAATGTCTGAAATCTTTGCATCCACACTGCTGTCTGCCTCATTTGTGTTTTATGCCTTGTGAGAGAAATCTTTGTTCCCTTCTCCTTTCTTTCACTCTTTTTCTGGATGAAAAGACATGGGAGTAGAACTGAATAGAAGTCACTTATGGCCGTAAATGCCTCTGCCTGCGTCCCCTCTGCACCTCTTTGTCCTCTCTGTTTTTTCACCCTGCAAAATCCTAGGAATTCTTCATCAAAGGTTTTTTTTTTCATCCACTTTCTCCTAACAGCAGCCAAGATGGCCATCTGGCCATCCAGAGGGAGAGAAAAGTTTGGCACAGTATTGGCCTTTGGACTGGGGGCCTCTTGCTGTTCCCTGATCCATGCCAAGAGACCTTTTGAAAGTGTCCCACTTTTTTTCCTTAATCTGGGGCACTGCATGCAGGTTGCTCCTCAGGTTCTGCTCTGCATCTTTCTTTATGACATAGTGACCTAGACACCTGTCTTTGCTGGTAGTGGGTCATGTCTTGGCTTCTCTGGGGAGGTGCCAATGGGCTTAAGGGTAGCAAACATAAGGCACATCTACAAGAAGGGCAGAAAGGAAGATCCAGGAAACTACAGACCTGTCAGTTTGACCTCGGTACCAGGGAAGGGCACAGAGCAGGGCCTCTCAAATGCCATCATACACCACATAGACAACAACCAGGGGATCAGCCCAAGTCAGCATGGGTTTATGAGGGGCAAGTCTGGTCTGACCAACCTGATTTCCTTCTATGCCAAGATAGCCCAGCTGCTGGATGAGGGAAAGGCTGTCAATGTTGTATTGTTAGACTTTCAAAAAGCCCCACACAATTCTTGTAGACAAATTGGCTGCTTGTGGCTTGGCTGAGCACACTGCCTCCTGGATAAAGCACTGGCTGGACAGGAGGGGCAGAGAGTTGTGGTCTGGTGGAGTTAAATCCAGTTGGCAGCCGGACACTAGTGGTGTTCCTCAGAGATCTGTGTAGGGACCTCTTCTTTTTAACATCTTTATTGACAATCTTGACTCAGATATATTGAGTGTCAGCAGTACATTTGCAGATGACACCAAGCTGGGTAACAGTGTTGATTTGAATGAGGGTAGATAGGCTCTGCAGAGGGACTTGGATAGGTTAGACCTGTCAATTGTTTCAACAAGGCCAAACACCAGGTCCTACACTTGGGTCACAACAACCCCAAGCAATGCTACAGGCTTGGAGTAGTGCGGCTGGAGAGCTGCCTGGCAGAAAGGGATCTGGGGCTTGTAATAGACAGGAGCTGAATGTGAGCCAGCAGTGTGCCCAGGCAGCCAAGAAGGCCAATAGCATCCTGGCTTGGACTGAAAATGCTGTGTCCAGCAGGAGCAGGGAGGTGATTGTCCCCTTGGACTCTGCTTTGGTGAGGCCACAGCTCAAGTATTGTGTTCACTTTTGGGCACTGCAATGTGAAAGAGATGTGGAGGTGCTGGAGTGGCTCCAGAGGAGGGCAAGGAAGCTGGGAAAGGGCCTGGAGAATAAATCTTATGAGGAGTGACTGAGGGAGCTGGGGATGGTTAGTTTGAAAGAGAGGAGGCTGAGAGGGGACCCCATTGCTGTCTGCAGCTACCTGAAGGGACATTGTGGAGAGGCTGGAGCTGGCCTGTTCTTACAGGTAGTTTGAGACAGAACAAGGGGGAATGGCCTCAAGATGAGGCTGGGGAGGTTTAGATTGGACATTAGGAAACAGTTTTCCATGGAGAGAGTGGTCAGGGACTGGAATAAGCTGCCCAAGTTGGTGGTGGCATCACCCACCCTGGATGTGTTTAAGGGTTGTTTGGATTTGGTGTTTAGGGATACTGTTTAAGGTGAACCTTGCAGATTAGGGTTCTAGGTTGGACTTGGTGATCCTGAGGGGCTTTTCCAATCTGGATGTTTCTGTGATTCTGTGATTATCTGGCCCTTCCTTTCCAAGGGGCTACAATAAAGGAGAGATTTCTGACTACCTGCTGGTCTCCACCAGATACTCCCCAAGTTCAGTGTGCTGCTTGTTCCTATCATTTTGAATAAGAACTGCCTGACCTAAAGGGCTTCCATCCAGGCATCTCTTAAACATTAATCCATCCAGACCCTCAATTGATTGGATTTGTTTGTAGAAGAAAGCTGCCTATATCTGACTTTTTGCAGAACAGTTAATAACAAAAAGATAGGGTTAGAGGAAGTGGTGATAAGAGGCAGGACCAAATTACAGTAATGAAGAAGAGACAAACTGCATCACAGCTTACCCTGATGCACAAGAGTTATAGACATTGTTTAAACTTGCTGTGGAGATTTTGCACACAGAAAGCAAACTGGCAGCCTGCATTGTGCTTCTTATTCCTTTGTCCTTCAAGGGGGCTTATGTAAGGAATAAGCAGCACCATTTCTGCAACAAGTCACAATAACTTATGCCTCATTTCTGCTTCTAGTGCCATTTCTCTAGTAAAACTGAGAATGTGAAATGCTGCTTCTCTTGAGAATGGGTTGTGCTACTTTGCGTTTCAAGCAACAGTGATAGAATAGAATGGTTTAGGTTGGAAGATCATCCAGTTCCAACCCCCTGCCATGGGCAGGGACACCTCCCACTAGTACAGGTTGCTCAAGACCTCATCCAACCTGGCTTTGAACACCTCCAGAGAGGGAGCAGCCATAGCTTCCCTGGGCAACCTGTGCCAGTGCCTCACCATCCTCACTGTAGAGAACTTCTTCCTAACATCTAGTTTAAATCTTCCCTCTGCCAGTTTAAACCCATTACTCCTCATCCTGTTAATAGACCTTCTCAATAGTCCCTTCCCAACCTTCCTGTAGGCCCCTTCAGATACTGGAAGGCTACTCTAAGGTCTCCTGGAAGCCTTCTCTTCTCCAGGCTGCAGAGCCCCAACTCTCTCAGCCTGTCCTCACAGCAGAGCTGCTGCAGCCCTNAGGAGAGCAGAGCAAAGGGGCACAATCCCCTCCCTTGCCCTTCTGCCCACACTGCTCTTGCTGCAGCCCAGCACACAGTTGTTGACTGGGCTGCACTCACAGTGCAGCCTCATGTTGAGGTTTTCAACAAGACCCCCAAGGTCCTTTTCCTCAGGGCTGCTCTCAGCTATTCACCACCCAGCTTGGAGTTGTGCTTGGGATTGTGCCTACCCAGGTGCAGGACCTTGCACTTGGCCTATTGAATGTCATGAGGTTGGCCTGGCCATAGCTTTGCAGCCTGCCCAGGTCCCTCTGGATGGATCCCTGCTCTCTAGCAAGTCAACTGTGCCCCACAGCTTGGTGCAAACTTGCTGCACTGATTCCTCTGTCCATGTCACTGACAAAGATGTTCAACAGCACTGGTCCCAGCACTGACCCCTGAGGGACACCACTTGGCACTGGTCTCCAGGTGGACATTGTGCCCTTGATCATCGCTCTCTGTGTGCCACCATCCAGCCAATTCCTTATCCAGCAAGTGGATGAATTAATGAATGCAAATAAAAGCATAATTAGCCAGCTAAACCCAAACATAGGTTATCTTGTGTACTAAAATAACTAATTTTAAGCTTAAAATTCAACATCAAAACAACAAGGCATACATCCACTGACTACTGAAGTACTGTGCCTCAGTACACCAACAGTGTTTGCTGCTATCCCTGTGTGCTAGGCTGTTGGGGATCTGCTACAGCTACATAAATCATTTTCAGGTGAGCAAAAGGCAAATGCTTTCCCATGGAACTGCACCCCTACAAGCATTCTAACCTTGCCTAAAACACCACCGTATCAGGAATGAAAAATGCTGCTTACAGCTCATTTAGCAAGGTCTGCAGTTCACATATGTTTTCTGTTTGGTGCTTCAGACTTCCTCCCGGCTAGAGGCAAGGAGAGGGAGCCCAGCTGTGCCCAATTATGGACAGAGATGCAGGGAGGGTGAGAGTTTAAGAGTGGTGCAAGAGGTCTGCTGCTCCCTTTGCTTTAGAGATGTGGCTGTGTCTCTGTGCTCTGTTTTGGTTTTTACCAGTCCTGCAGGCTGGGGGCAGATTCTAGCCTGTTCTACATTAGCTCTGTACTGATGTTTTTTGGCTGAATCTTGATTTTATGAAGGAAAAGCTACCATGAGGTCTGCTTGTTGTAACACAAAAGGTTGAGCTGAGCTTGCTTCCTGCTGCCTGTGCCCACTTCTGTGAGGTCTGAGGCTGAGTAGCATGCCAAACCCTGCTGCGAATCAGAGATCTACTTGAATCCATGAGATTTAGGTGAGGAGTACAATGGTTTCATTTTTCTGAGCTGTTTTTAGGAGCATGGAAGGACACTGCTCTTTAAACAAACCTCAATGTAATGCATTTAGGACCTGTGTGATTGATGGTGTCTATAAATACCATTTAAGCACACAACAGAATGTCTAGCACACCTTTTTTTTTTCCTGCCTTCCTCCTGCAGCAGCTTTCCCTGGCTGCGTGGGGACCCTCTGGGTGGTATGTCCTTGGTGCTAGGGACATAGGATTGATGTGGGCTCCCTCAATACCAGCACCTCCCATTTTGCTAAAGGTGTAGTCCAAAGAGTGTGCTGGGCAAACAAGGTACACAGGGACATCAGGGGAATTTTGTGCTTGGGGAACAACCTCAGGGTGCTCATGCTGTGTGGGCAGCACAGGCAAAGGTGCAAATAGCTACAGGAAGTATATAATGAGGAAGGGGCAAATTCTTCATAGATGTCTGTGGTGTAATTTAAATTATTAATGCTTTTCTTGGGAGGGATAAACCCTTTAAAGAAATCTGGTTGCCTGTTTCTACATTTAAGATGGGAGGGGTTTGGGTGATAATGTAGAAAAAAATTAGTGGTTTGCTGCATTAAAATTTTGAAGTACTCTGCATAATCAGCACTCCTTTGCTGCTACACTTGTAAGTCATAAATGCTCACTGCAGAATGGCTCCTGTGATATTTCACCAATTAACCTTTGTGTGCTTTGTTCTCACTTGGAAGTTGGGGCTGCTCCCTCACTTCTTCAGCTGTTGTTGTTGTTAGCAAAACACTTGCTGTTTAAAATACACGGTGCTCAGTATATGTGTTTTGGGTCCCTGAGCACATGCAATATTGATATCTTGTGGATTGTAGGAAAAGCCTGACTTATTAGTAAAGTGATATTAAATAAATATCCTCAAAGAAAGCAAACTCACTCAGCCTTTCCAAAGAGTATTTTTCAGCCTGATCTGCCCTAGCAGACTCTCAAAAATGTTAATTTAGTGAACTGGTGAGGAGAGTGGAATCATGTTATATTTGTGTGGACTCAAGCTGTGTATCCTCTGCCTGCCTTGCAGACTTGCACGGGAGTAAGCGGTGGAGCTCAATTGGGAAACATGAGGATCTGTGCTGCCTCTTGTCCTGCCTTTCCTGGGGCTGGGAGCAGAGCTGTGGACCAGATGGTAAGGATGGAGCTGGCAGGGAATACTGCAGCTCAATGCCTGGCAATCAGCAGCCAACAAGCATAGCCTTTCTGCAAAGTGTTGCAACCACAATGGCTGCTGCATGCATGCTGCTGCATCCTCGTTCCTCCTAGGTTCTTGTCCTGGATCCACATTTGGATTCTTCTCTCATCTTCACATCTTAGAGTACAATGTATGGTGTTTTACCTTTCTCCTTCCTTCCCGTAGGTAGTCCTTTAGTCAAAGGCTGAAAGCAGTGGTTGAGACTGAAAGTAAGATGCTCACAAGCATTGGGTATTCTTAAATAGGTTGGCTATGTATTTGGCAAGCTATGTGACATTTATTATTTATAACCAATGAATACGTGACAGTTGAGAAATATGAAAGAGAATTTGCTCTCACTGTTCAGAGTCTTTCAGTTCATGAGTCAGCTTCAAAGTCTGAAGCCTGGAAAAAGTCACTTTGTCATCTTTAAACCCATCGTGGGCCTTAAGGCACTAGGCTTAGCCAACAGCAAAAAATCTCCTGGAACAGGGTGGCTGTGCCAGCAACGAGCTAGAAAGTTGAGAAAGTTGCACGGTTTGCCATCTCCTGCTCTTACTGCAGGTAGAGGAAGAGGAGCAGGTTTTCTAGAGGCTGAGCATATGTCTGATTCATCACAGCTTCAGCTATTAATTCTCACATTTACCTATCGCCGACTTGTCTCCAAATGACCAAATGTAAAGCTTGACATTGCCTTATGGATACACAAAGCAAAGGAACTGGTGTATAGTCTGGCTTCTGCAGAGCCTGCTATTCACTTTACTGACTCTTGCCTTTGCAGGTCATCAAAGCTTACACGTTCTACTACTCAGTCACCAGCACCTGTAGTCTGCCTCTTCTCACTAGACCCACAGCAGGTAATATATGCAACAGAGTAAACACATTGTTTAAATTCAGGCATTCTTTCCATCCAAACCCCCAGTACTCATGAGGAAAGGCAAGGACTTAGATGTCTCCTATCACAGAGACAGTGACATAAACAGTTTTCTCTCAACATACCGCTGACAGCTCATCCCTCCAGCTTAAAAGGACCCCAAGTGTGTGCTTTCATAATGAAGGTGCTTAAAAGCACACTTCCTCCTCCAGGCCACTTGCTCTGCAGGGGATGTGGACTGATGCTCCTTTGCAAGCAGTTATGGCAGCAAAAAACTGTTTCTGCCCCTCTTGACTTGACCACAGCAGCAGCTCTCAACCTGCTTCTGTCAGAACAAGCTGCATTTGTAAGATAAGCTTCTCCCTTCTTCATTTTGTCTGAAGCAGGGGGAGTGTTTACATGGGCTGTTCAACTACAAGAGAAGCCCCTGGACTAGGGTAGAGGTGAGCTGCAAGCCACATGGGCAAGGCTGGAGGCAGGTCAGACTCCTTGGACTAGCTGAATCTGGGAGGGAACAACTGGTTCCTGTTCACTTGACGTAGCTACTTTTGCTCATCCATCTGTGAATCTCCTACTAGTTAACTTTCCCTCAAGTGGAGTTTCCCTCCGTGTTGCCGTTAGGACAAAATCCACCTTGTCACCTCCCTCCTGACTTCCTGCCCATCCTTTAGAGCCCTCTCCAGGTTGGAAAGCTGATGCCGGCTGTCAGCATTGGACTGTGACTAATCATTTCCTTTCACAATAGTACGTTTGGTTTCTTATTACCTCTCGCAGGCCTTTCTGCCATCATCTTCTCTTCCTATTTTTGCATTTATTTTGTGTATCTATTGCAAGTAATTAGCTTTTAGAAGTAGAGAGAACAAGTCTGGACTCCTCTGGAAACTAGGATTGCAGGCAATCATGCTTTCTATGTCCTCAGATACCTGTTGAACACACTAGTGGATTTAATTTGTCTGGTTTGAGAGCAAGTAGGCAGCTAGCTGGAACAGAGAGGAGCTCTGAAGCCATGTGCTGGAAAGAAAGGCAGCAAGTAAATTCACCACTCATTAGCTAGCAAGCAATTCATAAGGAGGGTGCATTATCAAGTATCAGAAAAGTACCCAGCACATCACCCTTCCAAGGACGACCTTAAAAGTAACCACATCATATGTAGGTATGTGCAGTCCTGCAAGAAATCAACTGACCTGCAAATGGCAGGCAATGGATCTAAACCACAGAATCACAGGAAGATTCAGGTTGGGAAAGCCCCTCAAGACCACCAACTCCAACCTATAACCCTACTCTACAAGATTCACCTTAAACTGTATCCCTAAACACCACATCCAAACAACCACTATTTTTAATTTAAAAAAAAACAAACAACAAAACAACCAAAAGACCAGTATTTTAAATTTTAAAATAAAGGTCAGCATTTTTAATTTTAAAACAAGACCATTGTTTTTTTAATTTAAAAAAAAAACAGCAGTATTTTTAATTTAAAAAAAAAACCCCACTATTTTAAATTAAACAAGGCCACTATTTTTAACTAAAAATAAAAGACTGGTATTTTTAATTGAAAAATAGACCACTATTTTTCAATATAAAACAATAGACATGAGTTGTACTCTGGCAGCAGAGGAGCAGTATCATCTATTTCTGTCTGTGTCTCAGGCACCTTCCTGTGACAGCTGCTATCACTTAACCACATTAATGGAGACCTGTGTGTAATCATAGAATCACAGAATGGTAAGGTTGGAAGGGACCTCAAGGATCATCTAGTTCCAACCCCCTGCCGTAGGCAGGGACACCTCCCACTAGTACAGCTCACTCAAGGCCTCCTCCAACCTGGTCTTGAAACACCTCCAGGGAGGGAGCAGCCACAACCTCCCTGGGCAACCTGTTCCAATGCCTCACCACCCTTACTGCAAAGAACTTCCTCCTAACATCCAGTCTAAATCTCCCCTCTGCCAGTTCAAACCCATTCCCCTTGTCCTGTCATTGCAAGACCTTGTCAATAGTCCCTC
Source organism: Eubucco bourcierii (assembly GCA_013396675.1). NCBI lineage: Eukaryota > Metazoa > Chordata > Aves > Piciformes > Ramphastidae > Eubucco > Eubucco bourcierii. The sequence continues at coordinate 50,232 of VWZE01004445.1, forward strand.
CCCAGCCTTCCTGTAGGTCCCCTTCAGATACTGGAAGGCTACTATCAGGTCTCCTGGAAGCCTTCTCTTCTCCAGGCTGCAGAGCCCAAACTCTCTCAGCCTGTCCTCATAGGAGAGCTGCTGCAGCCCTCTGATCATGAAAGACCACTCTTTTTAATTAAAAAATCCCCACTATATTTAATTTTAAAAAGACCAGTATTGTTAATTTTAAAAAAGACCACTATTTTAAGTTTAAAAGACCCATGTTTTTAAACTAGAAAAAGACCACTATTTTTAACATAAAATAAAAGACCGGTATTTTTAATTAAAAAAAAAAAAAGACCACTATTTAAAATTTTTAAACGACTCCTATTTTTAGTTTTTAAAAAGACCCCTATTTTTATTATTTTTTAAAAATATCATTATTTTTAATTTTAAAAAATCCCTATTTTTAAAACCCCCACTATTTTTAATTAAAAAAAAATCATTATTTTTAATTAAAAAAAGACCACTATTTTAAATTAAAAAGAAAGACCACTCTTTCTAATATAAAAGACCACTATGTTTAATTAAAAAAAACCCCAGTATTATTAATTTAATTTAATTTTAAAAAGAAAGACCACTCTTCAAAATTTTTTAAATAAACCTTTAATTTTAATTTTAACAAAGACCTTGTATTTTTAATTTTACAAAACCCCACTAATTTTAAGTTTTATAACAAGATCATTATTTTTAATTAAAAATAGACCACTATGTTAAAGTAAATTAATTAAATTAATTTATTAATAAAAAAGACAACTATATTTAATAAAAGAAGACCAGTATTTACAGTGAGGGTGGTGAGGCACTGGCACAGGTTGCCCAGGGAGGTTGTGGCTGCTCCCTCCCTGGAGGTGTTCAAGGCCAGGTTAGAGGAGGCCTTGAGTAAACTGTACTAGTGGGAGGTGTCCCTGCCTATGGCAGGGGGTTGGAACTAGATGATCCTTGAGGTCCCTTCCAACCTTACCATTCTATGATTCTATGATCTAGTTGTTGGGACTGCAAAGAGATGTTTGTTGTGGACTGTGGAGAGGTCAGTAGCAGGCCTGGAAGGTGGTTGAATTTGGACTCTGTCTTTACAGTGAGCTGTACTAGTGGGAGGTGTCCCTGCCTATGGCAGGGGGTTGGAACTAGATGATCCTTGAGGTCCCTTCCAACCTTACCATTCTATGATTCTATGATTCTATGATTTTTAATTGAAAAAAAAAACACAAACCACTATTTAAAATGTTTAAAAGACCCCTCTTTTTAATTTTAAAAAAGACCCCTCTCTTTAATTTTAAAAAAGACCCCTTTTAAAATTTTTTTTAAAAGACCATTCTTTTTAATAAAAGACCACTATTTTAAATTAAAAAGGAAGAGCATTATTTTTTAATAAAAAAGATCACTGTATTTAATAAAAAACCCAGTATTTTTAAAAAGACCACTATTTTAAATTTTTAAAAAGAGCAGCATTTGTAACTAAAAAAGAGCAGTATTTTTAACTAAAAAAAGACCACTATTTTTAACTTTAAAACCCCCCCACTATTTTTAATTTTAAAAAAAGACCACTACTTTTAATTTTAAAAGACCACTACTTTTAATTTTAAAAGACCACTATTTTAAAATTTAAAACCCCACCAATTTGAATTTTTAATACCAACTATTTTAAAATTTCAAACGCACTTATTTTAATTTTTAAATCCACTATTTGAGAAATTTAAAACCCACTCTTTTAAAATTTTACCCCAAACCCCCCAATTTTAATTTTAATGCCCCACTGATTTGAATTTTTAAACCATTATTTTAAATTTTTAAAACCCAGGGTTTTTAATTTAAAAAACCCCACTATTTTCAATTTTAAAAACACACTATTTTTAATTTTTAAAACCCACTATTTCTAAATTTTAAAAAACCCCACTATTTTTAATTTTAAAACCCCACTATTTTTAATTTTAAAACCCCACTATTTTTAATTTTAAAACCCCACTATTTTTAATTTTAAAACC
>VWZE01004445.1:58721-70443 GCA_013396675.1 Eubucco bourcierii
CGTGGAGGCAGGGATTTAATGTGGCTGAGTCAGGAATTATAAAAATAGAATTCTTTTATTTTCCTGAAATCCCCAGCCCCAAACTATATGCAAAACTAGGTTAGATTTATTTACAGGTTCTAATTTGATTGGGAATTCTTCAGAGGATGTTATGGACAAATTTAGAGTTTTAGGAAGCCAGGAAATGGAAAAGGCTGAGCTATGAACACAGCTTTACCCCACTGTCAATCTGACTGAGCAGAGAATTAAGGGACCAGCAGGCTTTTCCCATGGAGGTGAGACAGGTATTCAGTGATGATCCTTTGCTGGATTTCTCTGTGGCTCGGCTGCCTTTTGACGCTGCAAGCAATATCCAGTAATCTGGATCCAGGTGGCAGAAGCCCAAGGCAGGTGGAAAAGCTACCAAAGTCAGAAGTGTCTTGAAACACGACTGCCACAAGGTAGGCATTCATGGAAGTGACCCTGCCTCGGCAGTGGCAGGGGAGAGCCAGACTGCTCAGGCCTCCCCAGTTCAGAACAGCAGCCAGAAAATCAGCTGCAGTACGGTCCGAGAACAGCTGGGTTCAGGTGCTGCCAGCAGCTCTCTCAAAAGGACCCCAGGACTTGGCAAGCTTGCAGGTTTGCACAGAGCAGTGCAAAAGTGGGGAGAGCCACACAGAGGCAGGGATGGTGCAAAACCAAGAGCTGTGTGAAACAGTAGGAGCCATCCAAAAGCAAGGACAGTCCAAAACGGGAGTTCTGTCAAGGCAGGGGGCTCTTAAGGCAGGAACTCTTTCAAGGTGGGCACTCTTCTAAGGTGGGAACCACACACCTTCTCCCCTGCTCTATTTATGCTTTTCTAGACAAAGTGTCCACTTGCCAATCTACACTGGGTGCGAAAACCCAGCCAGCCACCAGTGCAATTCCCAGCGTGGGCTTCCACACGGGTCAGCACACATGTGGAAAGGCGCCTTTTGACATTCCCCATCAAGCCTGCACGGCTGGGGGGAAAAGCAGTTTCACACTGCCTTCTCCCCACTCAAACCCACAGGGAAGGGGAGAAGGAAGGACTTTGGAGTGCTCTGGAAGAGTCTGTCATCATCCCACACTCCCCATGGGAAGATGCAAATCCTTTGCTCGCCTAGGCTCTTCCCCTAGCTTGCCCTTGGGTGTCCCACAGCACTGAAAACACCCCGTGCCTCTTCAGAGGTCTGATGCAAGCAGGGAGCTTTTCTGGTCGCCCTAATCACACAGGGTATTGCGATCACTCACCTACACTGGAGCACATCTGAACCACTGGCTTGCAGGCAGAAGCAGAGGGCAGGGACACATAGAAATTTGTCCATTTCAGAAATGTTTGGCTTTCTTAATCTGTTGCTCAAACATTCAACAAGCAGTTGTAATAACCATACTCTCCAAACTACTAATTATTACTTTTAATTAATTATAGTAACCTTTCTTTTATCATATGGGAAGTAAACAACTGCTTTGACTAACTAAACACTCAAATCAGGTTGGAGAAGGCCTTAATTAGTTAATTTCATTAATCACACGGTCTGTTTCTTGCTGTTCATGTGCCATGGAGCACTAGAAATGGCTGCTATTATGCAACAAGACTGCAACCATTCTTTTGGTATAGTTAAAAAAGATCTTCTGCCCATGTCTTACAATATGTAATGACAAGTGTGCCATTCCTATCTGGTATGTCATTTGTTGGGGACACACATCTTACATTACCAGAAAAAGAAGGTTATGTGATTTACAGAGGCAAGTTACAAGTGTGAAGTGAAATGGTGTCCTGGTTTGAATTAGAACAGAATTCTGTTCAGTGATTTCACTTTTCAGCTCTGTCTCTTCTCAGGGACTGCACTTTCTGCATCATGTTTTCACAGACAACTTCTGCTTCTAATAGTGATACTGCTCAATGTTTTTGGTTACTATCAAGGATTGGTATGCAGGCCAAGGTCACTGCTAAATCTTCTGTACCGTGTTGGGGCTGCAGAGTGAAAGGTGCACCTGCAAGGATGAGTGGACAGGACAGGTAACCCTGACCAATTAGTTATTCCATTCCATATATGTCATGTGCAATATAAAGATGAGAGATCTCAAGAGCCAAGCTCTCTTCTTCAATGGCTGGCATCTGAGAAGGGCTGTCCATTCTGCCTTTGATCCTGATCCCTCAGTTCATGAATCCAGTTCCAGAATCCAGCTCCAGGAAAATTGCTTCTCCTCCCAGTCAAAAAATATTATTCCCAGATCATAATTAAAAGAGATTACTGATCTGCATATGTTGCTCAGTCCTGGGTCTTTGTATTATGGCCAGCAGTTCATGAAAAGCCTAAGTGGGAAGCACCAACACATCTTCTCCTCCTGGCTGCTAGGTGGTATAAACTTTCAGCCACTATTTACCTGGTCTAGACTCACACAGCAGTCTGAAGGTAAAATATATATAACCACCAATGAATCTTTGTCTATATCCCACTTCTTCACCTAAATTATACTTTTAAAGGTTATTTATCAAAATTGCCCAGCATTCTTTGAGGAAGATAGCTTCTGCTTTTTGTGAGCATCATTCTTTGTGTCTTGTCTTGCAAATTGGAGGTGCATTGTATCACTGTTATTTGTGTTAGGTATTATCTCTACCGAGTAATCATTTGGTGCTGCAGAGGATAACAACAAACACTTAGAGCAAAGAGGAGATGGTATTTTCCTGTGGTGGTACTTATGACATTGATAGATGCTAAATAAATGGTTGGGGGAAATCCTACTGTTAGCCTGGCAGGACTGACCTTAAGCAATCCTGCAGGCCAACGTTTGTCAATTTCAGCCTGTTACCAAAGCAGAAGCAATGGGTGCAGCACACATGGATCCAAAGTGCCAGGATTAAAATTGCATTTGTATCATTTCTGTTTGTTTTTAGAAAAATGCTCTTGGGTGAGTTTTCTTGAGCAGTGTAGCAATAATTTCCTCTTAATATAAGGCTCTGGCCTGAAGTGGAATAGCAGCCACTAGCTCTTTACTGTTCTTGCAGTGCTAAAATATATAAAAAAGTCTGTGATACCTCCTGGTTCTCTAAAAAACTCAAGCATTTCACCTACTGTGTACCCCATGATGGAAAACACTGGCCAAGGCTCTGCTGCACATCTGATGCCTGGTTTAGCCTTTAAGTTTATCCTTTGTGTAGCTTTCAGTGCTTGTGGCAGTGATCTCTCAGAGGGTTATTTTCATTTAAGTCCTGGTTACCGAGGTCACAGTAACATGACAGACTATCCAAGCCAGGCACCTAACAAGTGAATAGTACCTGCCTGGAATGAGGCATAAACACTACCTGTGGCAAGTAGGAATCCCCTGGTATTTTCTGTAATAAAAATGCTATGCCCTAATTTAATTCCAGCTTGGGTAATTACATTGTCTAGTCACATTTGCCAGCGGTATCATGAGGATGTAGCAAATGTTCTGCATGTATTGCTTTGGTTGTTGATAACAAACTGTTCAGCTATCACACAGTACTTAAATCATGATCATGGGCATTCTCAAAGTCTGTAAATTAAGCACAGCTACTGCCACACCACGCTGCAGAATTAATTGCATCTCAGAAACAAACGAGGTTTCACCTTTAAGGTTTCTCGTTAAGGTTTCAGGGCAAAAACCCCACAGAACAAAATTTGGACTATACTGCTCTCCCCTTTCCTCTTCCTCCTCAGGGCAAAAGTAGGCAGAGGAAGAAATGGGTAAAGAAAAGGGCCTGCATGGAATTAGAAGTTAAGTAATTTTAACAGATAATAAAAGGTATTAAGGCAAAAGGGATGTACAAAGGGATTGAAGGAGGGTATATGTACAGAGATATACAAAACCCAATCTCAGATGGCAATGGATTTCCCCACAACATGTGGATGTAGGCCTGACCACACCAAGGGTTCCAGCAACCACTCCCAGGCAACCAAGAAGGCAAAAGGGAAGTGAGCTTGAAGGAATGTCTAGTCTCCTTAAATAGAGGACAGGCAGGAAAGGGAAGGGAATAACGTGACCCAGTGACCCCACTGGGGTCCTGGGATCCAGCTGGCCTGACCACACTGAAGGTTCCAGCAACCGTTCCCAACCAACCAAGAAGGCAAAAGGGAAGTGAGCTTGAAGGAATGTCTAGTCTCCTTAAATAGAGGGCAGGCAGGAAAGGCAAGGGACCCCACTGGGGTCCTGGGATCCACCTGCCCACCTGTTAACCCTTAAATCACAACATTCCATCCCTTATTTCATTCCATTTCCTGCCACACTCATTCGTCAAACTAGGAGCTGTCTCTATATAATGATCAGTAGAGTCCAGGTTGCAGATCCTTCTTCATCTCAGCTGTCTCCCAGGGCAGTTTGTCTCTCAGGTAGTGCAGATTGTGTTCAAGTAGGGCAGGAGTGTGAAGGAAATCAGCAAAACAGGAGATGAGATGATACAGGGTTCCTCAGGGTTCGTGATTATGTTCTGCAGGTTCATTCTGGATCTTCTGAATGCCAAGTTGCTAGCCAGAAAAGAAACATTTAACAATTTATTATGCATTAACTTATGTTATACATTCTGAAATTAAATTCTCTCAGCCAGAGTTAAATTCCTTTGTGGGACACACTGGATTCCACCATTTTCTTGCATCACCAAACAAGTGTGTCCAGGACCTTCAGCAGAGACCACCCCTCAGATAGGTTTGCCCCCCACCTGAAGCAGGAGAATCCCACACAGTTTTCCCCAATAGATTCCTCTCACAAACAGGACCTCCATCTTGTTCTACTACATGCAGCAGGTCTGGCTGAGCAGGACCAGCTCGGTTGACAGATCCTCTGCTATTTATGAACCCAATGGCTTGTGCTAGATGTTTGTCCCAATTTCTGAAAATTCCACCTCCCATTGCTTTCAGGGTAGTCTTCAGTAAACCGTTGCAGCGCTCAATCTTTCCCAAAGCTCATGCATGGTAAGGGATATTACATGTCCACTCAATCCCATGTTCTTTGGCCCAGTTGCTTCTAAGGTTATTCCTGAAATGGCTCCCATTTCCTGATTCAGTCCTCTCTGGGGTACTGTGTCACCACAGGGCTTGCCTCTCCAGGCCCAGTTACAGACAGTAGCATGAGGATATGTCTCCAACCATCCAGTGCTTGCCTCTACTGTTGTCAGCACCAGTCACTTACCCTGGTGAGTATGAGGAAAGGTAATGTAACCAAACCGCCACACTTCTCCATATTTGTATTTCAACCATCATCCCCCATACCACAAAGGTTTCATCTGCTTAGCTTGCTTTATAGCAGCATGTATGTCATAGTCATGGATAACCTGTGCAAGAGCATCCATAGGTATATCCAACGATCAGTCACAAACTCTTCCTTGATGACCAGAAGAGTCATGGGCCCACTGAGCTAAGAACAGTTCATCTCTGTGTTTCCAACCAAATGTGTTTGGGAGACTTTAGCTGCCAAATCTGCTTGATGGTTGTGTTGGTGTTCTTCAGCAGCTTGGCTTTCAGGTATGTGGGCATCTATGTGCCATACCTTTACTGTCAGTGTCTCCAGACAGGTGGCAATGTCAGCAGCCCAAATAGGTTTCCCTTTTTGCTGCAAATCAGCCCATTTCCATTCCTTCAGTCACTCCTACAAGGTGTTTGCTACCATCCATGTATCAGTGTAGAGGTAAAATACTGCCCGCTTCTGTTCAGCTATATCCAAGGCCAGCTGGATGGTTTTTTTTCCCTCTGCAAACTGGCTTGATTCACCTTCTCCATCCCTTGCTTCTGCAATTCTCTGTGTAGTACTCCAAATGGCAGCTTTCCGTCCCCACTGACTTCCTACACGATGGCAAGATCCATCATCAACAAAGCATATTTCTTTTTGTTATCAGAGAGCAGCAGTCACTGTCTCATCTGGTGGCATTCCAAAGTCTGTACCCTCTGGCCAGTTTGTGATCACTTCCACTATCTCAGGGCAATCGAGGCTTCACATTCAAGCTAGCTGGGTTTTCACCACAATCCACTTACTCCAAGTGGCATCTGTTGCACCATGTGCCGATGTACTCTTCCAGGTCAGGACTGTTCGTCTGTGTTCCAGCAAGAGCAGTGACTTTGTTTCAGTCACCTTAGAAGCAACTTGAACTCTCTCATAGGCAGACAGTGTTTCTTTTTATGCTGGTGTACAATTAGCCTCTGAACCTTTGTATCCCTGAGTGCAGAATCCAAGCAGGTGGCCTCATGTTTCCCCTGGTGCTTTCTGCCACAGGATCCCGGTAGGGCCGTTGTCCCCAGTTGCAATATAAATTACATTCTTAATCTCTGCTTTGGTTTGGACAGGTCCCAAGGCCACAGTATGGACTATTTGGTCAAATCCTGCTTGCTGTTCAGATCCCCACTCAAAACTATTCTTCTTTCGAGTTATGTCATAAAGAGGTTTCACAATTTGACTATATCTGGGAATGTGCATCTTCTCACTACCTCCAAGAAAGTTTGTGTTTCCTGATCAGTGGTTTGCACCATAGTGGCTATCTCATTTACCACATCCAGAGGCATATGGTGACTCCCATCTTGCCATCAAACTCCCAGAAAATGGATTTCTCTGGCAGGTCTCTTTGTCTTCCTTCTCTTTATAGCAAACCTGGGTCCCTACAGAATATCAATTATCTTCTTACCCTTCTCAGAGACTTCCTCTACTGTGTTACTCCATACTGCAAATGAACTGCAGATAGAATCATAGAATGGTAAGGTTGGAAGGGACCTCAAGGATCATCTAGTTCCAACCTCCTGCCATAGGCAGGGACACCTCCCACTAATACAGGTTACTCAAGGCCTCATCCAATCTGGCCTTGAACACCTCCAGGTAGGGAGGAGCCACAACCTCCCTGGGCAACCTCTTCCAGTGCCTCACCACCCTCACTGCAAAGAACTTCCTCCTAACATCTAGTCTAAATCTCCTCTCTGCCAGTTTAAACCCAGTGCCCCTTGTCTTGACATTGCAACCCAACATTGACCCAACAACAAAAAAAAAGAGGAAAATTAATAAGAAAAGCCTAACCCCAAGAACCATTCTTAATACACTTGTCTGAGATGACAACCAAAGTAATTTATATTGGAAGGAATATGTAGACAAAGCTAGTGAAAAATAAGATGAGATAAAGCAAATCTCAACCCAGTCCAATTAATACATGATACAATTGAAGGCAGGTTGAATGGTCCCTGTTCAAACACAGCTATGGAAAAACCAAATTGGGTTACACCCCACTTGGTATAGCTAAGATGATAGCGGATGGGATTTAACTTTGCCTTCACTGACTATCCAGCTGTGGTCAGAATATTCTAAAGAATCCACCTTGGTTTTCTGCAGCTGTATTAAACAACAGCAACATCTGGCTGGCTTCAGAGAGTCAAGGATTTCAACTTACACACGAAGGTTTTGCGCTGTGTAGGGTGGGTTTTATGACATAACTACTTAACAAAAGCCCCAGGGTAGACAATCATACCAGGAGTAAAAAAACCAACAAAACCAAATCAAAACAACAACAACAACCACAACCAAAAAAATCCAAAAACAACACAAAGGTTTTGATGTTATGGCTTGTATCATTTGCCAAACTGGAATGCATTTTGCAGGCAAAAGGCACTCTATGTAGGAGGAGTTTACTGACATAACTATACCAGCATGACAAAGCTTTACAGTATAAACAAGAGCTAAGTGCTTATTTAAATCACTATGTCTTTTAACCATTTAACAAAGGATCATTTGTCTTCCAAAGCCTCCCCTTCCCCAGCCACACACTGGGTCTGACTCACCTTTTTCAGAAGTAAGCAGAAGGATATCAGCTCATCAGAAAGGGAGGATCAACTGTGCTACTTTAGAGGAAAACTGGACTGATGAAATTCACCCACTAGTAGAGGGTGGTATAACAAGAGCCACAACCCTCTGGGAAGTACAGAAAGAAGAGAAAAAAAAATTTGTCCTTGCCCTACTTACACATGCATACAACTTCTTTTCACACTTCCCCATGTAACACATGCCAGCTCGAATCTCCTAACTAAGCAGTATATGACAGCAGCTGGAAAAAGATTTATGAAAACAGCATGAGATGCTACCTGGGCACCAGGTGAGCTATGCCTTGCACAGAGCAGGTTCTTCTTTGCAGGGTTCTGGCTGCCATAACCAGCTGCAGAAAACATTCCTCTTGTCTGTAGATGGGCTGGGGTGGCTAAATTGCACCTGATGATGCCATGTGAGGAAGCATTCCCAGCTAGAGTTATTGGTATTAGCTCATTCTTCCAATTCACAGTGCAGATGTACCCAGGAAGGCTCTGCAGAAGGTCAGATTTAAAGGATTATAGCAGTTGAGCAGTACTGTACCTGTATATGTGACTACTACCATCAGTATCTTAATGAGCTCTGCATTTACCCCTTCCACTTCTTGTCACCCTAACAAACTCAGGTCAGACATGGAAGCATCTACTCTGTATTTTTTTCTTGTATTTGGGTTGAAAAGAGGATTAAAAAAAAAAATTGTAATATCACATTCCAGAAATATTTTGGAAATCCAGAGCCTTAAAGAAAGAAGAGAACTAAACCCATGAATGTTGTCATTAGCAAATCATCTCAAAAGCATAAGGGAAAATGCTCTTAAAATGTAAGCTTTCCAGTAAACAATCATGCAAAGACAGTCAACACTTGAGGCAAGAGGTGTTTAATTAGAGCGGGGAAAGCCTTTGTTCTAAATCATGAAATGTAGAATTCCAGAGTGGATGACAGAAATTCAAACTCCCTAGGCATTTGACAGCTTTAAGGAGAAATTTGCAAGGCTTCAGAGATAAACCAGACAAGGAGAGGCAGAGGTTAAGGCCACATTGCCTGCTTATGCAGATCTACTGAGGCATTGCAAAGGTTGAGCAACAAGCACTTGTGAGAGAAATGTACAGACATCCTCTACAACCAAGGAATAGAATAAGCACCTTTCAAAGAATGATTAAAAATCCTGTATGCTAACCAGAGAGCTGCCTTGAACTAGTCTGTAGCTACCTACGCTATGCTGAGGTATACAGAGAGCAGTTTAGGTTGAATGGAATCTGGGGGTCATGGGGCCCATTCTCCTAGCTCAAAATGGGGGCACTTTAGGTAGTGGGTCCTTTGCTGAATTCTTACCCTGCTCAGGAGGCTGGGTGTTTTGCATGCTAGTTATCATCTCCTCTCTTTAGCTAAATGTTTAGCAGATGTAAGATTTACTCTTTGAAACAAAGCTGTGGTGAAGGGTCAATTTCATAGAATGACCTATCAGCTAAAGCATGCACCCAGGGACGAGGATTTGGGATCAAGATATATGACACTGGCCAGGGCATGCTGTAATCCTCAGTGTAGTCTGAGAAAGAAGGAAACTGCCAGTAAAGCTGGCCTGTGGGCAGCTGAGCTGCCAGTGTGGTGGGCCTTATATGAGCGGTTAGGGCAATGTGCCGTGCAGCAGGGCACCTCAGCTTTGGTCCATACTCTCAGACCTGTTAATGGATTTTTATATTAGGTGACATCTTTACATAGGATATAAATAATTCTGGCATCAGGGACAAACAATACAAAGAAATGGATCTTCATGAATCTGAGACACTGAGATATCAGTAATGCCTGTGTTGAACCACCTCTGGATATGCTCATAAACAGGAATGCAAGCACATGGAGAATGAAAAAGATCTGGGATTTACCAGCCAAAGCCTTGTCTTTGGAAGCTGATAGGGTAACCATGGGCATCAAAGTTTTGGAGTATGGCACTGCTAAAAGGAAGCATTTAAGGCTGAGGCACCTACATAGTTTTGGAGATCTGAATGCAGTGACTGTTTTACATGACAAAAGGTGATAGATTTCAGTATCCTAGGTGAAAGAAAACTATAAAAATTCTCTTAGTGTTCTGTGAGCTGAAAATGTTCTCTGTTTTTTTCTTTTTTTTCTTTTTTTTTTTTTTGTTTGTTCTGGGCACAACAAAGTCTGGTATTAGCAAGATAATCTTTGAATTCCAATTGTTTCCAATGAAATCCGTACTTTGTGACAACTTTTGCTGTATGTGAATCATGACTAAGCTGGGAATAGCTTGGATTTCGGTACAATTTTTAATAGCATTTTCCAGTCTAGTGCTTTTTCCCTTCTCTGTAACAGTAGCCATAATAAGTTTACATGGAGATTTCCCAACAAGAGGATTTCTTACTGCCCAGGGCTTTCCTATGGAGACACTCATTAGTACTACCAACCGTTTTAAAAGTCATATTTAGTACACAACTATACAGCAACCTTTATATTATACAGTACTGCATTTTTCTTCATTAATAAGCTCACTGAGGCTAAATGGAATACATTTTATTGAATTTATGAATATATGAGAAGATACTGCTGAAAGCTGTCTCTTGGCCAGCAATTTTCTCAGTGCTTCAGCCACGACTGAAAAGTTTTAGAATTACAGTCCAACTTCTGACCAGCGCGTGCAAATGGACTCCTAATCATCTGCACAGAAGCTTAAATCATTTCCCAGCCACATAGTTTTAAAGGGGTTTCCACATGTGGAAGTGTGATTGCCTAGAATTATGCAGGGCGAGCTAATAATCTAAAGCAGGTATCAAATGATATGAAAAATACACAGATGGTTACAGGGAATCTTTCCTTCCCGATTGTCAGAGACTGAGATAAACAATATGTTCCAACATCTCAGAAAAAACTTTGCTGAGAGATAAATTTCTGAGAAATACTAAGTGAACATCCTGTTTGTAGTCACTGTCCCAAAAATCCCCTCCTGCATGAGCTCAGACCCCCAGGAGCTCTCTAATATGCAACAGCTGGACAAGAAACCAAGCAGGAGAACACAGAGTGAGCTTGTGCATGCTACTATGGGACCACTTGCCTGACTGCTTAGCTTGCATGGACTGAAACACCATCATTCTGGACCACCATAACTGGAACTGTCACCTAACACACTGTGAAGGTTTGGGAGTTCCCCCGCCCCCCCCACACTTTGTAAAATGACCCAGACTAGCACTCAGTCGGCTGGAAGTNAAGTGGTTAGTGAGGATTAATCAGCAAAGGAGCCAGAGCCCAGAAGCTGCTAGATCACACCAGCAGCTCCTGTTCCAGCAAGAGCCAGAGAGAGACTGACTTATCTATTGTTTTGGTTAGTGTTCCCAAACATTTCTCCAGCAAGCGTATGAGTGAAGTAGACATCATGATGTTTTCCTTTCACAGCCTATAGTGTAATTTTCTCTATTAAAATATTCCAATTAGCCTCAAACCAGCACACACACATAGGAGGTGAAGGCTTCCTGTTGTGACAGGTGATGCTGATTCTTACCCAACCACAGCCTGGCAGCTCCTGGTTTATCAACAGTAGCAACCATTTCGGCTCAGGCCTAGAAACCCCCTACCACGCATGCCCAACGCCACTGGACAGTGGGCCTGGCTAAGCAAATCACTCCTGGAAAAAGCTAAGCGATTCTCAGAAAAACACACATATTCAATGAGGCAGCCAGGGAAAGGAAGAGAAGCTCCTACCTGCAGACAGGACGTTCCCCACCCACTCTCTTCAAACCGACTTTCGGGATGCTGAATGACTCCGGGGTGACCTTTCTTCTCTCTGCGTGGGGATATTTCTTTCTTTCCTTGCTCTTTTCTCCCCTACCTCTCTTACTTCCTCCCTCTCCCCATCCACTTCTTGTGTGTAAGTCAAGTGAATGCAGAAAGCTAGCTGTGAAGGTTTGGGAGTTCCCCACCCCCC
>VWZE01004445.1:81004-92651 GCA_013396675.1 Eubucco bourcierii
GGATCTGCTCCATGATCTTGCCAGGCACAGAGGTGAGGCTGACTGGTCTGTAGTTTCCAGGGTCATTCTTTTTACCCTTCTTGAAGATGGGTGTTATGTTTGCCCTCCTCCAGTCAGCAGAATAACACAAAACAAGTAGGGGAAAGTTAGAAGCCAATCCATGCTGGTGGACATAAGGTGAAATCTCAAAATAACTGAAAAGTAGTTTAGAAATCTGAGCATTTTTAATAAGGATCTACCAAAGGCATCACTGACATTCAGCTTCTCCTGCTACTTGCATCACTTGTTAGATATCTTTGACCTGTATATGTACATGGTATAATGCAAAAAAAATCATAGAGTCAGTCAGGGTTGGAAGGGGTCATAAGGATCATCTACTTCCAACCCCCTACCAAAATCACCGAACATATCCCCTTCATCAAAGAAAATATATTCAGTCCACATTAACTATTTCTTCATGAATCATAGAAGCGAGTGGGTCTTGTTCTCTGGTCTTTTAATTATTTTTAATTCTCCGGGATTATGCCAGCAGAAACCACAGGACCTGTCAAGTTTGACTCAGTGAGAGAGAAAAATCACATATTCATTTCCCTGCTCAAGTTATGAAGCAAGCAAGGGGGCAGGGAGCAAACTTTACAGGGCTATGCAGTACAGTGAGGTGATGATCCTCCCATTTGACAATCCATGTACAGCTGGAGAGTGACTGTCACCCAGTTATGCTCCCACTGCATAGGCTGATGGAGAAAGAGGGAAGACATCTTGTGTTGTAGAGTCTGGGATGTAGCTGTGATAGGAACCAAGAGGTATTCCATGAGGTGTCACACTTCTGATATCAAGGGCAGCACCAGTGGGCTATCTGCATTTTACGGCCCAGTGTGATGCTATCCTTCAGAAAACTAAGAAAACAGAGAAGCAGAAATATGAAGTAGAAAAAACCCAAGTTTATTGTATTTATCAGAGACTGTCAATAATTTTATATCTACATTTTGTTGTCAATGCAGAATGTTCTGTAAAAATATAATACTATAATCACAGAATCACAGAATGCTAGGGGTTGGAAAGAAAAGATCATCTAGTCCAACCTCCCTGCTAGAGCAGGATCACCTATACCAGATCACACAGGAATGAATCCAGGTGGGTCTTGAGTATCTCCAGAGAGGGAGACTCCACAACCCCACTGGGCAGCCTATTCAAGTGTTCTGTCACCCTCACTGTGAAAAAAAAAAATAATTCCTCACATTTCCACGTAACTTACAATGTCTCAACTTCCACCCACAGCCCCTTGTCTGTGGGAATGCAAGAAAGAGAAATGCAAGAAAGAGAAATAATGAGCTGTGTAGAGAATGAAGAATTTTGATTCCCAGGAGCTGCCCAATATCTCACCTGTAAGAAAGAAGCAGCAGTTAAGAGGAACAGATGTCTGAGAGAGAAACAAAATCAAGGGAAGAAGTAAGTTCAAAGCAAAACTATAAATCATTTGTGTTATGTTAATGCTGTGTCCGTACTACAGTATAAAAGTAGCTCTGGCTGCAACAAAGTGGATTCTGCATGCCCTGGCAGAGTTTGAGGATGTCTTCTACACTTGTCTTGTTAACAGGCATCACCAACAAGAGCCTGACTCCATCCTTGGAACACTCACCCTTTACATATTTATGAACATTAATGAGGTCACCCTCAGTCTCCTCCTCTCCAAGCTGAAGAACCTCAGCTCGCTCAGTCTCTCCTCATAACAACGATGTTCCACTACTTTAATAATTTTCGTGGCTTTGTGCTGCACTCTTTCAAGCAGCGACCTGTCCTTCTTAAACTGAGGGGCCCAGACCTGGACACCATATTCCAGATGCAGTCTCACCAGGGCAGAGTAGAGGTGGAGGAGAACCTCTCTTGACCTACCAACCATAGCCCTTCTAATACACCCCAGAATGGCATTGGCCTTCTTGGCCACAAGAGCACACTGCTGGCTCATGGTCAACCTTCCATTATGTCTGAACTTGATGTCACAATGGCTTAAAATATCCTTCAGAGTAGTTCAGTTGTGTGAAAAGAAACTGGGACAATTCCTAAAACCTCATGAGGGACTGTGGATCTATTAGTTTTGGCAGCAATAAAATAGTTGGATAGGAAAGATCCTTTTAAAAGTTGAATAATTGTTTTTTTCCAGTTTGACAAAAAACAAAACCACTGTAGGTTTTAAAAAACATATATTTTCTCTAATAGTAAAATTTGAAAGTAAGAAAGGATCATAGAATCATAGAATGGTAAGGTTGGAAGGGACCTCAAGGATCATCTAGTTCCAACCCCCTGCCATAGGCAGGGACACCTCCCACTAGTACAGCTCACTCAAGGCCTCATCCAATCTGGCCTTGAACACCTCCAGGGAGGGAGCATCCACAACCTCCCTGGGCAACCTGTTCCAGTGCCTCACCAGATAGTTGTATATGCTTTCAGGAGATGAGTTAGAATTACATTCCTTACATGCTGCCTACAAATGGACACACAAAATCAGTTTTGCTTTCTGGAGTTCATTCCTTTTCCTTCAGTGTATCAAATGAAACTTTGTTATCATTGTGCTGATATTTCAGAAGTCTGTTCTTTCACCTGACTGTCTGGACACCTAGCATCACCTGACACCTCATCATTGCTCCACCTTGTCTTAATTGTTTTTGTTTTCCTCACACTTCTTCTAATCAAGAGATAAAAAGCTAATGCATCTTTAGAGAGTTTGTCTTACAAGAGTGTTTCAGAAATCACCAAAAAAGTACTCTTAACAGGTTCAGCTGCAACAAAACATAAACTACGTTAGGAGCTTTCTTTGACAACTCTGTTGGAAGAGGGTTGTGAAGAGCACAACTTGTAATTCCAGTTCTGACAGATTTTTTTTTTTAATGAACTGTGTGAGCTTTCACAGGCGCAGCTCCATGAGAAGGGGTGACACGGGCAGCATAGTAGGACTCATTTTCTTGCCTTTTGTCCACCAATTAGCTGCCGATGTAATCAGTTAAGCTAAAGCTACCACTTGCCTTCAGTAACACGCTACAATAAAGGGCACCATGGAATGTACTAAGAATCTGCACATCCGCAATGAAAGGTCCACAGAGTTGCTCCTCAAATTAGAAAGACAGCCGCCCAAGCTGCTCCTTCCCTCCGGAATGGCTGCTGCATTGTCGTGCCAAGAAAGGCTTCCTCACCCAGAGCTCTGAAGAGCCTGACCCACAGCAGGATCCAGAAGATCCTCGGCGGGGCCGACTTGCCGGCTCTGAAACCAGACCGAGCCGGGCCGAGCGCAGGCTAGGACAAGCCGGCTCAGTGAGCAGAGACTGAACAGCTCCATGCCGGTGCTCCCGCGGCTCATCTGGTGCCCGGTCCGGCCCACCGAGTGACGCCCACCGCGCCGCGCGGCCCAGCGGTTACCAGGAGACCCGCGGGGAACGACGCAAAGAGCTCTCGTGGTGCTCTACGCATGCGCGCCGGAACCCGCCAGCACCCTCGGCGCCTGCGCAGTGCCTGAAGCACGGAGCGGGAGAGCCGCCGTGGCGGTAGAGTTGAGGGGGCGCATGCGTCCTGGCCTCTTCTGAGGCGGGGAGGAGGTGCAGGGAGGAGGGGAGGTAGTTTCTCCCCGTTTACCAGAGAGGGAGCGGCTGCAGCGCTTTCGGCTGCCAGCGCGGGAGAAGCCGGGCCGTCGCAGGGGACTGCTGGGGGGGGGTGGGGGGAGCTACTGTAGCTGCAGCAACCGCTCCCTGCTCCTCCTCCTCCTCTGTGAAGCGCCCTCTACCCCGCCCTTTCCCCGCCCGGGACCGAGTCTGGTGGCCACAAAATGGCGGATGGGGAGCTGAACGTGGACAGCCTCATCACCCGGCTGCTGGAAGGTGAGCCAAGCGCCAGGCAGCTCCGCCTGCCTGCCTCCCCGCGCCTGCACCGCGACGGACGGCAGGACGCCGTTACCTCCCGGGGGGAACTGGGGCGGCGGTCGGGTTGGGGTGAAGCGGGCGGGGCGGACTCGTCCGGCGCTGCGGCCGGGGGAGTTGGGGCAGTGCCTCCTCTGAGCCGTCGGGCCTGGGCTGGCAGCCGAGAGGGGGGTTTGGCACGCCTCGCCGGTGCCCCGAGCTCTGGACCCGGCCTTGCGGGTTCCGTCGGAGGGGCGCATTTAAGCATCCTGTCGGCGGTGAAGTGCGCGGGGACGCGTCGTCCCTGTCTAGGTGAAGTGGCTGCCTTCCTCTTCCAGAGAGTGAAAAAAACCTCTCTTTCCTTCTTCCTTTTTACACTCGGCTGCAGCTGCCTGACATGGGCGAGCTGGAGGAACCTCACTAGCTGAGCCATGAAGGACCTTATCCGTTTCTCCGGTTGGGTTAGTCGTAGTCGTCCGTGTTTAAAATCGTTTACCGGCAGCGTTAGGTATGGAGTTGCACGTACGTGAGTGTCGGTGGAGGCTGAAGGATTTAGTGCGCTGACATTCCTCTGGCTGCCTACGGGGCAGTCTCCAAAAGTAGCTCTCACGGATGGCTAATAAGAGCTCTGAAGGGCATTGTATAGTCAACCTTTTTTTTTTTTTTAAAGCAAGGAGAAAAGTAACTCCCTGCTGGTGGAGAAGATGAGGCATTATTGTTAGCATTTTAATTTATATTTCTAACGCTTAGTCTTCCTAGGCCTCTTTTCCTATTAATCTTTCATTCCACATTGAACAAATACGTGTTGTGTTGGAGATGAGAGGACATGCATGGGTATGCGCTTTTAACTTAACTTCGTTGCTATATTCCTGCTATAGTTGGATAACTTTACAGAAGGCTTACAAAAAAGAATTTTTCGAGTATGCACTCAGTTCTGGAAGTGAAGCAAGTTTTGAAACTCTGAAAGTTTTATTCAGCTGAGTTACTACAAAGTAGAGTTTTTAGGGTTTTGAGGATTTTTTTTTTTTTAATAGCTGCCATCTGTTCTTTTTTGAAGTGAAACTTCATTAACAATAGGATCAGTATTTTAAAATATGTAAAGGCTTTGGCAATCGTGCTTATGTTTCTGATTGGAGTTATGCAGTGTAGTATAGTATGAAGAAACCTGCAGGTATCATCAGTCAGAGTTTATCTTTGATCACAAGTACAGATATAACTTTCTGGATGTTGAAACTCGGATTAGTAGGTAGTGTTTTGAGGCAAATCAAATAGTAACCTAGTAAACTTCTGATGTTGCAGTGGAGATTATTTTTTTGTCATCAAAATGAATGCATTTGTCTGACGATGAATTTTTGGACAGTACTTAACAATATTTGAAAATTACATTTTGTTTCTCAGAGTAGTTGCTTAAATCCTGAGTGCTATGGGCATTCTGCAGCATTTCGGTATGCAGATTGTTGGATTGTTCAGCTCCTCATTATCTTAAATATTACTTTTTAAAAAAATACTATTTTTTTAAAAAAAAAATTATCTTTTTTTTAACTAAGACTTTTAAAGTGCAAGTTCCATATCATTCTCATAGTCTATAAATACTTCAGTTGCAACTCTATGGCTTTTAGCTGAGCGACCTAAGCTGTGCTTTATATTCTATAGTACTTCAATTTTTGTGTGTGCAACTTCTGAACCAAGCTTTCTGTGTGATTTTTTTCATATTTGTTTCTGTCTCTTTTTCCTTCTGAGCACAGATTAAAAAGATTCTTAAGGGAAAAGGATGTTTTGGTCTTTTTCCTGCTCATCACCTACAAACCTTGTAAAATATCTTTTGTTTAAAAGGCAAGGTTGCTTAAACAACACATTGTGTATGAATTATTTTTACTTCCATTTAATATCTTTTATTTGTTGTACTGCTAGCATATAATATTTTAAGCTGTGGTTTGAATAGTAGTGTTTCACAGTGAGGCTTTGTTTTTTTTTACAATTGGCAGCTCACATTCTGGAGCTCTTGCCATTGCTTAGCTGACCTATTCTGGTAAAGTGAATATGAATCCCATGCTGCTTGTGCAGAAAAAAAGTCTATTTACTCTTATTTCTGGAGCAATTAGTTAAAGGCAAAATGTTTGACTCTTAGTACTTACACTTCAGTGCTGACTTACAGGATAAGAAAAAAAGTAGGTTTTGAACTGTGAAAATTCACATTGAAAATAATAGATATTTCTATGAAATGCCATGCAGTACATATTTAGACCCTTTGGATACTTCAAGTGAAATTGACTTCGAGGCTGAATTGTCTCTCGGTGGCTGCTGCACACAGATTTTAAAGGCCAACAAATACATATTGAAAGCCACAGCAACGGGACACTGCCTTGCTGTCATTGAGTTGCTGCTTGATAACACCTATTTCTAGGTTGTGATATTAGCTGTCATGTATTCTTGCTCTTACTTGAATTAGGTTCCTTTAGCTGTTTTTACCCTCGTTACTCAAGACTACATATCTTCTGAGTTAAATGACACATTAGCTTGCCTTTTGGTTGCAGTTGCCTACTTAGATTGCCTTAACCTCCCATGGTTTTTTTGTTTGGGTTGTTTTTTCTTTTTTTTCTGGTTTGGATTCTTTTTCTTCTCTTGCCATTTAGTTTTATTTTGTGGTGTATGCTTGGTTAGGTTTTTCTCTTTCCGAGATCAGTATGAGATAGCCCTGTAACCAAACTGCTTGGGAGTATTCATAAAGAACATCATCTCAGTCCTCAGTATGTGTGCATGGGTAGTGAATGAGTACTTATTTAAGAGATCTTCTGAGAGCTGAAAGGCAGATTGTTTAACTATGGAGTTAAACTGGGCATGGTTTTCAGAGAGTCGATAGTGCTATGTAGTGTTATGCATGATGATGGTTTTCTAGGACACTAGCTTTTAATTTTCATGTTCTTTTGCATATATCAAGTTCTTATCCTCTTTATTTGTGAATTAAGTGGTGAGTTTAGGAATGATAAGAGTTTGTTTTGAATTGACTTTTCGTGCAATTTGTTTCTAGTACTTGGTTGCCTTATAACTTCTGCTTGGAGAAAAGTAAAACTAAAATGCATACCACATGCATGAAGTCTAAACATAGCAATGCTTTTAAAAGTGTTTTTCTACCTTCAGATTTAAATTCTCATTCTTGTTTCTTTATTTGAAGAGTGAGGGAGACACTTGTGCTCTTAGATGTGTATCTGGTTGGTCTTGGAGATACTGTCAGCTCTATTAAAAGATTTATTTAGATAAATCACTCATAGGTGAATCTGCAAAGTCATGTAAATACAAAATTCTGTAGCTTCACTGAAATGCTTTTACACTGATCTGTGACCATAAACGTGAATAAACCAAATCAGTCTGAATCTTGTTTGCTTCTTGCACTGGTATTTAGAGTTCTAGTTATGGGTCAGGCGTAGTTGCCTTCTGGTACCCAAAAAGACAACCTCAATTTAACTTCAGTGTGTGGACTTTTTTCATGTTCTTTTTTGCCTTGCTACCTTCCCAGCTATGCCATCTTGTGGATGGATTTTCCTTGTCCGTTCTAGCTGTGGACAACACAGGAATTATGCACATACACAAAACTGTCAATGCGTACAGCAGATGTGGAATATAGAATCATAGAATAGTTTGTGTTGAAAGGGACATTTGAAGGTCATCCAGTTCAACCCTCCTATGGTAAGCAGGGATATCTTTAACTAGATATAATTGCTCAGACTCCAAACCAGCCTGCTATTGCTAGGGATGGTGCTTCTACACCATCTGACATCACATCAGTAATCTCAGAGATGACTGAACAGATGATCTCTACAACATCACCTGTTCAGTGTTTCATCACCCTCACTTAAAAAAACCCAAACAAACAACAAAACAACAAACTTGCTTTTATCTAGTCTGTATCTGCATTCTTGTAGTTTAAAACCATTGCCTCTTGTCCTGTTGCAACAGGTCTTGCTAAAAATTCTGTCCCTATCTTTCTTATGAACCCCCTCTAAGTATTAGCAGGCAGCAGAAAGGTCTCCTCAGAGTCTTATCTTCTCCACGATGAACAGAGAAGTTATTATTCTTAGTTTCCTAGCTGAAATAGCTACTTATGGTGTGTTGTGTTTTGCCTTGTCTAGGCACACTATGTATTCTTGTCAGAAATGCCCTGAATTTGCAACAATGCTGAGCTAAAGGGATACACCAGGCTTGTACTTAAGCCATACTTAAAGCTGATTTAAACTTTGGGTATGTGTGGAAAAGTTCCCTTTATATCAAAGCAAGGATGCTGGAATAGGTGATGACCCTTAGTTGTAAAGAGTGCTGTGGATGTTGTTAAGTAAGACAACTGTATTTGGAGTTGTTTCTGTGCTATATATGTCTCTTAACTTTTCTGAATGTACAACAACCCAACTGAACTGAACTTTCTGACCTTTCAAATATATAGATATCTGTGTTGGTAAACACTAAGGAGTTTACCATATGGAAAAAAAGGATGCACTTGGGGAAACCCTCATATATTTAAGGCTACTATATAAACTGGGTTTCTGTGGAGAGGGTTTATTAATACAACTGTACAAGCAAATTAACCTTGTTTAAACAAGAGCCCTTGCCAGTATCTAGCTAACCTTATTAAAAATAACAATTTGATTTCAGTCGATAGAACTCAATATGGATCTGCTCTAAACCAAAGTTATTTTTGGCAAAGCCAGGAGGGCTACTGGTTCTGATAGTACTATTCCACCAAGCCAGGAAATACATGGCCAAGAAGAGTTACCAAACTTTGGGTAGATGTGGAGGATGCTTATTGCTTCAATGTTAAGCCTAAAGTGTGGTCTGCATAATTGACTTAATAAAAGGTGATTGTGTAGTGTTCTCACCATATTATGTTGTTAGAAGGAAATTGCAGCTTTCTTATATTTCGGAGATTTTTCAGGTTGTGACCAAGATAGAAATGTGAATGTTATTTGATTTTTTTTTTTTTTTTGAATGGAAGTTGGATTCCAAATGCTTGTGAAATAATTGAGGTTTTCCATACTAGCTGTTGAGCTAAGCTTGGCCTAGTGTATTTTGGTCGATAATGTACTTGTTGTTTGCTTAGTGATCTTAACTAATTAAAGTATTCAACCAGCCTGATGGTGTAGTGTGGTACAGTAGTAGTAGTGTTTGCAGTTCCACAGGTTCATAACTGATACTGAAGAGAGGTAGTTGCAGAGAAGTAGACCTTAATGACACTTATTGCAGAATAACATAAGCTAACAGTAGAGGTGAACCTTGAATAAACACGGGTTGTTACCTGATTTGGTGTGAAATTGTTGAATTATATGATGTTAGAGAAATAAACTTAGAGAACTGTAGAAGGAGCTTCTTGCAAGGGATGTGTTTTTGAAATACTCTTTAGAGGGAGAAAATGGGTAGGTTTCATATGTTTCTATGAGGGTAGGTATTGTATTAAACAGGGAGAAGGGATGAAAAGAGTAATGATGTTTGTTTCTGGGTTTGTATGGCAGTGCGGATATTGACCAGTTGAACTTTAGCTTTGAGTGCACAACGAATGGGATAGTTGGCTTGAAAAATTGCTACAAAGGCCAAGAACTTCGCAGCAAGCATTTGTGCGGGTGTTCGTTTATTCTGCCTGTCTGTTTTGCCACTTGCAGGCTACATGATTCAGTAACTGTTTCATTTAGATACCCAGCAGCACACTTTTCACTTGAGTCATCCAGTGTCTTGCTCACAGTACAGCTAAGTCATAGTATAAAAGGAGAAAAACACTTGTTTTATTTACTATAGATAAGAGGATTTAAATACTTCAGAGTTGCAATTAAATGTTCACTAATGACCACCAAATGTATGTATTTAACTTTTTTAAAAGGGAAAAACCCCAACCCACAACCCAAAATGCAATATATGGTTTATTGCTGTGGAGTTCAGCATACTGTATGTGGCTATTATTCAGTAAGGTCAGATGCTGTATTTGATGAAGTAGAGGGGTGTATGTAGGGGAATTCATTCAGCTACAACCTAAGATGACTCTAGAGTGATATGTGTCTAGTTCTTAATTTGAACATAGAAATGAACCTGTTTACTACCTTCTCATAGTGTTGTAGGATTTGTTTTAGTACATCGGCTATGTCGTTGTGGTTTCACAGCACTGTCTTCTGTGTATTTTTTATGGTTTTAATATGGAGTTGGATACAAGACTTTTGTTTGTGTAGCCTGTATAACCATATTAGTTAACATGAGAAATTGAAGAGGTTCAAAAGTTGTGTTAAACCCTTGCTTTTTATATTACAACTTAAGTAACTTCTCTCAGGGTTTATAAACAAACTTTGTAATTTGCCTCTGCCTTCCTTAAATTTTAGGAATTCCACTAGCACTGCTTTAGAGAAAAAAAAAACCCCAAACTTAGAAAAACAATGAACTTTTTTGACTCATGAGGTTTTTATGCTAACTTAGCCTTCCAAATGGACCTGAACAGAAATTGCTACCACTTTTTTATGGTAGCATGTAGAAAGAGGCTTCTACCTTACGCTTTGCTAATTGAGTTTTAGGTTCAAGTGTAATTAAGCAGACGGTAAATACAAACCAATAACAAACAGTAGTATTTGCTTACAAAATGCAGTAACTAATATGATCTTGTCCTTCAGCCTTGAATTCGGCAGTTCTTGGAACTGTGCATTCTACAAAAATCAGTGAGGCAATCAGTTATTTTATGAAACCTGTGTGAGAAAGCCAGGTGGTCCATGAAAAGCAAACGTAATGGGTGAAGATAGGTGTAGGGACAGCAGTGTGGTTTCATGGGCTTATTTGGGCATCCCCTGAAGAAACTTTACATACTTGTTTCTAATGAAGGTCATTCTTCATTAGCATTAATTTTATATATTTAAAGAATGTAAACTTAAGTTTGGGTAGAACAACACTGTTTCATTGCTTGGTTATTTTCATGGTTAGAAATTAAAGGCTTGGGCGGCCTCTTACTCTGCAGTGAATTTGCAATTATTGTTAATTAAGACCTACTGAAATGAGTTTATAAGCATCTGCTATGTTCTTTAGCAAAATACTTAAGGACATCCAGTGAAGGGAAATTCACTAAGATTTTTAAGATTAGCTGGATATGGAAGCACAGGTCTTTAGCAAAAACTTGCTAGAAACCTGTTTAATCTCTTATTACTGGGAAACTTGGGCGATGAACCCTAGAAAGGCACCAGGCTTTGCTGCACACATCATGCATAGGAGCTGTATATTCAGTACTTTGTTTGCTACTGAATTGAGCAAAGCCCTGGCAGGGTTTCTTTTAGATTATTGTTATCTAACAGTGTAACACATGAATGAAAGCCATTCGAAGTTTAGTTCTATTGCAGCAGTTCTGAAACTGAAAACTTGTGTTGCTGGCTTAACTCTGTGTTTTGCTGTAGGATAGGGAGTGGCTGCTTTGGATTAACAGTTGAACAATTTAAGTAATAGAAAGCATTTTGAGGGAGTAGAAGTTTTGCTTTCCAAAATGAAGGGACATTTTTAAAATCCAGTATAGGATTCTTGACTTAAAACTGTGAAAACGAGTGACTGGGATGCAGAGAGCAGTTAAGGTCCGAATGTTTTTCTAAAATTGGTTTAAAAACTATTTGTTCAGGTCATAATTAATGCCACCTTTGGCTTCCAAATGTATCTTGCTATTGAGAGGTTACTCAAGTACTTCGAAGTACAAGAAATAAGTAGTTAAATGTCATACCATTAAATGTCTTTTAATATGTGGCTCCGGGGATGGTGTCGCCACC
>VWZE01004445.1:93054-110196 GCA_013396675.1 Eubucco bourcierii
GGGAACAAAGGGGGGATCAGAATGTAGGGAAAGGAGGCAGCTGCTTCTGAACAACAACACTGGCCCAATTTTTTTTAGGTTTTTTTTTTTTTGAGACTTAGAAGAAATATGTTTGGATTTTAATGTTAAAATTGTGAGTGTTTTGTCCCATGCACAGAGACTTGTGTGATACTGGAGAATACAGTATAAATGCTCAGGACAGCTATGCATGTCACAGCTGATATAGTAATTGAGTAGACTTGTATTAGTGTATTGCCACAAAATGAGCAGCATGATTACTTAGAGTGAGAGGCACACAAGAAATAGTGTAACAGATAACATAAATATATTTTCCTTACTGAAGGAGTGGTCTAACATTGTAACAGGCTGCCAAGGGAAGTGGTGGAGTCATTGTCCCTGGAGGCATTAAAAAAATGTGTAGGACATGGTTTACTGGGCATGGTGGTGTTGGGTTAATAGTTGGATTTGATCCTAGGGATCTTTTCCAACCTTAATGATTCCTTAATGTTACTTATTTTCTTCCTCTCCAGTATTGTCTAACATAATCTGCTACTCACTGGCATGAATTTGGTGGGATGTTTAAGAAACCTATTATTTTTACTGAAGCCTCTCTTTCCTGTCGCTGTGCAGCAGCTCATGTCTTGGATTACTGGTTGCTGTTAGTAGACCTGCAACGGTTGTTTATCAAAGATTGTGTAGATGTAGAAACTGCTTTAATATAGATTAGAGCAGCTTTTTGGATTACTGCAGAATCTATTGTGCTCAAGTAATACTCGGCAGTACAATGCATATATTTGCTTCTAATTCTCTTTATGCCCTGCAATGTCACTCTGCTTTAAGCTGCAAGCAAAGGCTTGTTCTGGCATATCACTATGCACATGGGATTGTGTATTACATTAGGTATTGCTGTCTCTATTGAGGACTTTTATGTAAATCAAAGCTTGTTTACAACATCTGCATTTCAGATTAAATAGAATTCATTTTTTGTCTAGTAATGAAATGCTATTTCTGCTCTGGTTAAATGACAACCATTAAAAATTATTTTCCTAATGCTGTCTAAAGGCTTTTTGTGAGTTACAGATTTTACAATGCACCCAATTATGACTTACATGTTTTAAGAATGGTTAGCTATGGTGATTTGTAAATGAGTCTGAAAAAGAACTTGCACTTCTGATTGCATTCTCATAGCCATCTCTTAAATGCATTCTTGGGAATTTCACTTTTGAAAAACCAAATGTGAGAGATGCTGCTGTTTACAATCCATATAGTCCTCAACTGAATTAAGGAAACCTGAACATAATTCCAGTTGTAGTGTAAGCTGGTGAGAGACATATTTAGTCTTGCTAGCGTATGAGTACCACAGATGTGGCTGTTCCAAATGACTGCCTGGCAAACCTCTCAGTGCCTTTGTGAATCCAGTTAAGTCCTGAGGCTTCTAGGGTCACAGTAACTTCTCATTGTTTAGTATGTAGTGCCCTTACTGATGATCAGGGTATTGTGGGAGAAAACTTAATTTTCTCTTAGTTATATTATTGATGATGATTATTCTCTTAGTTATATTATTGATGGTTATTCTTCAGGAAACTCATCAAATGTAACTGAGCTTTTGTGTTTGCTGTATGGAACTGGACTGTTTGGATGGGAGGGTGCCTTTGCAAAGATGCAGTGGCCCGAATTTGTTCCTTTCCCAAGCACTGGAAATAGCTGCAATCATTAGGCATGTTGTCTCTTCTGAGAGTGAGGTACTTGCCATGGCTGTAGAAACTTGTGTTATCTATAGAATACAAAGTGTGGTAATTTACTATCCTGTTTGTTTGGTTTGTCTGTTGCAGGCTTGCAAGACTTAGGGCTGTACTGTGAAAAGTAAAGAACTAACTCAATATATGCACTGTGGCAGTTTGTGTATTTTGAAGTCAGGAGGTACACATTCACTGGATCTTCCAGTGCAGAAATCCATCAATCCAGTGCTTAAAACCTCAAATCTCTGGAGCAGGTGTACCAAGTTTAAACCTCTGTGTGAATCTGAGTGAGCTAAAGGCTGATGTTCTAAGAGATACTGATTGGATCAAAGTTACTGTAACTATTGAGTTTCCTCCTTGAGCTTCTGTCTCAGTTTTGCTTGGCCTGCTGCTACACATGGTAACATTAATTACATCTATGATGGGCTTCCCTGAGTTGGAGTTGGAAACCTAGAGTGAATGCAAGAAGCACAGTTACATCACTTCTTGGTTTTAATATGCATGAAATGGCTTAATTCTGGTGTTGTGAAACATGGTGAAAATAATTAAATGCAGAGGCAAATTTTATTATCAAGACAGAGTAAAAGGATCTACAGTTTGTAGACGGCTAAGCTGGTTGTGCTGCATCATTCTTCAGGGTGGCCTTGTCATTGTAAACCATAGATTTAAATGTTTCAGTAAAGTGATACCTGTTGTGCTCTGTCAGGGGAGCTTTCTTATATATAGCAACAGTTTATTGTGCCTAGTGAAATGAGTTTCTGATATCTGAAAGGGATCATTATAAGCTACTAGAATAACACAATGATTTGAAAAACCAGAGATTTTTGGAGCAAACTGGGTAGTCCTGTGCAAAACTGTCAAGTTGTGGTAGTTTTGGGAATTCCCCCCCTCTCCTGATTCGCCAGACTCAGTCAGGTGGAAGCTGAGGAATGAAGCTATATTTTACAGCATAGCACAAATTTACAAGCATATATACACAATATATACAGATATTTGCAACTATATACAATTATATACAAATTGAAAGTAATACAGAAATTCAAAACCCCTCCAGAACAGCAGAACCATTCAGGAGGGCTCCAAACTAACTCCCCTCCTTTTTCCCATGCCCTCCCTTGTCTCAGAAGATTTATATGCAGGGGTGAGATGTCTGATAAGGATTTAGAAGAAGAATTACTTGATTGAGTTGTACAGGTCCATGCAAAAGAGTTAATGAAGCAAGTGGCAGCCAGGCAGAGGCTGACTGACTTTGTTATTGTTTCTCAGTTCTATATCCCTAAACAAAACCAATGAGTGATATAGGCATCACTGTTTTCTTTTTCACAGCCAACGATCCAATATCGCTCGTTAAAATACTCCACTTGGCCTCAAACAGGCACACAAGTTCAACATGATGATAATGACCTCGTTGTTATCATCATCATTGCCATGGAGTCAAAGATCTGTCTATTGAGTATGTGACTTAGTAGGCATTGAGAGGTGATGAAGTGGAAGGCTGTACCCATTTATGGTTCTCTAGTTGCCTCGATTGTCTGACATCTGCCTTTATTTCAATATGTAAGCCAATGTGTTAATGCATGGAGAAGGAAAAAAAGTGTTACTAAAAAGCTGTTTGCTTTTTGGAAGTCTTAATTGGCAAAAGGAATGTAACTCACCATATGGTAAATATCACCTAGTGTTGATAGAGTATTTCACTGAAAGAAGTATGCCACAGTCTTGTACTTGTGGGGTACTAATGAGCAAAGTATTTCTAATATATGCTCACTGGAGATAGATTAGCCCTCCTGCTATTCTGGCGCACACACAGGCTGTCCCAGGATCAAATTTCAAATCTCTTCCCTGCTTGAGAAAATCATTCTTCATTTCTGCCTTTCACATCTTCTTGTGCCTTTCCTAACCTTAGTTTGTGTCTGGTGTTTATTAAAAATTAAGATCAATAGCACACGATCAGAAACACAGTTACATGGGAGATGTATGCAGTGGTAACCAGATCAAAGCTTTTTGAGCCTAACACTTTGGACTGTAGTACTGGGTGACCTGGAACAAACTGTTTCCCTTCATAGCTGCTTATCCCTGTTGTACCATGTAGATAATGATACTGATCTCCCTAAAGTATGTTTTATACAAACTAAATGAAAATTAAAGGAAAAGGATGGTTAAATTACTTTAAAACAAACAACACAACAAAAGAGCATCAATAGAAAATACAAGCAACAAACCTACCAAACAAAACAAAAAACATTGCAACCTTTTATGTTTTGGAGGGGGGGAGCAGGAAAGTCAGAAACTTCCTTTATGTAGGAAGAAATAGTTTTTGCTGTTCTGAGATCCATCTTCTTAGACTTCCTAAGGTTGCTGCTACAAGTTTTTAACTAAGAAATGTCTTATTACATAGTTTGAAAGGGTTTTGATTTGAAGTGCTGGGCTTTTGTACTACCTTGGTGTTACACTTGAATGTTGTTTCTGTCAAAAGCAGATGGCAGAACAGGATGTTTGCTCATTGTAGACACTGATGTATTCTGGCTTATTAGTTTGAGCTCTAAAGTTTGGCTTATGCTGAGATGCAGAACTGAACTGGATCACCCAAAGTGCAGACATACGTGTTCTATTTTGCTGCCTTGTTAAATACATATTAAAACCTCCAACAAGAGAAATCATTCAGATATTTGTGGACAGAAGCAGCTGCAGATAAACGTGCCAGAGGATGTTGGTTGGAGTGCAATGGCATGTGAATGCTTTTGAAAACTTGGTGCTAAATATAGGTCTGAATACCCAAGTTACTGTTTCAGGAATTCAATTTCTCTCTAATAAGACTGTCTCTGGATATAAAGGTTCCAGTAATGCAGGAGTAATTATATATGAATGAAGGTTTCAACAAACTTTGCTGGGTTTTGGATTGGTATTCCTAATATGACACTTTTCAGCTGCCAAAACTGTAACCATGCCTGTGGTTTTTCCTTTGTATTCAGCTAACCCTGCTGAACTCACCAGTTCTAAAGAAGTTTTTTGTGCTGGTGTGAAAGTGTTTTCAGGATTTTCATTCTCAGTATTTTTTGCCTATTGTAAATACTCTAGCATAATGGGATTGTTAGTTTAATCACTTCTCGAAGTTGCTGTTTATCCAAATGTGGACAAAAACAGGGCTTAAATTTTTCTGGGAGCTTACTGCAACAGAAATGCAACAAACCTTTAAGTGCAGATCACCACACTATCAGAAATTTTAGAATTTGTTGGAATATATAACTCCAACACATTTGATAGGTATCTTGGAGTATGCTGTGGGCTTTTCATCAAGTATGGATTTCAGATGCAGCTCTTCTACACTTATTGCTGTGTATCTGTATGTTAGTTACTTTTAATTGTTAAATATCTTATTTCAGTACGAGGATGTCGACCTGGGAAGATTGTTCAGATGACCGAAGCAGAAGTTCGGGGCTTGTGCATAAAATCACGAGAAATATTTCTGAGCCAGCCTATTCTTCTGGAACTAGAGGCCCCTCTGAAAATTTGTGGTATGTATGCTTTGTGTGTATACATTTTGTATAAGTGTTTTAATCTAATTGCATGCTACATGTACTGGAATGACACTGAGATAGGCAAATGACCTTGACTTGTGAGACACAGATTAGAGCGAGGTTGACTGTAATATTCAGTTTAGACTGGATTGTTGAGAAAAGGCAGTTTACTGATGGTAGATTGATACTCCCATTCCTATACAGAAACAAGTTCTGTTGGCAGTAGGAATTGCTTGTGCCCTTGTGCAACGACAGGACAAGGGGCAATGGGTTTAAACTGGCAGAGGGGAGATTGAAACTGGATGTTACGAGGAAGCTCTTTACAGTGAGGGTGGTGAGGCACTGGCACAGGTTGCCCAGGGAGGTTGTGGATGCTCCCTCCCTGGAGGTGTTGAAGGCCAGATTGGATGAGGCCTTGAGTGAGCTGTACTTGTGGGAGGTGTCCCTGCCTATGGCAGGGGGTTGAAACTAGATGATCCTTGAGGTCCCTTCCAACGTTACCATTCTATGATTGTCTAGTTCCCTTGTACTTCCCTAGGGACCAATTGTGCAGAGCTGTTCTCTTTCAAAAACTCTTCAAAGAGCAGTTATCTGCTTAAAAAAAAAAAAAAAGTGCAAATGTGTAATATTGTAGTTGCTGTCTTCAAAGTATAAGCAAAATGAAGATGTTTACATATCGTGAAATGAAACCCTTCAAAAATAGTCTTGAAGTGACATTGTTGTCCCTCACTTGAAAAAAAAACGGATGCAGACTGTTAAATTTGGTTTAATTACCATGTAACACATTCCTTCAGCTTTACAGCAAGTTTCAGCAAGTCTTATTTTTACTGTCAAATGTGGATAAAGTAAAACTCCTGTGTCTTCACCTCTCAAAGCCTTTGTTAGATTCTAGACTTCTTCAAAAGTACGTTGCTGTTAATAGGTGTGCAAGCTTGTAAAAAACTGCTAGAAAAGTATTGTAAGTAGTGGTTTGTAATCATCCTTCAAGTTAATGTAAAGCACAGCCTTAGAAAGCATACAGTTTCTTAAATTAGACTTTTAAAAGTGTCCTGTTATTGAAACTGAAGCAGTCTTTGAATTTATCAATAATCCACTCAAAGATAAATTAACTTCCTTCTGTGTTTCTTTCTGACAGGCCTAATGTAGCAATGTTTCTTAAATTAGAAGAGAATATTACCAATTAAAAGAGATAAACAAAACCACAAAAAAACCCTACTAATGGTAAAGTAATTTTTTTAATTACTAATTGCTTGGTAGAGCGAAGAGGAAAAATGAGACCAGAAGGTGAAGTCCAACTTTGCCACATTGTTCACGCTACACTGAAAAGACTACAGTAGCATCAATGTATTATCACAGAATTAAAAAACCCAAAAAAACCTCCAAAACACCCCCAAAAACCCCTAAAACAAACAAAAAAAAAAAAACAAACTCCAAACCTTGACCTATTAGATTGTAAATAAATCAAGGTCTGCAAAGTATAATTAACCTCCTTCAAAGTCCATTTTTCTCTTAGTTGAGGCAGTTGAATGCACTGTTAGCTGCAAAATAATAAGGTGGTAAATGCACAGAAATAAAGTATTTGCTATTTTGAAATTGAATTCCAGACACAGGTATAGCAGCAGGAAGCGTCAGATGCATCTAAATTTAATGTTAGAGCAATTGTCAAATATGTGTTTAGATAAAAGTGAAAGGAAGATGATTGCTTTCATCAAAAGTAAAATATGCAGCTGTACTGCTTTGAACTACTTTTCAGTGTGTTCAGGCAATGCCTGAAGTGCCATTGTAGGATTGTCTTGTAATAAAATCGATTCAGAATAAACTTTCACATCTTGAATGTCTGTTTTAATGTAAGATGAAAGATATGCTTATGTAAATGTCCATTTTAAAATAGGTGTGTTTTTTACTGTAAGGCTTTATATCTTGGAGGCTTCAACTTGTGCCCATACAAATCTGCATTTTAAAATGCTGAGTGCCTTGAATGGAATGGTGAATGCTTTTGGTCCCTTTATGAAATGTTCAATAAAATGTTCCTTTATTCTTTTAAGTGCTTTGGTCCCTCTGGCTCGTGTGTGTAACTGAAAGTAGCTCTATACAATTAAACACAATTACAGTATTTTTTGTAGTTTATTTACTTGGTACTCAATTATGGTGGCAGTGAAGTCTGGGGAGTATATTGCTAGTGTAGTTATTGGAGTGCTAGCAATGACTTCTGGAGGAGTCTTCTACCTTATTTTCTGGTCATGACCTGGAGATTGCTAAATACCAAGTTAAAGAGGAATTGTTTGTGAAACATAAGTGATAATGATTTTAGCCAGTGGAACTTCAGATTGATCTGAATTGTGTAGTGGATAGCATTCCCCCTTGTTAGAAGGAAATTGGAAAGCGATTCCTCCCTGAGTAAGAAATAGTTACGGAAGAATACTGCCTAAAGAAGGGAATCATCATATTTCTCATGGAAAGAGTGAAGTGGAATATATCTATGTATGTTTCTTAACCACTCTACTCTCTAAAAATTGGGCTGGAGAGCATGCAGGTTTGAGGACCTTTAAGATAATGGAAATAGATGCAGGGAAATGTGTGTTGGGTTTTTTTTGCCCTACTGTGTGTTTGATTTATAATTTTTGTGTGTGTGTGTGTAGTTTTTTGTTTGGTTGGTTGGGTTTTTTTTAAGGCCATAGTAGCTACCACTCTGCTGGAGAATAACTGTGCCTGATAAAGTTAGGGTTATCTCACTGAAAAAGCAACAGTGGAAATGCATTTATGGAATGCTCAGTTTAAGGGACTGGGACATACTAAATTTAAACAGCCTACAACTTATTCTGAAGGCTTCCTGCATAGTGTTTTTGCATTGAGTCACTTTAGTAGTGAATTCTATACTCATCTGGAGTACATAGAATGTGTTCTACAGGTTACTCTAGAGCAGCTTTCTGTCTTTGACCATATAGCCAGCTCACAGATAGTTAGTTTTGGCTAGTCTGATATGATACACTGTGGCATTGTAATTGCACAGAACTATTCCATGGGAAACTTGCTTAATTTTAAAACTGCCAGTCTGAGTAACGTGTTCAGGTATTTCTCCTAAGATAATACCTACAAGGGTGAATATCTTGTGAGGTGTATCAGTCTTAGAGTGTACTGTTTTTATATGAATAATAAAGTGGCAGAGGATGGGAATCTCTGTACTGCAATGTTATGGAAGGACAAGCAGTTGACCTTTGAATTAAATTCTTTCTGCCAGCACAACATTTGGTTTCTCTCCAGTCTACCCAGAGTCTTTACAGATCTGTTTTACAGTAAATAATGAGGCTTAACTATTTTTGAATACATTGACTTCCTAGCAGTGTAGCTGCTCCATTAGGGAGTTATCTTTCTGACCTTGTTTTAGTTTGAACAAATTAGAATTTGGTTAGAAAATTGGTGCTTAATTGAAGACTTCCATAGATTTGGGTTTCACATGGGCTCTGCTTTTGGGTTTCACATGGGGTTATTTATATCTACTGAGTGCTTCAACTTATAATGTTAACACTGTTCTCACCTCTCTAATGCTTATTGCCAGTCTGTTTTCAGAGGAAATATTAATAAAATTAATCAGTTGATCAATTAATAAGACATGATTAGGTCACTGAAGTTCCTGATTTGTCTACTCTTTGTTGTTGCACTAATACTTGCTAAACATTTTCTTATTCAGGTGATATCCATGGTCAGTATACAGACTTGCTTCGATTATTTGAATATGGAGGATTCCCACCAGAAGCTAATTATCTTTTCCTTGGAGATTACGTAGACAGAGGCAAACAGTCTCTGGAAACCATTTGCCTATTACTGGCATATAAAATCAAGTATCCGGAAAACTTCTTTCTCTTAAGAGGAAATCATGAGTGTGCTAGCATCAACCGGATCTACGGATTCTATGATGAATGTAAGCAAAACCTGTTCCTTTTGAAAGACTGTAACAGGCTGATACTGATTTTTGGAGACACTTCCAGTAGTGCAAGGATTTCAGTATTCTGTGAACCTACTTTGAAACTTTATAGTTCATTTCATAGCAAGGTTAAAGTCACTCTAGAGAGTTACTTGCTCTTCTCTTGTCCTTGAAATACTATTGTAGGAGGTTGAAACCTAAGTACACTGACAGAAATTAAGCCCTGTGAGGACAGTTTGCTAACGCTTTCAGTATTGCTAGTTGACTTAAGAAAACAATCTTCTCTTCCTAATCTTGTAGGCAAGCGGAGATTTAACATTAAGCTTTGGAAGACTTTCACAGACTGTTTTAACTGTCTGCCTATTGCAGCCATTGTGGATGAGAAGATCTTCTGTTGTCACGGAGGTAAGCTGATGACTGCTTTTAAAGGCTGTGTCTAAACAGATCTTTGAGTTAATGCTGTACCAAATGGAGTGTGGATGTGCATACCTGGTATTTAGCTGGAGATCACAGAATCAATCAAGTTGGAAAGACCTTCAAACTCAAGTCCAAAGCCTTGTATTACCTGTAAAGGTTGCTGTTAAGCCTTGTGGTTTTCTGTGTATCTGGCAGCAGAAAGATGTCAACCTTACTTAATATACATGGCAAATGCATCTGTAAGGACTCCCATAAGTAAGTCTCTCTCTGAAGGATGCCAAATGCTAGAATTCTTAATGATTTGCCACATGACTTGTTACCATTAGCATCAGTGTAACCTTGGCCAATGTTAACTTCCCCAGCAGTGAATTTAAAGGGTAATGTTCAGAAGTAAGCTAAACTCTACAGTCTTACTTTTGTTAGCTGTTTTCCTAAGATGTTGATGAAAGGGCCTTGTGAGATGACGTACTTAAGCCTACTGTGTGAAGTGGGACATTTATTAACATCAGAGTGTGTCAGCCATGACATGCTCTGACTCCATAAAACCCTTGCTCTTAAAAAAATTTCTACATTCTATGGGTACCTGTCCCAGTGCTGACTTGTTACAACAGTAAAAGTAGTGTTTGGTGCTGATCTAACCAACACCTGTGTGAATACTGGAACTTGCATGGGTGCTCTTCTGTATAGAAGGGGACTCTCTGTGTTTTTATAGGCAATGGTGTTTACAGGTTTTCAGGACCTCACAGAGTCAAATTTTAATTTGACAGCAATTTTAAATTACTTGTAGTAAGAACTATCCTGCCTTTCAGCAGCAGTGGTTGCAACTATGTCTATTAATAAGCAACTTAATGCCTTGCACAGTTATTCAGAGAGAGGCTGGTAGGTGTCACACCTGCATTGTCAGTCAGATAATTAGAGATTAGCAGAAGTGAGAGCACTGCGAAAACCTCTGGTTTGACCAAACAGCTCCATTTGGAAATACAAATTCCTGGAAGACTTTTTCAGGATTTGAGGTTTTATGATGGCTGTCAGGCTGCCTTTATTGATTACAGGTATCTCTCCCAAGAGTTCTGCCTGTAAGGAATGTGCTCTAAAAATGAACCTGCCTGCTCTTGTATTGGAGGTTTCTGCCTTCAGTGCCTGCTAGTATAAGCTAATACGCTCTGAGGTATTGTCATTTCTTTTTAAATATAGAATTAGTGCACTGATGGCTGATTCTGCCAATCTCCAGACAGCACTGCCATGTTAAGTACTTGTTTGCTCACAGACCATTTTCATCTTGTTCTCAGTGTGGTGCCTTTTTCTATTTTTAAGAACTGGTACCTATCTTATGAGCCGGATTTCATAATTTAAAAAATGAGATACCAAATTATGTATTCACGGAGATCGCCAGTTATCAGTAGCTAAAACCATGTAATAAATTTGTTCCCAAAAAAGCTGGTGAAGGAGTTACTTTGCTATCATTGTTCTTTTGAATTTTGTATTTAGGGAGACTGTAGAGGATGAATGGTGACAATTTCTGCGTTTGGCTGCCTGAGTGGAGTTAGAACAAGTTCTGTGCAGTGGTTTTTGCTTTTCAGGCTGTCATGGTTTGAGGGGTTCCTCTGGGAAAACTACAAAGACCAAGACCTGTTTGAGGGGATGGACTGGTCATCCCCAGATAGCGTAATTTTGTTATTCAATCCCATAATCCTGCTGACACTTTATAGATGGGCATCGAAGTCAATTTGCTCTCTTCTCCCTTCCTTTTCAGCTCTCTGGAGGGATCCTTACCTAGGTAACTATGTAAGAGTATCCTGTAAGCTGCGGTCTTCAAGACCACAGCTGCAGTGAATTTCAACCTGCTTGTGCATAATTGGGAGACAGTGGGGCATGGGAGAAAATAAGCACTGGAGTTTTGGTGGTTTTGGTTTGGTTAGGAAGGATTTTTTTTGAGAATTCTAATACATCCTTTATCTGTATTAAGCGTTGATGTATGCCGTATCTTCTCGTGCACATCTTTTAAATACAACTTTTTTGTATTGCTCTCCAATTCAACAAGAACATTATTATTTTACTGCATTTTTAAAAAAATTACAATAACCAGAATCTGTCACAGTCTTAAACTATGACAGAAATTGGTGGCCCGTATGGGGAATTTGAAATAATTCTGAATTGGACAAATACAAACTTGGTTAAAGATGGGTCCCCCATCCCCTAAGCAGCTGTGGCTTGTGCAGACCCCTGGTGTGGTGCCAAGCAGTATTGCTGTATTGGAGAGGGCGGACACAGCGGAGCTGGACACTCCATCTGTTTCTTCCACACTCAGAGTGCATTTGCAGGCTGCAGAAACGCAAGTGGTGGCTCTCAGGGCAGCAAAGCAAGCAGATCCAGCCATAGCAGCTAGGCCCCCAATTCCCAGCTCTGGTCGGGCGCCGTCTAATCCAGCCGTGGCTTTTTCAGAGATGGCGCTGAATGAAGTCAGCTCTGCTCTTATACTGATGGTAGTCACTGTGCAGATGCAAGTAATGTGTGTCTTCTGGCTTAGCACAATCACCCTCCTTTCCAGCGCAGGGCTAGTGACGCAGCTTGATGTGGCCATGCTTCCATATTTCTTCTTTCCTGGTGAGGACAGCACACATGCATTGGCAGCAGGTACAAATGTGTCTCCCCTCGTGCAGCGAGTTGCTTCCGAACTTGCTTATGACCTTGCAGCAACAGATGGCGACAATGATTTGCCTACTGTCTGGTGCATTCAGACTGCCCTGCAAAGGTTTGCCAGCCAGAAGCAGCAGCAAATGGCAACAGGACCACTTGCACCCCTGCTGAGTTCACAGCCAGTGGCAAAAGTGAAAGCAACAGCCTTGGTGTTAAGCACAAGTGGCAAGAGGTGGCGCAGAGGTACTTTCATGGTACCAGACCCAGCTCTGGTCAATGAGTCAACAGTGTCTGTAATAGTACCTACCAGTTCCACTGACCCTGTAGCAGTTCCTTTTCTATTTCAGCCACTTGGTTCTTGTTTTCCACTAGAACCTCCTCTTTTTCATCTGAAGCTTGATGAGGGGACGGAGAACTGGGAAGGATAACTAAGATAAAGAAGCAGGATGGGAGAATTGATAAGCTTGAGATGCTTGTGTCTAAATTAGGGAAGCAGAATGGTGCTTTTGCTTTTCCTCTGAATGGTTTTGTGTCTCAACCGTCAGAAATAAGTGTACTCCTGGACTGTACCAATTACAGGACGTACTGTGGAACCAGCTGCCTGACCAGTGTTGAAAGGACTGAACTGGCAGCAAGATAGGTCCTCTTCTGATACCTCTGATCTTGCAGCCAGAACAACAGGGCTGTCTGGTGATAACACCAGGGGTGTTGCATGACGTGGCACAAAAAGACATACAGGAATGCAGAGCTCTTGTAGATACCAGAGCTCAGGTTACTTTGATCCTCCTGAATTAGGTAGGGGTGGACTCTATAACCATAGCAGGTACTAATGGTGGGTCTCTTGAGTTGACGATGTTGCCTATTACTAACGGCTTGGCAGATTGAAGAGACGGATCCTGCCTGTGATACAGGGATTTTTGCTCCTGCACACTTTGGAACTCAGCAACCAAATAAAGCCACAGTTCATCTATTGCCCCAGGGCTGAAAGGAGTCACTGAACCTGACTGCTTCTCTGTTGACACCCCCTGGGGTGGAAACACACACCACTTGGACTGGTCATCAACTGGTCCAGATTGCGCTGGAACTGAGTGGAACTCCAAGAGAATCTACAGTGAGCAGATGTAGAGTTCCTCTTGTCTAATGCAGAACCCATGAGGAAAACTGTATGGGTTTTTCTGTTCTTTAGGTGATTTCTGCTAATGTTCTCAGTCATACCTATTGAGTAATTTAAAAAGACCCGTCACACTTGGTGGAGTCCAGTGTATTCCACAGAAAAAATTAACTGGAAGAGCTCAGAATATGTGCATGAGTTGTTTCGAGTCTTTTTCCAGATAACTGTGGCACCAAAGGACATCTTATGAAGACCTCACTGTACATGTGAAGGCCTCACCATACACAAATATGAACCATATAAGCCCTGTGAAATCTTATTTCATCTCATCTGATGAGAAGAACTGAACTGTAACCTGATTCAGAGTGAATGATGGTTCCGAAGAATGCCAGGATAAAGAATGATTTGCCATCTGGACTTTTCTGCATGTCATTTAGAGACTGTCTCTTGTTTGTGTTTGATGCTGTAATTATGGTATAGAATAACAGGAGTGGAATGTCACGTTTTGAGGGGTTCAAAGGGTTCCCCTGGCAAAACTACAAAGACCAAGACCTATCCCAGGGGTCGGACTGGTCATCCCCAGATGTTGTAATTTTCTTAATCAATCCCATAATCCTGCTGATACTTTATAAATGGGCAGCAAAGTCAGTTTGCTTTCTTTTCTCCCTTTCTTTTCAACTCTCTGAAGGGACCCTTATCTGGGTAACTATGCTGGTGTACTCTGTGGGCTGCACCCTTCAAGACCGCAAACTACAGCACAACCCAGTCTCTTCTTACTGACTTCACTTTCAGAAATTGATGGCCTGTTTTTACAGAGCAGTGTTTGCTTCTAGAAGTGATAATAGTTGATGTTTATAGTTACTGTCAAGGACTGATATGCAGAAAGGCTCTTGCTTATACTTGCTCCTGTGGAGACCAAGATCGTTGCTAAATCTTGTGTGTCATGTTGAGGGTTAGAGATAGGACAGATGAACCAAATCTGACCAACAAGATATTCTATTCCCTGTATGCCATATTCAGTATAAAGCTTGAGGGATCATGAGGATTAAGGTCTCTTCTTCAGTGCCTGGTCTGAGGAGGACTCTGGCTGTTCTCCCTTCCATCCCAGTCAGTATGCTTAAGTAGATGGTAAAAAAAGCTTTGCAGGTAAATTGCTGTGTTCTATGATGAAACTGCTCTGTATGTATATGCACTTGAGAATTAAGTTAAAAACAAGAAGCCTAGAGAACTATTCTTCAAGGAAAAAAAATGAGGGTTTATTATAAATGTGGTGTGGGAACTACACTAATCCCTGGTTTAATGGGGAAGGAGAATTCCTATTTTGCGCATAGCATGTT
The DNA here is from genome assembly GCA_013396675.1 of Eubucco bourcierii. Classification (NCBI taxonomy): domain Eukaryota; kingdom Metazoa; phylum Chordata; class Aves; order Piciformes; family Ramphastidae; genus Eubucco; species Eubucco bourcierii. Next base: position 107,733 of record VWZE01004445.1, read on the forward strand.
TTAAGGATCCTCTTAGGAAATGCAGTATTTAATTCTTTATTGTATGCCAGTTGTCCTTTAAGCTTAAGGCATCATCTGTAACTGACTGTCACTCACAACTGATCTGCAGCTGTGAAATAAAAGATCAGTAAATGTGCTGTGTGCATCTAATAAATGAAAGTGGCCATTCAGCACATAAAACGTTTTGCCCTTTTTCTGCTCTTCTCCAATCTTGTCCAAACTGCATTCCAGATCCCATGAAGTCATGGACTGTCAGCACCATTTCATGATGTTACTGCTCTCAGAAACACTGAAGCAGCGACACAAATGGTTCAGCTCTTCTGGAGATTGAAGCTAGCATGTAGATAAGGTAGGTGCCTTTTTTACTATATTGCGCATTTTTGCATAGTTTATTTTAAAAATACTGTCCTCTGGGATATATAATAAAACTTTGCAAAACCGCATAACATAGTAAAATAAAAGGCACCTAACTTACCCAAATTGCCTGTCTACGACAGCTCCAAATCCTGAGTCAGCTTTTTTTTTACCTAGACTTTCCAGGGCATCTACTGTGAGTTCTGTCTTGCAGTGTAAAGCAAACCACTCTTCCCATCTCTGTCTCCAAATGTTTGTGCTGCCGAAAGGATCTTTCATTGTATCCTTTCCATCATCTCCCTCTTTCTTCCCTGTCTTTCCATATGGCTCCTACAAGTTATATTCTGACCTTTTCTTGAGGCTGTCATCTTGGCTTCTGACTTTGTTCTTTATCCTGCTTCATTAAATCTTAAATAATAGACATTGCTGACTTCTCTGTTTAACTTTTTGTATTCTTCACAGTATTGTTCTCTTATCTATGACACCAGTCTCTACTTCTAATCTTTAGAGACCTTATGTGATTGCTTTCAAATTTCTGTATTGTGCATGTTGATAGAACACTTTGGTCTTATGTTGCATTTAAGCTCCGAGACATGGGAGTTACATTAGTGTAGTAGAATACTAGATTTACATAATGTTGGCAAACTGTGGAATTCTCTCTTGTGACAGTGAAATGTATGTTGACATCTTCTTGGTAATCTTGCGTGTTGTCCAAAGAGACACCTGATGAGGAAAGAACTACACCAAAAGATACTGTTTCTGTGTTTAGCTGCCATTATGCTAGAAGACAATTCCATTTTGTACTTTTCAGTTGTTTTTCAGTACACAGTAGGTTGCAGCAATCACTGGAGAAGGCAGAAGCTGCACACAGAGCTTCAATAGCCTAGCCTGTGTTTGCATTTTTATTTTCTTTGTTTAATGCTAATCATGTACAAATATTGTCTGTGGATCTGAATTTGACACGTTTCTTTTGGTGTGTAGGGGGAGTTAGAAAGATGTTTGGGAGCAGAAGGCTTCTTGGATGGTTACAGAGGTCTGCAAATACACAGGCACTTTTGTAGGTCTTTGCTGTTTTACAATTATGTAAAATAGCACTAAATCTAACAGCTGAGGTTGATGCATGGTTTGTAAAAATAATTTACATTCTTTTAAAGAACTTAACATTTTGGGTGCAGCCTGAAATGTTGAAAACTGTGTGACCTCACAGAAATTCACACACTGGTTGCTCTTATTTCACTGAGATTTCTCCATTGCTGCCTTGGGGTGTGGTGCTAAGTAGAATCTACATGCCTTTGTGCTAATATAATCTGCATGCAAGTAGATGAGTTCTGAGAAAGGTAAAGTAGTAGGTTGGTGAAAGTTTAAATACTGATTATTTGCTTGACTTTACATTGGTATTTATGTATTGTTTTGTAAGTGGAATTGACTAAAGATCTTTTGATGTGCTACATAGTGCAAGATTTCTGCTATCTTTCACAACCTCAAAGTAACGTGAAAACAGCTTTAACAAGCTGATGAGGATAGAGGCTTTTATCGTAAGGCTACTTCAGCAAAAGTAATCTGAAATACTAATGCTGGATGAAAAATTCCTCATGTTTTTATACCAAATGCCTTGGAGTCATTGTTTCTTATAGCATCTATGTTGCCATTGTGCAAACTCTTATGTTAAGGTGCTAGAGCATCTAGTAGGCTTTCTGTCATGCCTGTATGTACCTCTATTAGAAAAGCTCTAGAGTGAGTACTTGAAATGTTCAAAGAGTGGCTTTCTATTTCCATGCTTTGTCTGCAATTACATGTTAATATGGCAATATTATATAAAAAAGAGCGGTGTCAATATAAAGTTATTTTGAGTAACCAAGGTACAATGATTCTATAAATGGCTAAGCCACTGAGTTTAGTAGATGTAGACAACCACCTTTGTGCTCCTTATCTATTGCAGTTGCACAGTGTAGTATTTACAGTATCTAGTGAAGGCTGTTCAGCTGAAATTTTAACATCTTTGTCGGTGACATGGACAGAGGAATGGAGTGCACCCTCAGCAAGTTTGCAGATGACACCAAGCTGTGTGGCACAGTCGACTTGCTAGAGGGCAGGGATGCCATCCAGAGGG
>VWZE01004445.1:110536-132753 GCA_013396675.1 Eubucco bourcierii
TTATTTACAAGGTCCTGCAATGACAGGACAAGGGGCAATGGGTTTAAACTGGCAGAGAGGAGATTTAGACTGGATGTTAGGAGGAAGTTCTTTACAGTGAGGGTGGTGAGGCACTGGCACAGGTTGCCCAGGGAGGTTGTGGCTGCTCCCTCCCTGGATGTGTTCAAGGCCAGATTGGATGAGGCCTTGAGTGAGCTGTACTAGTGGGAGGTGTCCCTGGGTATGGCAGGGGGTTGGAACTAGATGATCCTTGAGGTCCCTTCCAACCTTACCATTCTATGATTCTATAAATTAAATGGTGAGTCTTGATTCAAAGTCAGACCTCCAGGATGTTTTGACTTGTGGCCTTTTAAAGGGGTAGGAGATTTATCTTTAGCTTTATAAAGTAAAGTGATTGCAATGAATGTTGTCTTAAACCAATTTGTGCTAGATAATGGGAATGCTAGCCTTCCCTGGTTCTCTAGTGGTTTAGCAGAACATACTTAACCTCAGAGTTCTGTGCTGGTTGGCTAAAAGGAAGGTAGGAAACCAATTAAAACCTCCTGCTAGTTTTATTTGCGTAATTTTCTGTCCCTGTGTTCAAGAACTTAATTGTCTTATAGCAAACTCTTCTGTTTATGTTACAGTGGAAACAATGGATGCTGTATGAGTTTCAACATCTAATTGTATGTTCTCAGGAATCCTTTTTACAGGTAACATACATTAACAAGTTAATTGTTTTCTTCTTACAGGACTGTCTCCAGATCTCCAGTCAATGGAGCAGATCCGGAGAATTATGAGACCTACAGATGTTCCTGACACAGGTGAGTGATGTGGAATTTACTGCAGATAGGTGTGAATTGGTGAAATGGATGTAATCAATTTCTGTACAGGGAATGCAGTGACTGAACACAATTTCTGTGTAGGGTGTGAGTCTTGTTCCTCATAGCTAAGTTGTCCATGTTATTACTGCTTGTCATAACAGACTAGGATACATATGCAAGTTTGGATACATTATCTGCATAGTTTGCCTTCAAAATCTAGTGAAAGATAAAATGAAACTGAACTAAACAACTAGTTCTTTTTCTTGCTTTTAGTCTACCAAAGAACCTGACTGTTGAAAACTTGCTCAGTATTAAAATATTTGGGCCTCTCTATACTTGAGACCGTGACTCCTCCTTGTTAGTTTTCTGAAGCGTAGCTCCTACTTCACAAGCCCTGCTGGTATTGGGATTTCAATTGCTTGTATCTATGTGCTAGCCCTGAAATTGTCTTCTAATACAGTCTTTGTATGCAGATGTAGAATGTAAATTGTACAGAAAGGCCTACCAAGATTGTTTTGAATAGTTTAATCATCTTCCTCAGCATCCTATTTATTCCAAATTTTGTTACTAGTGAATTAAAGAGGCTGAACGGTACAGTGGGATATTTATTTGAAGTGTTGATTTCAACAGTGGTCAAAAATTAACTTTCAGAGGAGATAACACATCTAAACTTATTTTGAAACAAAAAAATACAGTTTAATGTTGGAGTAGAAGAATTCTACTGCCTGTAATATTCCTCAGTGCTGATGCATAGGGGCAATTCAGAAACTAACCTAAATATATCATCCCTTAAACTGCAAGCTGCTATACAGTGGTGTACATACATTTGATATGGAGAAGGATTAGTAGACTGGTAAATGAGTGTTTCTATAGTATAAATTACTTCATTGTTCTTCTTATCCTACTCAATGCATAACTGCCAGTACAAAAATGGCAATCTTTTGCGTTTATTGGAGCTCTCAGAAAAAGGTCTATTCAACAGGCTAATACTACTGGTTGAGCCATCTCCACTTCAGGAATGCTGTTCTAAAATGTAGTTCTGGTTTCCATGGACACTCCACTGTATATATTTTTAATATCTCCTAAAAATAAGCATAGAGATTTTTAACTTTTTTAAGGCTTTTGAGCTATAGAGTGACTTGCAGTCTTAACTTTGCTTTCAGAAGCAATAATCAAATGTTTACTGAAGGTAAACTGAAATGTCCAATCAGATCTGTTTATATAGTACAGTGATACAGAACGCCTTGACCTTTTGGACGTCCTTAAGAACCTGTATCACAGAGTGGAAGTAATATCTTGTAGACAGTGAAAAACAAACTGAAGTGGTCTCATTTCTGTGACAGGTACCCAGTCCTAGACAACTATCCCTTTGTAAGGATGCCACTTGGCAAATGCTTGTGTTGAAACAGAAATTCTTGGTTGTGTGGTTTATGCTGAGATTAGATCATTATGGTGGTTTCTTGTAGCCTGATAAGAAAAGCTTCTTTCAACCTCAACTGCAGTTTATCTTGGTGGCATATTACTGATGTTTGGAAGCTGCTCACTCAAATCTTAACTCTGTATTTGAGCTTAAGTCACTCACCTTTTCTAATTGTTAATAGTATTTGCATTTTGTTAGGCTAGGCTATAAATAATACATTTTGGTCAGCATTGCAAACCATTTCCTTATTAGGAAACTAACCCACTCTTTCGTGTAGGCTTGAATGTCTTGTGTCAGCAGTGTTGTGGTTTTGCTTTTGGTCGGGCTAAGCTATTGCAGTGGTAGATGTTGTGTGTTAAAATACAAACCTGTTAGGGCAGATTAGTTTAGTTTAGACAAACTCATTGTGAGGTCCTGTTACAGCACTGCTGAATGTTACAGTGACAGGTTTGCCTATTGCTGCGTATAATCCTAAAGACGGTTTGATTTTGGGGGAGAGAACAGAAGAGGAAACTTTCCCAAACCAGCTGAGATGAGCAGCTTCTGTCCATTGTTGGCAATTCACGATAAGAAACCATGAGGGATTGTAGTGCAACTATTTTGGTTTTTGAAAAACACATTATTCAACATAGGACTAAATTTCAGTGACCTTTTTGTCATACACTGTCTGTATTCACTGTATTTCTGGATAGATAGTGTACATAAAAGGCACTTGCACTTGCTCTGTTCTTTGTCTTCGAAAAGCAAATGAAGTTGTAGACTCTGCTAGAGAGACACTGGCTAGTGCCAAAGACATTGATTGCTGTAAAAACAGAATAGACTAGTTACACAATAGATTTCATAGTTCTGATTGGTTACAACTCGAAGGATCTCTTTAAGAAATAGCATCCTTAGTATTTTGTTCAGCAAATAACCAGACATAATTGTAAATCAGACTTCTGAGTGCCAGAGAAAGGAGCCTACTGGCATGTCTTTCAGATTATGAAATAGTGGCCTTAAATATTTAATGCCAGAATTAGTCACAGTTAAAGTACATCTTCATGGAAAACCATGAAATACATTTTGAATGTTTTCTTTGTTTCTATTGTAGTTGAATTGATCTGGTCCTTTTTCATGTTAAAATGCTTTGAAAGTTCTATGTATAAAGGCATTGAAGTTCTAGAGAAATTTTTTAGTACCTAGTTTTAACTCCAGAGTTAGCTGACCTTTTGTTGACAGCAGAAAAAAGATACTGACCAGTACTAAAAAGCCTGAGAGGTTTGTTGTTCTAGTTTAGATTCCAGACTGTTTGGCATGAGGCCTTTTTGAAAGAGCAACAGTAGTCTAAGCAAACTGAAAGTGCTACCTGAAGCAACATACCAGGATTTTGCCATGTTAAATTTTTGTTCAGTCACTTAAGGTTATTCTCTCATGTTAAGAAAAGTAAGAATAAAAGCTGTTCCACATTCATAAGCTTGTGGTAGAAGTTTACTTGCTGTCTTTGACTGGCCAAGTATAGGAATTTAGAATTTACTGCAACTTTCAAACTAAGTTTTTGTGGTGACCCATGAAATTGATGGTTGCTTTTTAAAGTGCACTCATTGCAGTATTTTTAAACTTCTCAACATGTTGAATATTACTGTTAAATTCTATTTCAAATAACTATCTGGCTCTGTCAATGCTGAAGTGGGGGGAAAAAATCTCCAGACATGTGCAAACCATGTCTGACCTAGAGCTCAAGTGTTGCTGAATTTGTTGCTAAGGCTTATTTTCCTTAGGAGAGGTGCTTTGGTAATTACAGTAAAACTATTTTGGATTCTAGAATAATGTAAACAACTCTTAAGACTAGCATATTCACTTGTATTGTCTTCCAAAGGCTTGCTGTGTGACCTCCTGTGGTCTGACCCAGACAAAGATGTGCAAGGTTGGGGTGAAAATGATCGTGGGGTCTCTTTCACTTTTGGGGCTGATGTGGTCAGTAAATTTCTGAATCGTCATGATCTGGATTTGATCTGTCGAGCTCACCAGGTATGAATTATGTTGCTCTTGCTTAAAACCTTTCTGTCTAGACTTTCTGCCTCTTTGGTGCATCAACAGACTGTATTTGAAGCTTCTAGAAGAAGTTCTTCCTAATAAAGGGACTATAACTCCATGTCATTCTGCTGTGTCATGTTGAACTGAATGTCTAATGTCAGTAAAAGAAAAGACTTAACACTAGATTATCCCATTTGATCTTTCTTTTGTATTGTCTATTTACTGTTAGACTCTGAACATTCAGAGGTAAAGTGTCCAGGTTTTAAAGTGGCACAGTGACTTGAATTTGAGATTTACACTGAAGATTCAATAGTAGTCATTTCTCTGGTAGTTGTGGCTTAAACTATCTCCACATCATTTTGAGTGCTTCTAAAAACAAGTATGTACATAAAAGTTCTCATTGCTGCCTTCATTTTGATTCAGCTATCTAGAGTACATTTGCATAGATTGCTTGACTTACTGAAACACGCAGAAAGGAAATTTATTTTTTGGCATCATTATTCTAAGTACTTATATTCTGGTTTTTTGTTGATTGTTTTGGAGTGGAGGGGAAGTTGTTGTGGGGTTTTTCCTCTTTAAGTTTAAGTTAATCAAGTGTCTAGCTATCCAGATGGACACTGGTTTCAATTTCCTGGATAAACATACAGCTTTCATTTAGTCAATTTTAAAAGGTCTCCCCTGCTGTGGAACAAAAATAGACCTTTTATTCTGTGTCAGTCTTAGGTTTGTGTATGCTTTCAGACCATTTAAATATGTTAATTTTATTATTGTCATTTAGCAATTTTATTGCTAAAATATTAGAGAGCATTAGTGAGTGTGTGCAATGGATATTAAATTTCTAAATTGCCAATCAAGATTGCTACCAAGTTGCTGTATACATGTAGTCAGTTCAGCCCATTAAAAAAGAGTAATGGCATCTTTCAAAAGGCCATAGTGACTGGACCAAAGTGAGCAGCTGCTGCACTAGTTTCACTACATTACAATGCAAAGCTTCTGTTTCAGGGAAGAGAGAACGTCCTTAGCTGATGCATGATACTACTTGCACTGTTTTGAAGGTGAATGATGCAATTAAAATACAACAGATACTATGTTTAGAGCATCAAAATTATAGAAAAACCTGCACTAGGGGTTTGTACAATTAACACTGGTGCAAGTGAAGCTTCATGACTACAGATAAAAGGAAGGCTGTGTAGTGCTCTTACTTAATAGACCAAGCACCCAAATTCTTAATATAAGGCATAAGATGCTGGGAATACTTAAACTGGCAGTGCGTAATTGGACTTCCAAGCATGAAAATACCTAACAGTCAAACCGATGCATACTTAGCATGGGAAATGACAGACAGGTTCAGCTACCTGATTTGACATTTTTGCCAGAATAACACAAAATGATTGAACTGATTGTGTCTGAAAGCCAAGACATAAAATATGTTTTCCAGTTCTCTATCTCTGTAATACAAACCCTGTTTGCTTCAAGAGTGGCTCTTTAAAATTTGCCTTTGTTTTTGTGAGCTGTATTGATTTGTCTGGTGTTGACAGGTGGTTGAAGATGGATACGAATTCTTTGCTAAACGGCAGTTGGTCACCCTGTTCTCTGCTCCAAATTACTGTGGTGAATTTGACAATGCAGGGGGCATGATGAGTGTGGATGAAACTCTAATGTGTTCCTTTCAGGTATGATATATTTTTACATTTGTGTTACCTTATGTGTAGGGTTATGTGAACCAAGCTTCTCTGCTCGATGATGTGTTTATAGTTACTCTAAGGTAATACAGAACAGCTAATATAGCAAGTAGTAGCTAGTAATACACTAGAATAATATGCCTGAGCTACAGAAAGGACAGCACAGCAAGCTGGTGTTTGTGGACAATTGGAACTGCAAACTAGGTGTTCTCCTGAGAACTGTGTGGGATTTGCTGTTTTCCAAACTGCTGCATATTAAGTTACTCCCTCTATTCAGATGCTCATTTCAAAGTTTAATTAGATGGATCCTTGTAGTCATACCTAGTGATCAAAGTATGCAGTTATGCAGACTAATGACTTGGGACCCTTTTACTGTGGTTACTCTGATCAGATTTTAATCCCTACTCCTTCCTGGGTGTGTTTTCAGACCCTTTTCTTTCGACTTCCCACTCTAATGTAGTAGTAGAACTGGAAGTATTCAGAAATAGTAATATTGATTTATGTAAAATTTTTTTAAAAATAGGATTGTGGTGTGATTACTGTGTGCAGTTCTGGAACAGGCACAGGAAGGACATGGAAGTGTTGGAGCGGGTCCAGAGGAGGGCCACAAAGATGATCAGAGGGCTGGAGCAGCTCTCCTATGAGGACAGGCTGAGAGAGTTGGGGCTCTTCAGCCTGGAGAAGAGAAGGCTTCGAGGGGACCTGATAGTAGCCTTCCAGTATCTGAAGGGGGCCTACAGGAAGGCTGGGGAAGGATTATTTACAAGGTCCTGCAATGACAGGACAAGGGGCAATGGGCTTAAACTGGCAGAGGGGAGATTTAGACTGGATGTTAGGAGGAAGTTCTTTACAGTAGGGGTGGTGAGGCACTGGAACAGGTTGCCCAGGGAGGTTGTGGCTGCTCCCTCCCTGGATGTGTTCAAGGCCAGATTGGATGAGGCCTTGAGTAACCTGTACTAGTGGGAGGTGTCCCTGGGTATGGCAGGGGGTTGGAACTAGATGATCCTTGAGGTCCCTTCCAACCTTACCATTCTATGATTCTATGATTTCTGCCTCACTTCACCTGTCTTTTCTGTTGAATGATTTACATGTTAGTTTAACAGTGTTTAAAATGTTCTTATGTCACTGACTCAGAAGAACTTCTTTATTTTCTCAAAGATACTGAAACCATCTGAAAAGAAAGCCAAGTACCAGTATGGGGGACTGAATTCTGGGCGCCCAGTCACTCCACCTCGCACAGCTAATCCACCGAAGAAGAGGTGAAGAAAGGAATAATGTAGAAACACCACCAGATAATGTCAAGGACAAAACTCCATATTACAGTATATAATAAGTGTGCACTGTAAAACCATCCAGCCATTTGACACCCTTTATGATGTCACACATTTAACTTAAAAGAGACGGGTAAAGGATCTTTATTAATTCTTTTCTAGTAGAAAGATGTGCAACACTGTATTGTAACAAGTATAGCTCCAAGCTCTAACATCCAACATAGAGTAAAAACAAAATTAGGAAAAAACTATTGCAACTACATACTCACATTTACCACGGTTTTTAAAATTGACCAACATCCCAGTTAAAACTTGATGTAATAGTTAAAACAGATGAGAGCATGATGTTCCATTTGTGTAATGTGGTCTTATTGTTGCTTGATTGCTTTTACTTTGGTTATTTTGTAGCTAGAATGATGCGACTGTGGTATGTAGTCTTTTATTTTCCAACTCTCTTTGAAATTGAAATCAGACAGGAGCTTTTTAGAACAGCCGTTAATCCTTATCCTCCCTGTTGTTCACAATAATGCTGCCCAAATGTGTGCCCCATTATAATGCAAAGTTTATAGTAAGGTAGTTAATAAAAGGTAAACTAAGTCTAAAATGCCCAAACTGGACAGCTTGACAGCCAACATAAATTGAGACAGAAAAGTCTGTCTTGACTTTAACTTAAACTGTCCCACGTGGAATTTGTGCACTACACTATTTTAAATTATTAACATCACACTGTGCTATCGCACTTCATTTAATTTAGGACAGAAATGATACTGCCTATTAGTTGGTAACTTGATTATGTGGTACCTTGGCTTTAGTTTTTATTAGCATGAAACACCTTTGGCATGCTTAGCTTCCAGGTAACTCCCTACCTGCATCAAAATTCATCTTACATAGTTCCACAGGACATGAAGATCCTTATTTGCTAAGCCTTTGAAGGCTGACCACCTTTTTCATGAGAAGATGTGTTTAAATTGATGTTCATCAATGGACAACAGGCTAGCTGATAAGTGGCGAGCTGCAAATGCTATAGGAATGTCCAACATGATTATAATAAGGCTTATGTCCCTAAAGATTTTATCCTTTGGATTTTCATGATGGAATTTCATATACTATTGTATAAACTTCTGCTTTGTAGTGTACTATAGTAGCAATAACTTCTGTACATGATGAAGAGTTCTGCAGTGTCTCTTTTCAGTTCTCTCCTTTCTTAAAAGATTCAACATTGGCAAATGGCAGGATGCAGGGAAGATACAACACTTACAATAGGATAAATGAGAGGCACAGATTTGTGACCCATTAGGATTCAATACTTACTGGGTATAAAAACAAAAACTTTTATTGAATTTTGTCAAATTTGTAAGGTTTTGGGGGGGGGGAAGCTTCAGATTTGTACTGTTCTAAATGTGCATCAGTAGATGTAAAACTCTTGACTTCAGTATTGTCTTTGAAAATGTTAAATTGAAGATTCTGGTAACTTAGGTTTTATGAACAGGCACATTATATAATGTAAGAGGTATACTGATTTCTGACACAGTGAGGAAGTTCTTTTAAAATGGATTTAAGTCTCTTTTCTAATTCCATTTTGGTTTAAGTACGTATTTTAAATGTAGGTTTTTTCATTTAGTAAAAGTTGTCTAATTCATTTAAATGAAGTGTGACTGGTTTATTTTAACATACCTTACTGTTACTCCAGTAGAGTGGAGTTTGTTTTATTAAAAAACAAAGAGCAAAACCCAAACAATTTAAGGTGTATATAAATGTTACTGATTTATATTGGATTGGTGTGTGAACAGTGGTTTAACTTATCCCACCTTGAAGTGAGCATCAGAGTTCCAACATACAGAAAGAAATGTAGATTTCTTCTGATGTTGCTCAAAGACATTTGTTCTTGAATGTCAGTGATGAGAGCTGTGGGAGAGTAACTTCAGTTTGTGACAAGGTAATTAATCTATTCTGTAACTTCCTGCTGTATGTCATTGCTCACTTGGTTTAATTTTACAAATTCTGACAATGCTGGATTTTACCAAGTGCCAGCCTTTGTTATAGTAATCACCATGTCACCAAACACCTAGATTAACTCACTTCTGGTTTTTTCCCTAGTTTCCAGAACAATGTCTTCTGTATCATAAAATGTTTGAGTGTAAAGCTGTATGTTATGGGAGTACCTAACATGCTTCTTGTATTACAGATGCTCTGTCTAAAGGAAAATAAAGTCTTCAGGCCTTCTTATGTGTCCTAAAGAAATAGGAAATTCTTACTTTATTTTGTGGTACTAGGAAGCTGTATCTGATAGTGGTATTCTGAAGAGTTGCTGGGTTTACAGCAGTGATTGCTTGTGAAGGACATGAGTTCTGTTTTGATTTCTGCAGAACTGGGATGTCCACTAACATCTCTCATCACCCTATATTGCAGAAAAAGTGCATTCTTCAATAACCTTCTCTACAGACATGATTGATATTCCATAGTAAGGACAACTCAGGAGCATCAGATACATAATATTTTGCTGTATTATTTCAGCTTACGTTGACAGTGTTCCTATACATCTTCAGTATTTACTTACTGCACATTCTGGAAGAGGCAGAATAAAAGAACCTGATTGTACTAATTATATAATCAGAAAATTTAACTCTTACTTCCATGGAAATTCCTAACGGCCTAATTCCTGATAAGATTTTCCACGTAAATGTCTCATTTGTAGAAGCCTAAAATGCTGCTGAACAGCACAGTGTTACTGTGGTGGGAAGTAATGGGAGAATTTTCAAACAAGCTGATAAGAGGCTTATAAAACATTACATCACCTGAGTGATTTTGTGCATGTTCTTCCCTCATCTCCTTTTATCTGATAGTATTATCCATTCGTGATTTCGTAGTAGAGATCAAATTGGCACATAACCCCTTGCCTTGTTCTTTTTGGTTGACAGCATGTTGTGATTCCCTAACACTAGAGAAATACCTGCTTTAATTTAAAATGTTGCTGCAAGGAGTCCTTCTTCAGTGTCTTATGTTGGTTGAGATGAGACTGTTGTTCTACATGATTTTTTTTTCATTGTGTTCTTCATAGTGCTCACTGTTTTCTCTGCATGGAATATTCATAATTGTTTGCTGCTTTAAAGGTGGGGAAAAAGTAGTGTTTAATGTCTTTGTGGTTATTGTAATACCTTGAACGATATTTCTGTTTAGGTGGTGTTTATAGTGACCTTTCCAGAATGTGCTGTAGAAGTAGACTCACTGAAAACGCTGAAACAAATCTTACACTAGTGGATTGTATTCAGTTTGCTACATCTGGGCAGACAACAGTACTTGTGGCCACTGAAGTTGGTAATTTTTGCTTCTAACTTACTGTGGTTAACTGCAAATGCACTGCTGCTTGGTGTCACTGAGCAGCCTGCATTTGTACTGTATTGTGAGAGAGGAGCAAACAGGTATGTATGATAAGGCTTGTAGCGTCCCAGTGCAGTGCTTTGCTGTATACTTACTTACCAGGGAAACTTAGGGAAATTCTTCAGCTCTGCAGAAGCTGCTTTTATTGTTGATAGACTACATCTCTTGTTTAAGGTTGTTTGAAGATGGAGATCTTTCAGCATTTTCTGACAAAAGATTATTCAGGTAGCAGTCAACAGTAGTTTATGTGAAGAAATGCAACTGTGTGAGTTATCTTTTGTTTAAGTCCAAGACAATATCACTAGCTGTTACATTAAACTGTGGAAGCTGTTATATTAAATTACTGTGGATGGATATAGTTAGTTTGGGGCGTGCAGACACGTTTTTTTTTGCTCTGAGGTAGTTGAAATGCAGAAGACAGTGCTGCTGTTGAATATAGTTGAACTGAAGGTGACCTGAGAAGAATTCTGTTTTGAATAGCTGGCGTTTTTTGTAATATGTAGAGGACAAACAGTAATACCCCATGCTTGGCCTTGGGTGTAAAGCTCAAAGTTTAACAGAAAAGGATACCTGCTTTGTAGAAGCTTACAACTGTTATCTATGTAAGAACGTAGCCTTTAACTGTGTGTTTAGTTTCTTCCCAGCAAACTGTCGATATTGTATCCATGGCTGGTGTTTCTGGTACTTTCTTTGCTGTAGTGTTTATTGGAGGTTAAGACACTTAATACAAACCTGACAGGTAATGTTACAGCTTAGCAAACTTTTGAACTTGAGTTGTAACTTGATTTGTGGTTGGCATTTGTCTACTTTGTAACAGGTATGAGGATGAATATGAATATTTGTCTTCAAATGGGCTGGTGAAAAAGCAAAGCCAAGAGGGTGTGTCCTTGCGCTGGAGCAGAGATGACCACAGCACTGTTGTCTGTCTCTGAGACCATGTGGGCTAATAATATGCTTTAAAGACCAGTATGGGGTTTAATACAGAGATTCATGCACATAGTCACTCTTGTCAGGAAAAAGGAGCTCAGTGAATCAGTAATAGGCTTGGGATGCTCAGGCATAGCCCTGGGTATTTTTCTCTACCATCATCTGTTTCCTTCTGCTAATTAGCAGTAGCAGCTTTCAAGTTCACTCTCAGTGCAGCTGTGTACTTTCTCTTGGATCATACATTGATTTTGCTTGCTTTGTTCCCAATGTTGATCAAGGTTTTGATGACAGTGTCTAACCAGGTGGCTGCATGCAACTCATGGGCTTAATTATTATTTTCACAGCATCACACAGTATCACCAAGGTTGGAAGAGACCTCAAAGATCATCAAGTCCAACCCATTACCACAGACCTCAAGACTAGACTATGACACCAAGTGCCATGTCCAAACCCACCTTGAACACCTCCAGGGACGGTGACTCCACCACCTCCCTGGGCAGCCCATTCCAGCAGTCAGTGACTCTCTCAGGCAACAACTTTCTCCTCACCTCCAGCCTAAACTTCCCCTGGCACAGCTTGAGTCTGTGTCCTCTTGTTCTGGTGCTGATTGCCTGAGAGAAGAAAGCAACCTCCTCCTGACCACAACCACCCTTCAGGTAGTTGTAGACAGCAAGAAGGTCTCCCCTGAGCCTCCTCCAGGCTAACCAATCCCAGCTCCCTCAGCCTCTCTCCATAGGGCTGTGCTCCAGGCCTCTCCCCAGCCTCGTTGCCCTTCTCTGGACATGCTCAAGCATCTCAATGTCCTTCTTCAATGGAGGGGCCCAGAACTGGACACAGGACTCAAGGTGTGGCCTAAGCAGTGCAGAGTCCAGGGGGAGAATGACCTCCCTGCTACTGCTGGCCACGCTATTCCTGATGCAGGCCAGGATGCCATTGACCTTCTTGACCACCTGGGCAGACTGCTGGCTCATATTTACTGGCTCATGTTTCCCTGCATGTATCAGATGATCAAAGCTGAAGGAACCTCTGACCATGTTGGAAAACCATGTGAGAGAAAGTCAGTGTTGGGACAGGAAATAAATTACCAAGACAAAACGCTTGGATACTTTGTGCTGTGGATCTGCCAGGGTCTCATCTTTCATGAATTTCTGGAACTGGTCGTACCTGAGCATCTTCCTTGCAGATCTCTCAAAGCTTGTTCTGTATAATTTAGTGTGCTCTGTTAAAATAAACAGTCATGATCTCAAGTGTTAATTGATAGTAAAGACAAAACATCATTCTTTCTCAGTGTCCTTTTCAAACTCCAGCTCTGCTCCTGTGTGTCCTAAGAAAGAATTTAAAACCATTATTTGAAGTAAGTGTGCCACAAGCCGTTGCCAACATATGGTTACAGTAATCTTTTTTTCAAGGAAAAATTACCCTTAATGATGCCTTTGAAGTCTGAACAGGTGGAACTCTAACAGAGTATATGGCCTAGCAGAGCCTTTTTCTTGACTTCTCCTGTGTAGGTAACAGTCTGCAACCCAACCTTCCTGTTTGGCCTGCCACAGATTCAGTCTTAGAAGAAACTGTATTGGAAAGTAGATGCTAACTAGGTCTAGCTGGTAACGAAGATCAGTCAAAGCTAATCTGTATCTTCAGCTATAGATGCAAGCTTTATGCTCAAGATGAGAAAAGTCTCAGGCAGGGCTCCAGAAACAAGAACCACTTGAAAAATCCTTTTGGAATGAGATAGATGGAATGCCCAGATTCTAAATAGAAGTAGTAAAGCAAATCAGCAGCATTTTACAATTGCTCTACTCTTACATAGAGCTGGTATACAGAAATAATTAATTTGTAGAAGGCAAAATAAAGTTATTGTTTTTCCCCTTGGTAGACAAGTCTGCCTGCTCACATTAAAGGTTTGAATCTTTGGGATGCAAGAGCACATGCCATAGATCTAGCCAATGAATTATTGAAAAAGCTTAGCAAGAAAAACAGTATCTTGTGGACAAACTGGTGCAGCTCATGACATAAAGCAGAGGAGTATACAACATTGGTGAATGCAAAGGGCAACCCTGGCAAGTAAATATGTACTGATGTGCAGTATTTTTCTTCATCACATTTTCTATTAACTACTTCAGAATATTTTATGTTTGTGTTTCAGGTTGCTCTTCCTAAGTGGCTTCTTGCACCTTCCACGAAGACAGGGGAATGCTGGGAGAGGCATTGTTATAAGAATTACATTTTAATGGACATCATAACTGTATCTTAATTGCATCTTGTTTCCAGGAGGTTGGGTTAAGAGAATGAACTGTAAGATTTCAGGCACATTCTGTTGAAGCAATGATGGAGAACAAACACCTTGCTTAATTCTTTCCTACTCAAAGCTATTACCTAAAGGTACAAGAACAAACAACTGACATGGTAGTCTTAAGAGGCTTTTGCTTTGCCTTTACCATCTAGAGTAAGAAGACATATTGTTTCCCTTGATATGCCTTGTTTATACTAATGCTACACAAAGGTTTAACAGGGTTACCTAAAGAAAAAGTTAGTCCAGCTTATGTAATTTTCTTCGTGTTAGAATTGGTCTAGTGTGCAGATGACATCTAGTGGTTGAAGGCCAGTGGATGAAAACTTTTGCAGCAGAACTGGTATTTTATTATGTGTTTGTCCTGTGCTTGTTTGATGTGGAAACCTTATCCCTTGATCAGTACTGAAATACATTTGTAGCACATGGCTTCATAATAACTCAGGTCTTGCTTCATTGAAACTAGGCTTACCTCAATTAGATGTGCCAATTTATTTATGAAGTTCAACAAAACCAAATGCAAGGTCCTGCATCTGGGTTGAGGGAATGCCAAGCACCAGTATAGGTTGGGCAGTGACTGGCTTGAGAGCAGACCTGAGGAGAGATACTTGGGGGTGCTGGTGGACAAGAAGCTCAACGTGAGCTGTCAGTGTGCTCTTGCAACCCAGAAAGCCAACCAGAACCTGGGCTGCAGCAAGAGAAGCGTGGGCAGCAGGGCGAGGGAAGTGAGCCTACCTCTCTACTCCGCACTGGTCAGACCCCATCTGGAGTGCTGCATCCAGTTCTGGAGCCCCTGTTACAAGAGGAATGTGGATGTGCTGGAAGGTGTCCAGAGAAGGACCACAAGGATGATCAGAGGGCTGGAGCACTTCTCCTATGAGGAGAGACTGAGGGCATTGGGGCTGTGCAGTCTGGAGAGGAGAAGGCTGCAAGGTGACCTTATTGTGGCCTTGCAGTATCTTAAGGGGGCCTACAAGGAAAGGGAAGGACTTTTTAGGATATCAGGTAGTGATAGGACTGGGGGGAATGGAGCAAAGCTAGAAATGGACAGATTCAGACTGGATGTTAAGAAGTTCTTCACCTTGAGGGTGGTGAGACCCTGGAATTGGTTGCTCAGGGAGGTGGTTGCAGCCCCATCCCTGGAGGTGTTCAAGGCCAGGCTGGATGAGGCCTGATCTAGTGTGAGGTGTCCCTGCCCATGGCAGGGGAGCGATCCTTGTGGTCCCTTCCAACCCTGGCTGATCCTGCGATTCCCTTAAACTTGGCAGACTGACTTGAGCTCAGAACTGCCAAGCAGCACAGTGTAGAAAAGTTACATTTTTTTGTAGGGAAAATCTTCAGTGTTTCTTTCCTGCTCTGAAATCTTCTGTTCCCGAATATAACCAAGTAGGGTGGGATTATTTGTATAAATTTCCAACAGTTAGAGGACAACTGGTAGAAAATATGTAGGAAAAATTCTGCTTAGGTCTGGTGTATAAGCCAATGTAATTGCATGGGAGGGAAAAAATAAGTAATGTCTTTCTGGCTTAGGTGTGGAAAGCTAATTGTGAGATAGTATTAAATTTGAATACCTTACTTACACAAGTGTTACATAATTTGTGTTGCTTTTAATGAAGCACTTTTTCCTCTGCACCACCTATGGGCTTGGAGTTGGAGATGTATACTGTTAAGATTTGTAGAGTTCAGACCTGATTTAGGGGAATCACATAATATTTAGCTGCATTCCACTAGCTGTCTAGAGTGAGTTGCTCTTGAAAAAGCTATGTCTACACAAATGTGTGTGTTTGAAGCAGTTACACGTTTTTGAAGTGAATCCTGATTATCCTCATGTACTGATTTGGATTATAGAATCATAGAATCATAGAATGGTAAGGTTGGAAGGGACCTCAAGGATCATCTAGTTCCAACCCCTTGCCATAGGCAGGGATACCTCCCACTAGTACAGGTTACTCAAGGCCTCATCCAGTCTGGCCTTGAACACATCCAGGGAGGGAACATCCACAACCTCCCTGGGCAACCTGTTCCAGTGCCTCACCACCCTTACTGTAAAGAACTTCCTCCTAACATGCAGTCTAAATCTCCCCTCTGCCAGTTTAAGCCCATTGCCCCTTGTCCTGTCATTGCAGGACCTTGTAAATAATCCTTCCCCAGCCTTCCTGT
The DNA here is from genome assembly GCA_013396675.1 of Eubucco bourcierii. Lineage (NCBI taxonomy): Eukaryota > Metazoa > Chordata > Aves > Piciformes > Ramphastidae > Eubucco > Eubucco bourcierii. The sequence goes on from VWZE01004445.1 coordinate 126,481, forward strand.
AGGCCCCCTTCAGATACTGGAAGGCTACTATCAGGTCCCCTCGAAGCCTTCTCTTCTCCAGGCTGAAGAGCCCCAACTCCCTCAGCCTGTCCTCATAGGAGAGCTGCTCCAGCCCTCTGATCATCTTTGTGGCCCTCCTCTGGACCCGCTCCAACACTTCCATGTCCTTCCTGTGCTGAGGGTTCCAGAACTGCACACAGTACTCCAGGTGGGGTCTGACGAGAGCAGAGTAAAGGGGCAGAATCACCTCCCTTGCCCTGCTGGCCACGCTTCTCTTGATGCAGCCTAGGACTCGGTTGGCTGTCTGGGCTGCATGTGCACACTGCAGGCTCATGTTGAGCTTTTCATCAACCCAGACTCCAAGGTCCTTTTCCTCAGGGCTGCTCTCCAGCCATTCACCACCCAGCCTGTATTTGTGCTTGGGATTGTGCCTACCCAGGTGCAGGACCTTACATTTGGCCTTATTGAATTTCATGAGGTTGGCCTGGGCCCACCTCTCCAGCCTGTCCAGGTCCCTCTGGATGGCATCCCTGCCCTCTAGCAAGTCAACTGTGCCACACAGCTTGGTGTCATCTGCAAACTTGATGAGGGTGCACTCCATTCCTCTGTCCATGTCACTGACAAAGATGTTAAACAGCACTGGTGCCAGCACTGACCCCTGAGGGACACCACTTGTCACTGGTCTCCAGGTGGACATTGTGCCCTTGATCGCCACTCTGAGTTCGACCATCCAGCCAATTCCTTATCCAGCGAGTGGTCCATCCATCAAGTCCATGCTTTTCCAGTTTGGTGAAAGGCACTCAGGGTTTGTATGCAAATCAGATCTTCCAGTTTAATTTCATGCAAGCTAAATCAGTTCAGTGTCATGCAAAAAAAAAAAAAAAGGATTTGTTCCTAATGTATGCCCATAGTATCAACGATCTAAACTAAACTCTGCTGTGTAGAGTCAAATTGGCATCTGCACTTTTGACTACTCTTTCACAATCTAGCCAGCATTTTCCTTGGTATCCTTTCCATTTTTTTTTTCTGTTGCCTTTTTTTATTGTTTCTCTTTCCTGACTGCTTTTCTAACTAGTGTTGTTAAGGTCTCTTCTAGCTGCCAAGAGTTTTGTGATGGTTCTGGGTGTTACCTGCCCCTCTCCCCCCAAGGATTCACCCAGATTAAACTCAGCTTGCTGGAAGTTAAGGAATGAAACTTTCTATATTTACAGCTTAGCACAATTTACAAGCATATCTATACAATATAGTACAGATATTTACAGCTATGTACAGTAATATAGAAGTTAAAAAGTAATACAGAACTACAGGACCTCTCCCAGCAATCAGAGTGCCTAGGAGAGGCTTCCAACCACCCTTCCACCTTCTTTCCACCCTCTCTGTTATCTCAGTCTCTTACGTGCAGGGTGAGCCAGAAAGGTCAGCAAGGAGTGTTAGAAGCAGAATGATTAGTTGGAAAATATGCAGGGTCCAGCAAAAGAGTTAATAGGGCAACAACCAGGTAGAGACTGTCTGGCTTTGTGTCCTTGTTTTTATATATCTCAGCAGTACGAATGGGTAACTTAGACAACACCTTATTTTCACAGCCAATAATCTAATTTCTCTCAATGAAATATTCCAATTAGCTTCAAACCAGCACGAGTTTTGACATGGTGACTCCTTGGGATACAAAGAAATGCTCATTTTTCTGTCTGCCTTGTGAGGACTGAAATATTTGATGTCCAGATAACATAGCATCAGTAAGAGGAAACTCTGTACTTCAGTAGTCACTGATTACTAGAAGAGAAGCAATTGGAATACATTTTCAGTTCAAGAAGGTGGAAGAAACACCTTCTTGAAGACCAGGGAAACAGATTTTGAGGTGTCATAGCATGTGTCCATACTACAATGATACTGAAGAGTTCTCTTTGGAAGCATACAGCCTCCTCTGCTTGTAGATGCTGAGATTCAACCCAAGTGGATATAGTGCTTCCCCATGTATGTTGTTAGGGTGGAGGGGGAAGACAGGCATGCAAGTATTCAGGTGGAACTTGGGCATATGGAGAGACAGTGAGTTGTGAATCTGAGCACAGCTGCTGCTTTAGGCCTTTAAAGGCAGTTCTGTGTGGCTGGGAACTGTAGGAGAAATCTGCCAGGGAACAGTTTTGTCTTGTAGTGCTGACTGCTGCCACGTGAGGCCTGTCTGAAGAGCTAAGCACACTGCACACAAGGATAACATGCTTCTGTAACCTTGAAGAGCCAATTCAACCTCTTCCCCTCATAAATCCTGCAGGGTGCAATCTAATGACACCCTAATGTGTGTACACAACCCTGTGAACGGTAGTGATGACAAATACGGTCAAAGTGTCAGTTTACTTGGAATGAAAGCCAGTTACCTGCTGACTTGGCAGTAATGTTTTTCTCCTTCACATTCCAGCAAGCCTGAAAGGTTTCATGCCTGCCTTTCCTTAGTCAGGCCTAGGAAGCAGCAGCGTGGGGTTTGTCCTACACAAGATGTCTCACTGCTGCGTGGCTCCTTTAGGGCTGGAGACTTACATGTCAGGTACAGAGCTGGTGTGTCAGTAGGCAACGTGCAGTCATAGATAGGTTGCAGGTCCAGAGCCCCAGGGTGGCAGGAGATAAAGAATGTGTTGTTCTGCTTGCTGGCCTGAATTTGTTCCAAAATTATAGCAGCCTAATGAGAGGTAGATAGGCTTGTGCCACAAGAACTTCAGGTAGTTGGTTACCAATGGGAGGCCATGCTGAAAGGCATGCTGTTTGTAACTGGTTTAAATCAAAAGTGAGAAGGAAGAACTTGGAGCCCACTGTGGTCAGTTACTTAGAACTCCTCACAGGCCTGACAGCAGTTGTTGGGCAGCCTGTGTGCCAAACTTAAAGCTCAGAAGCAGGAGACTGAGTAGATGATGGAAAGACTAATATCTTCAAGGCATTCGATTTCCTTCCACAGAGGTTTCTACATGCTCTTTGAATCACATGCAGGAAGAAAGGAGCAGCTGGGCAAGGGAGGTGGTTCTGCCACTTTGCTCTTGTCAGACCCCACCTGGAGTACTGTGTGCAGTTCTGGAACCCTCAGCACAGAAAGGACATGGAAGTGTTGGAGCGGGTCCAGAAGAGGGCCACGAAGATGATCAGAGGGCTGCAGCAGCTCTCCTGTGAGGACAGGCTGAGAGAGTTGGGGCTCTGCAGCCTGGAGAAGAGAAGGCTTCGAGGGGACCTGATAGTAGCCTTCCAGTATCTGAAGGGGGCCTACAGGAAGGCTGGGGAGGGATTATTTACAAGGTCCTGCAACAACAGGACAAGGGGCAATGGGCTTAAACTGGCAGAGGGGAGATTTAGACTGGATGTTAGGAGGAAGTTGTTTGCAGTGAGGGTGGTGAGGCACTGGCACAGGTTGCCCAGAGAGGTTGTGGCTGCTCCCTCCCTGGAGGTGTTGAAGGCCAGGTTGGAGGAGGCCTTGAGTGACCTGTACTAGTGGGAGGTGTCCCTGCCTATGGCAGGGGCTTGGAACTAGATGATGCTTGAGGTCCCTTCCAACCTTCCCATTCTATGATCATAATGGTCAACTTGATTCTTCTAGCAGCTTTCATGCAACTCTGGTTAGCAGATACCCACTCTGCTCACGTCAGTGAGCATGAAGTAATGTGGCATGGAAGCAGACTGTACAGAGATCTTAGTGGTCCTCTAGCCTTCTTCAAAAATGGAGGTGAGATACTTGCCCTTTTTTGGTTAGGCCACACTGTTAAGACTCTTAATCTTTAGCAAGCCATGCTGAACCTTTAAGAGAAGTTTATATTGGCTCACTTATTCCTACTTCATTTCGTATCCCTGAATTTCTAGGGCCTACTGGCTCCTGCAGTGCCAGTGTCTACTCATTCACATAGGTGTTGCAGGGAATCCGATTTGGACACTCGCAGAGCCATTCCAGTTCAACATGGATGTTCTGACCAATTCTGAGGTTTTGCTTCAAATTGTATGACTTTATAACTTAGGGATTTCTAAGGTACAGACTGAGCCATGTGTTAAGCTGACATGGGTGCTAACTCTGAAGGGAGTGCCTCAGCAAAGACTGTTCTCAAAGCAAGTGGATTCCTTCAGCCTTCTGCTGGCTCCTTGGCTCATACAGCCACACGGGATTAGCAGTGCAATGTCTGCTTTGAGGAGTAGCTGGTAGTTGAGAGCAAATAGCAGCATACGGTCTCGGAGCTCTGCAAAGCTGACCTGAGGCTGTGAAGCAAAACAGGAAGAAGTAGAGAAGCTTTGGCAATTGTGGGCAGGTTGTGGAGGTGGCATTGAGTTTACCTTTTTGGGCACTTCTGGCGATCTTGTGAGAGCTTGGTTCTGTGCTGACACTTATCAGGCATAATCTTTTCTTAGCTAACAGTGGAGACATTTAATGAGTAAGTATTTTTTGCACCCAGATGAACTGCTGCCTTTCTGCTTTCAAAAAAAACCAAACAACAAAACACTCGATCGAAGATTAGATAGGGAAACTTGTCTGAGTTGTCAAAATGGCCAGAAGGTGGCATCACGCTACCGCAAATATGCATCCCAATCATAGAATCAGTCAGGGTTGGAAGGGACCACAAGGATAAGCTAGTTCCAACCCGCCTGCCACGGAAAAGGACACCTCACATTAGATCAGGCTGTCTAGAGCCTCATCCAGCCTGGCCTTAAACACCTCCAGGGATGGGGCCTCAACCACCTCCCTGGGGAACCCATCCCAGGCTCTCACCACCCTCATGCTGAAGAATCTCTTCCTAGCATTCAGTCTCAACCTATCCATTTCTAGCTTTGTTCCATTCCTCCCAGTCCTATTGCTACCTGACATCCTAAAAAGTCCTTCCTCAGCCTTCCTGTAGGCCCCCTTAAGATACTGCAAGGCCACAATAAGGTCACCTTGGAACCTTCTCGTCTCCAGACTGCGCAGCCCCAACGCCCTCAGTCTCTCATAGGAGATGTGCTCCAACCCGCTGACCATCCTCATGGCCCTTCTCTGGACACCTTTCAGCACATCCATAGCCCTCTTGTAACAGGTGCTCCAGAACTGGATGCAGCACTCCAGGTGAGGTCTCACCAGTGTGGATTGAGGGGGGGAAATCACTTCCCTTACCCTGCTGCCCACACTTCTCTTGCTGCAACCCAGACCCTGGTTGGCTTTCTGGGTTGCAAGAGCACACTGACAACTCATACTGAACTTCTTGCCCACCAGCACCCCCAAGTCCCCCAGTGGAAATTCAAGGAGATAGGTTAACATTTTTTTTAGTGCTTGCTTAGTCACCCGTGCTTGTACAAATAGTAAAGGTAGGTGAAATGCAGTATTTTCATGTGACTTATCTAAATCAAGAACTAATTATTTGCAGGCAGTTAGAGTCACACTTGTAGGATGATTTGGTGTGGTAATTTTTGTACATAACTACTCAAATAGTATTTGTGTGGTTACCACTTTATGCTTGTAGGTTTTTTTTTATAGATTGCTGACCTCAACCTCTGCTTTTAGTGTCTTAGTCTTCAAATTGAAGAAAATTTGAGCGGCTGAAATGTATAATCTTAATCTTTTATGAACGAGTGGTTGCTCTATGCTGTGAACATAATGCATCCCTATCCCCCTTCCATGTGAAAATTGTCTGTAATCCACAGGTATCCAAGCAAAAAGATCTCACAATATTTTAAGGTAAATAAACATGATGGCAGACAACAAAAATATTAAAGGGCTTTGTGGCACAAAGACACAAAGAGTTCTTGATTGCAACCTACAGTGAAGGTTAGACTCCTACCTAAAAGCACTAATTGTCCTGTGTGCAATACTGCCAGCAATGGCCACCATGTCCTAATAAAGGATTGTATGGTTTTGCTTGGAACTGTTTTAAAACTTTGGTTCTTCCTCAGTATTTGTTTTATCCTGATTCCTCCCTCCCCCCTCCCCTCCCCCCACATTTTAACATTTTCAAAGAATGATTAATAAGAAAAAATGTTTACTCCACCAACATCAGAGATCATAGAATCATAGAATGGTAAGGTTGGAAGGGACCTCAAGGATCATCCAGTTCCAACCCCCTGCCATAGGCAGGGACACCTCCCACTAGTACAGCTCACTCAAGGCCTCATCCAATCTGGCCTTGAACACATCCAGGGAGGGAGCAGCCACAACCTCCCTGGGCAACCTGTTCCAGTGCCTCACCACCCTCACTGTAAAGAACTTCCTCCTAACATCCAGTCTAAATCTCCCCTCTGCCAGTTTAAGCCCATTGCCCCTTGTCCTGTCATTGCAAGACCTTG
>VWZE01004445.1:132957-143530 GCA_013396675.1 Eubucco bourcierii
TTGTGCTTGGGATTGTGCCTACCCAGGTGCAGATCCTGCTCTGTTATTTTGTTTTGGTTTGTTTTTTTTTTCTGACCCAGAAATAACTCTTCAAGCAGCAGGTGAAGAAAGCACTGCAATCCCTTCTTCCCCGTGGTGATTGTTGTATTGACTGACCTACTGCAGGGTTAATGTGCAGTGTTCTAATTGTCCTAGATTGTTAGCTGCTCCTCTTCCTACCTGATTGCTGCTAGGTGTTAACCTCTCCTCTCTGTACTTCGAAGTGACGCTTGCAATTCTTAGAATCAGTTGAGCAGAGGAAGAAGCAGTACCATTGTGAGACAAGAAAAAAGTTGTTTACTAGGACATACCAGAGGATGACCTGTGCCATGCTGGGATAATTGTATGGTTTGCTGCAGTGATCTTGCGTGTCTTTAAGAGGTAAGTTTTACAAAGATTAAGGACAAGAGCATCTGTCTGGATGGAGCCATTTGTCAGCCTGCTCACAGCTGTGAACTATCCCAGGTTAACAAGTAGTCCAGGAGGGATTAGGCTTCTGAAACCTCATGAGATGCTTCATGCTGTTCCTGTCAAACTTCATGTGACTATAATTCTTTAAAGCTCAGGCTTGCATTTGTTTATGTCCCCATTTCTGAAAAGAAACAGTGGTGTATACTTGAATTTACAAGACATTACTCTGTGATGTTGTCATTGTACATCTGTCAATGTAAGATACAGCATACATCATCCTGTGCAACTGCCAAGAGAAACAGGGACTTTCAACTTGAGATGTCGTGGATGCTCCCTCCCTGGAGGTGTTCAAGGCCAGGTTGGATGAGGCCTTGAGTGAGCTGTACTAGTGGGAGGTGTCCCTGCCTATGGCAGGGGGTTGGAACTAGATGATCCTTGAGGTCCCTTCCAACCTTACCATTCTATGATTCTATGATTATTGGAATGATACAAATGCTTCTTTGAAGTAGTCATTTGAGGCTACTGCTGGCTTTCACTGGGAACCACGCAAAATTCTGCTCTGAAATAACACTTGAAAGCCAACTGTTTGTATTCATCTTCCTATAGGTAAAACAAAAGCCCTGTGCTGCGTTTGTTGCCTACACATTGTTTTAGTAAGACTGACTTGTGTTTTGCATGAAAATTGTCCACTTTTAAATTCAACCAGCTTTTGTATTTCCATTCTGGGAGTACTAAGCATTGTAGGGCTAGTGAGAAATAAGCTACTTGTGTAGTTCTTTCTCTACTTATGGTGGTCGTCTTTACGTATCTGCTTTCTTCAGCCTGAAAATACACTTTAATTTCTATTGCCTCTATTCCATGTTTATTGGTTTATGGCTTCTGCTGACATCTCTTCTTACTGACAGGTGTATATATATGTGTGTGTATATATATATTCAAATATATCTTCTGAATCCTTCCTCTGGAGTGGCTAGTTAGAGTGCTGATCCCCTGAATTCCACTGGTCCAAGCTCATTAAAAACAAAATAAAATTTTTAAAAAAAGAAGGGCAATTCTAATGGCAATAGCATAAAGTTAAAGATTACTTATCCTGCTGAGGAGTTGCATCTTCTGTACCTCTTTAGCAAGTGTTTTACTGGTGTGCAGGCTACCTGTTTTAAAGCTAGTCAGTTGGAGATGATTATGAATGGTAATACTATTACATAACTGGTTGAAGGGAAGAAGTCAAGAGTTGTGGTCAATGGGATGGAGTCCAGTTGCAGGCCTGTAACCAGTGGAATCCCTGAGGGTTCAGTACTGGGACCAGTTCTGTTCAATATATTCATCAATGACCTGGATGAGGGCGCAGAGTACACTGTCAACAAGTTTGCTGATGCCACCAAAGTGGGTGGAATGGCTGCCACACCAGAAGGCTGTGCTGCCATTCAACCAGACTTGGACAGGCTGGAGGGTTGGGCAGGGAGAAATGGAATGGAATTCAACAAGGGCAAGGGTAGAGTCTTGCACCTGGGAAAGAACAACCCCAGGGATCAGTATAGGTTGGGGACTGACTTACTGGAGAGCAGTGAAGGGAAAAAGATTTGGGGGTCCTAGTCATAGAATCATAGAATGGTAAGGTTGGAAGGGACCTCAAGGATCATCTAGTTCCAACCCCCTGCCATAGGCAGGGACACCTCCCACTAGTACAGGTTACTCAAGGCCTCATCCAATCTGGCCTTGAACACATCCAGGGAGGGAGCATCCACAACCTCCCTGGGCAACCTGTTCCAGTGCCTCACCACCCTCACTGTAAAGAACTTCCTCCTAACATCCAGTCTAAATCTCCCCTCTGCCAGTTTAAACCCATTGCCCCTTGTCCTGTCATTGCAGGACCTTGTAAATAATCCCTCCCCAGCCTTCCTGTAGGCCCCCTTCAGATACTGGAAGGCTACTATCAGGTCCCCTCGAAGCCTTCTCTTCTCCAGGCTGAAGAGCCCCAACTCTCTCAGCCTGTCCTCATAGGAGAGCTGCTCCAGCTCTCTGATCATCTAGTGGATGGAAGGTTGACATGAGCCAGCAATGTGCTCTTGTGGCAGGAGGGGCAATGCCATTCTGAGGTACACTAGAAGGGCTGTGGTTAGTAAGTTGAGAGATGTTCTCCTGCCCCTCTGCTCTGCCCTGTTGGGACCTCATCTGGAGTATGGTATCAGTTCTGGCCCCTCTAGTTCAAAGACCTAGAACTGCTTGAGAAAGACAGAGCCACAGACACAACAAAGCTGTTCCACTCCCTTCTTCATGAGCAGACACCCACCTGGATTCATTCCTGTGTGATCTGCTCTGGCAGGGGGGTTGGACTGGATGAGCTTTTGAGGTCCCTTCCAGCCCCTGACATGCTGTGATTCTGTGATAAACCATATTGATGTGAACAACCTCAAGAACAAATACATCTCTGGAATGTGTGATGCTGCTGCCCAAATGAGTAGGCGCAAAGTGACCTTTCATACAAAGAGTTACATTTGAACTGAAATAATGTGTGTGGGGGGGAAATCTATACAACTTTATTGCCTAAAAGGAATTGTTTAGCTGAGTTTTGTAATCTGTAGCAGTCTGACAGAATTTCTATCAGGTCTTCCTTCATCTGGCAAAAGGCTGACCTATCAACAATTAGTATTTCCCAAGAAATATATATCAGTATATTTCAGATGTAGTCACTTGTCTACATTTGGAAACAACAAAAAAAAAGAGTCTGTTTTCAGTGGCAGGTGTCTATATCAAACATCCTCCTAGGGTGGTGGTCTTCAGAACTAAGGAGGTGATGCTTTGAGAACAGAGGACTAAGCCACAAGCTTCAACACCTGAGGTATTCAGTCTGTGTACCCTGCACCTAGCATATTTCTAAGCCTCCATGTCTTCCTCATCCAAAGACTTGAAGTCTAGGATGTTACCACTGTTGTAACAGTTCACCCCTGCTTATGATGTCAGCTAATGCAAGATTGTCTTTTTTTGTTTATTTTCATTTTGTTGGTGGTGTTTGGGGTTTTTTAAAGACCTTCAAATTGCCATAGATTAGAACATTAGCTGCAGTCATGTACCATCTGTTGTTGCCTTTTGGGCATACAAGCATGGTCCTGAATATCCCTTGTGTCAAGATCCTGTGTATGATAGGTAGAAAAATTTAACTGTTTGTTGATGAAACATCAGTATATTGATTTTTTTTTCTTTCTTTTTGCGTATTTTTTTTCATTTTATTTTTTTTTTTAGTAAGTGATGTCTTAGAGATTTCCCTGTAACACATACTTAATGCAATGCTTAACTCAAACCATTACTGTTGTAACAGATATTTCAGAGAGAGTGTAAAAAAATGGCAGGCACATTAAATGTTTATTGATTCATAAAATACATAAAACTTTTACATAGTTACAGGGTATAGTTTGTATCCACAACCAATATTTCTGTAGTTGACTCTCTTGAAATGCTATTTTACTAATAAGAGCAAATGTTGTTCCATAAAAAGCAAGGAGCTTATGTTGATCCCTGTAATTACTTTTTAAGCAGATGGGACATACATATCCAGCTCATTTCAGCAGTCCCAAGCATAGCAGTCTTGCAGTTATGAGAGATCAGTCTCCCTTCCATGAAAAGCAATGGCAGTAGTGAAATGGAGAAATGTAAACTTGCAGCACAGGAGGTTCCAGCTCAACACAAGGAGGGATTTCTTTGCTGTAAAGGTCACAGAGCACTGGCACAGCCTCCCCAGGGAGGCTGTGGAGTCTCCTTCTCTGGAGACTTTCAAGGCCTGTCTGGATGTGTTCCTGTGTGACCTGAGCTAGATTGCATGGTCCTGCTCTGGCAGGGGGGTTGGACTGGATGATCTCTTTGGGTCCTTTCCAACCCCTGACATCCCGTGAGCCTGTGAAAACCTTGAAAAAGTAACTAAATAAAAGCAAACGTTGCACAAATTGTGCTCTAAAAAATGTTCATTTTCAGTGTTAACCACTCCCAGTGTGAAACTGTCAGTGCTGTGATGGTTGTATTTTGAGGATGGTCAAGCTTCTGGACAGAATCCTGTATGGATCATTAAGAAGTAGTATCTAAAAAAACAGGAGGGCTAAAGTTTCTTCTCACACTGTGAAAAAAACCCCAAAAACCAAAACCATGTATTTGGGCTCACAGTTTACCTAGTCCTGCATGGAATCAGTCCAGTATCTGAAGGGGGCCTACAGGAAGGCTGGGGAAGGATTATTTACAAGGTCCTGCAAGGACAGGCCAAGGGGCAATGGGTTTAAACTGGCAGAGGGGAGATTTAGACTGGATGTTAGGAGGAAGTTCTTTACAGTGAGGGTGGTGAGGCACTGGAACAGGTTGCCCAGGGAGGTCGTGGATACTCCCTCCCTGGAGGTGTTCAAGGCCAGATTGGATGAGGACTTGAGTGAGCTGTACTAGTGGGAGGTGTCTCTGCCTATGGCAGGGGGTTGGAACTAGATGATCCTTGAGGTCCCTTCCAACCTTACCATTTTATGATTCTATGATTTTATTGAAAGTCTCCTATGAAGCTTTTTCTGATGATTGATATATCCAGAGTGTCTTTTGTTGGATTCCAACAAAAGGCCTGGCAGGTCCTGTGTTAACTGAAGCATGACAATTAACTGTGGGGTTTTTTTTGTTTGGGTTTTTTTTTGTTGTTGTTGTTTTTGTTTTTTCTCAAGGATAATGGCAAAAAAACAACTTACTAGTTTGGAGCTAAACTAAAAGGCAGAATCTGGATTCCCTTATCTTGGCTTGTGCTTCATCACTGGGATTTCCAGAAGCAGCTGGAACTTCTGCTAAAGAGAAACAGGGTCTGGCTGGCGTCAGCTCAGATGTGCGTTGCGCTGCCTGTGCCAGCTGAGCCCTCTTTCCCAGAGGAACAGTTCCTCCCTGTGGGATGACACACAGCAGTAATGCTCTCCTCCTGACTCTGCCAGAGCAAAACCCATCTCTCTGGTAGTCCAGGAGACAGATGCCCGGAACCTTGGTGTGCTTTCATTGCCCTGGCAACGTGACCTTCCTTTGTGAGCTGCTTTTCTGCCACCAACACTGTTGTGTACCCCAGCCTGGCAGCTACCTCTTTGCTCTTACCACCTTTCTGTGTACCAATCAGCAGCAGGCTGGGCATTACCTTACTAGTGAAAAGGTCAGTGTCCAAGGTATATAGAATCATAGAATGGTTTAGGTCAGAAGGGACCACAAAGATCATCCAGTTCCAACCCAACACCATAGGCAGGGACACCTCCCGCTAGAACAGGTCACTCATGACCTCATCCAACCTGGTCTTGAACACCTCCAGGGAGGGAGCATCCACAGCCTCCCTGGGCATCCTGTGCCAGTATTTCACCACCCTCACTGTAAGGAACTTTTCTAACATCTAGTTTAAATCTTCCCTCTGCCGGTTTAAACCCATTAATATTCCCTCCCCAGCCCTCCTGTAGGCCCCCTTCAGATACTGGAAGGCTGCTCCAAGGTCTCCTGGCAACCTTCTCTTCTCCAGGCTGCAGAGCCTGTCCTCATAGAGCTGCTGCAGCCCTCTGAGCATCTTTGTGGTATATCCCCCTCCCCCCACTTGTGGTACATCCCCCTTCCATTGATTTCAGTGAGAAAAGAACTGACACTTAACTACATTACTTTAGCCTGGAGAAGAGGAGGCTCAGGGGGGACCTTATTGCTGTCTACAACTACCTGAAGGGTGGTTGTGGCCAGGAGGAGGTTGCTTTCTTCTGTCAGGCAACCAGTGACAGAACAAGAGGACACAGTCTCAGGCTGCGCCAGGGCAANAAGAAACTAACCTTACTAGTTGGTTCCTGTAATAGATATCTCAGGAAGTTTGTTTGGATCAAGCACTCACCTTGTCCTGCTTCTGTTGTCTCAGATACTTTGTCAGCTGTTCACAAAGCAATGTTTGTAGCATTCTTGTAGCAAGTCAAGATAACGTAAACTCTCTGCCCTCTCACTTAGTGTAACAGGACGTTCTGCAGTGTGTGAAGGGTACATACAAATGGTGTTGGTGTGATGGTTTGGGAGTTCCCTGCCTCCTCCCCCACCCCTGTAAAATGACCCAGACTAGAACTCAGCCAGCTGGAAGTTAAAAGATGAAGCTCTATTTACAGCTCAGCACAATGTACAAGCAGAGATATACACTATAGACAGAAATAGTTACAGAAATACACAGGTTAAAGGTAATACAGAAACACAACTCCCCTCCCAGATAGTCAGAGACCCCAGGAGGGGCTCCTAACCACTCTCCCACCTTCTCCCCACCCCTGTACCTTACCCCAAGGTTTGCCTTACATGCAAGGTGAATTAGGAGGATCAGCCAGGGGGGTTAGAAGAAAAGTGGTTAGTGAGGATTAATAAGCAGAGGAGTCAGAGCCAGAAGCTGCTAGATCCAGCAAGAGTCAGACAGAGACTGACTTATCTAATGTTTTGGTTATTGTTCCCAAACAATTTTTTTCAGCAAGCGTGTGAGTGAAGCAGACACCATGATGTTTTCCTTTCACAGCCTATAGTGTAATTCTCTCTATTAAAATATTCAAATTAGCCTCAAACCAGCAGAGTTGGTGAATGGCTTTTTGACATGGGTGAAATTGTGTCAAGGTTTGTGATAAAAATTGAGTAGTACAGCAGCTGTGTAGCTCTCTCTCTGGTCTGCTTCAGTTTGCTCATCTGGACATGTCTGTGTCCTGCAAGAGTAATAAATGTATCCAGAAGAAAGGTGCATAATAAGACTAAGCAACCTGACCAGTCATAAATCACCCCTAAGGTGCAGCTTTCATGGAAGCACTTGGCAACAGCTCCTCTCATTCTACTTACCCTATTCTACATGGCTGTAGAGTTAACCCAAAGACTGATCCTATATTTATGGGGAAAAGGATTACAAAGGAAGAGAAGGAACTATCTTACAAGAGAGCAACCAGCTACCACCTTGGATGAGAAGGCCTCCTTTGAAGGGAAGGTGGCTTTGGACAGCTGGCATGCAATAGGCCTGACCTAATAGAGCTGAGCTATTGGAAGTAGGAACAGCACTTTGGAAATTGTGCAAAGTGTTTTATACCCTTCCCATGCTATCAGAGGGTTAAGTTTTTCCTTCCTTACCCTTCAGTGACTTATCTTGAAAGCATCTGGCATAAGATGCTCACATTCCCAGGGACAGTGCTAGTTCCTGAAACCTCTATAAGGTATGTGAGGGACAGGGAGATTGTGCCCATGGGGCCTCACCACAACACAGCCTTAAGAAATGGAATTCTCACTCAAGAAGGCAACTGACAACTGTCTTGTGAGAGTGTTGTCTAAGGAAGAGGAAGAAGCCTTTAGATAAAGCTGAATACCTTCAAGTTGCTGAGTTGTCCCAGGGAGACGCTTTCTCAGATAAGGTGATGCTGTCTGCCTTCCTCCCTACAATGCCCTCAGCAGAGAGCAGATCTGCTTCATCTGCCTTTCATTTGTCACAGTATTGGGACTTCAGAAGAAGCTTTGTAGCCATTTCCACATGCAGACTTCCGCAGGGTCTGCAGACAGTAGTAGCTCTCAGTTGTTAAGATGAATTTGTTTAATGAATCAGACCAGATTGTGGGAGGGAGAGGACAGTTCTTTCCTTCCAGTTGAATAATCAACTTCTATGAAATAATTTCCATGCCAAGGGGAAGGGTATATAATTTAAGATTTGAAGTGTTTTGCTGTATGTTTATTCGCTGGTGGGTAAAGTAGATGTTACAAAAGAGGCAAATTTGTGCAAATACAAGAACTAACTGAAACTAGAAACATTTGGTCATTTTGCCTTGTTTTAATGTCCCCACAATTTGAGCACTGCTTTTAAACCCAGTAGGTTGTGTTCACATCAGGGATCAGCATTATCTTTTCATAGCTTTGAACTATCGAAGTATAGAACAGCAATAGAAATTAACCTTTCAGATAATTTATGAAGTCATGCTCTTCAGAGAGATAAAGCAGAAGGAATCTTTTATATGAAGCAGTTCTTAATCATTTTAAACACTGATTCAGCGGAGCACCTAAATGTGTGACAAGAGGGCCCAGATAGTTGTGGTCAATGGAGTTAAACCCAGTTGGCAACTGGGCACTAGTGGTGTTCCTCAGTGATTTGTGTTGGGACCACTTCTTTTTGATATCTTTATTGATGACCTTGACTCAGGCATAGAGAGTGTCAGCGGTGAGTTTGCAGATGACAAGATGTCAGTGTTGATTTGAATGAGGGTAGAGAGGCTCTGCAGAGGGACTTGGATAGGCTAGACCAATGGGGCAACATTAATGGAATGAGTTTCAACAAGGCCAAATGCCAGGTCCTGCACTTGAGTCACAACAACCCCAAGCAACGCTACAGGCCTGGGGCGGTGTGGCTGGAGAGCTGCCTGGCAGAAAGGGACCTGGGGCTTGTAACAGGCAGGAGCTGAATATGAGCCAGCAGTGTGCCCAGGCAGCCAAGAAGGCCAATGACATCCTGGCTTGGAGTAAAAATGCTGTGTCCAGCAGGAGCAGGGAGGTGATTGTCCCCTTGGACTTCGTTTTGGTAAGGCCACAGCTTGAGTATTGTGTTCAGTTTTGGGCACCTCAATACAAGAGAGATGTGGAGGTGCTGGAGTGAGTCCAGAGGAGGGCAACAAAGCTGAGGAAGGCCTGGAGAACAAATCCTATGAGGAGCAACTGAGGGAGCTGTGGATGGTTAGGTAGAGGAAGAGGAGGCTGATGGGAGACCTCATTGCTGTCTGCAACTACCTGATGGGACATTGTGGAGACTGGAGCTGCGCTCTTTTCACAGGTAGTTGGAGACAGAACAAGGAGAATGGCCTCAAGCTGAGACTGGGGAGGTTTAGATCAGACATTAGGAAAGTTTTTCACAGAGAGAGTGGTCAGGGACTGGAATGAGCTGCCCAGGGAGCTGGTGGTGTCACCCACCCTGGATGTGTTTAAGGGTCATTTAGATGTGGTGCTTAGGACTACGGTTTAAGGTGAATCTTGTAGAGCAGAGTTCTAGGTTGGACTTGGTGATCCTGAGGGGCTTCTCCAACCTGGATGTTGCTGTGATTAAACACAGAAGAGTTGCCTCTTCATCATTAGAATTGTTCATATATTGAGCTTTATGGAAGTGTTCAAGAAGTGCTTATCTGGATCAGGATCACAAACAGGGACTTTTTGACATGGCAGCAAAGTACATTAGTTCCTACTCTAATCTTTCCTTAACTGTTTCACATCTTTATCCTGTTAGTGCATGTTTTCTCAAGGGAGTAACTTGAGCCTGTACTTGTCTGATCCTTTCTTGAGAACCTTCCTGATCCCTTGGGGTATAGCAAAGCAATATTTTGTCATGCATTCCAGCAATCTCTTAATAATAATAATTTTTTTTTTTAAAGGCAAAATTCTAACTAAAGCACAAATCTGCTTCCAAGCAAAACCATATAACATAGCTTTTTATTTCCTCCTTTAAGTTTTAGCATTTTTCTTAAGATCACATATACTAGCGTGACAGAGGGATCATAGGCTCTTCAATCTCATGTACCACTAGTTAAGGATCAACATCAAAGAGGGATTGGACATTCTCTAAAGCTTGACACCTGTGTTCTGTAGATTGTCTCCAGTCCTTTTCAGTATGTTCTATATGCCACTGATCCGACTAACGCTGTTGCCTGCTGTCGCAGTAGGCCTAAGCAGGCCAAATTAGGCTTGTACATGTCCTGGCTTGCCCAGGTGTGTTTTTCTGCTCTCCCTCTTTTTGTTTTGGGGAGAGCAACTGTGGGGAAAAAGGACAAAGAACCTGGAGCCACTAAGTCTGGAGTCTGTGGCCTGCCCAGCAACCGAGGTAACCAAGGTACACAGGGTTGCCTTGTGCAAGGCTGTGTTCTGCCCTAAAAAGGGTAAAGCAAGCCTATGGCTTCACCCAATATGGTCACGTCTTGGATAACTGCCATTGGATTGGCTATCCTGTGGCCAAAGGCCCATTAGTCTCAGGCTGTATGGATAAAAGGAGCTGAGCAGGGAGCAGTGTGTGTGCTTTGCCATTGCAAGGTGTGTCTGCTATTGCATCCCTGCCTGCTGCCTCACTGATCCTGAGCTGAGGCTCTGATCCCTGTCACACATTGGCCTGCACAGCCGGCGTGAC
>VWZE01004446.1:0-11538 GCA_013396675.1 Eubucco bourcierii
CAGAGCTCAGCCCCTCCAACCTCCCCACCCTGCCCAGAGACACCTCTCAGCTGGACTCAGATGCCCAAGGTCTCACCCAGCCTGGCCAGGAGGCAGCCAGAGGCTCCCTGGGCAGCCTGTGCCAGGCTCTCAGCNCCTGTGCCCACAGCAGAGCTGCTCCAGCCCTGCCAGCATCTTGGTGGCCTCCTCTGGCCTCTCCCCAGCAGCTCTGTGCCCTCCTGCTGCTGGGGACAGCAGAGCTGGAGGCAGGACTGGAGGTGAGGGCTGATCAGAGCAGAGCCAAGGGGCACAATCTCCTCTCTTGCCCTCTGCCCACACTGCTCAGGCTGCAGCCCAGCCCTTGGCTGCCTGCTGGGCTGCAGGAGGGCACTGCTGGCTCCTGGGGAGCTGCTCAGCACCCAGCACCCCAAGGCTCTTGCTTCAGGGCTGCTCCAACCCACTCTGCACCCAGGCTGTAACTCCTCTCTCTTTAAAACCATCACCAGTTCTAAAGCCTTGGATTGGAGGCTTAGATGATCTCCTCCATTAATCCCCAAAGCCCTGCAGCTCCAAACCCAGGACTTCTCTGATTGTTTCCCACCCAGGTACCCACAGTTTCTCAAATCCTGAGTCCTGCTCCCACACTTCCTCGAGCAGATTTGCCACTAATCAAAGATTAACATTTTCTGGGAAGAAAATAAAAAGGCAGCAGCTTTGATGCCACTGATTAAGGCCAGATGCTGCCAGCTTTAATCCAGCTGAGCAGCACCTTAGGCCCTTGGGCTGGCTGGCAGAGGGGTGGCAATGCAGTCCAGCCTTTCAGGGATGGCTTCTGAATCTAAACCATCAGGAGAGCTGCCCACAGAATTGGTGGGGTTGGAAGAGAGCCTCTAAGAGCATGGAGAAGCCCTCTGAGATCATCCACTCCAACCAGCAACCCCCAACACCACCAAGTCCTGCCCCAGGGGCCATGGCCACAGGTTTCATAGACTCACAGAATCTTAGCCTCATAGAGTCAGGCAGGTTGGAAGGGACCCCTGAGCTCATCCAGCCCAACCTCTTTTCCCATTCCCATTCCTGAGGACCTGCACATCTCTCCTTGACTAAATCTCTCCTTTCTTTTCCCACTCCCATTCCTGCACATCTCCCTTCCCCAGATCTCTCCTTTTCTTCCCAGCCCTGTTCCTGAGGACCTGCACTCATCTCCTTGACTAAATCTCTTTGTTACTTCCCTCACTCTCGTTCCTGAAGACCTGAACACCTGCCCTGGACCAAACTGATCTTTCCTGGCAGTTTTTCTGTCTCTCCAACACAACTATTGTAGGCTCTGCTCTGAGAGAAGCTCATCCCATCCTGGAATAGGTTGGGAAAGACCTCTCAGGTCATCCAGTCCAAGCTCCTCCCCCAGCACCTCCATGGCTTATGCCACAAACCATAGACAAGGTTGGAAAAGACCTCAAAGGTCCTCAAGCCAAACTTTCTCCCTCCAACCTCCTCCCCAACACCTCCATGGCCATCACAGAATCACTGAGGCTGGAAAAGCCTTCTGAGATCATCCATACCCAACCCCACCATGGCCACCAAACCTTGGCCCCAGGGGCTGTGGCCACAGGTTTGTGGAGCACCTCCAGGCATGAGGACTCCACCACCTGCCTGGGCAGCCTGTGCCAGTCCCTGCCCACTCTTGCAGTAAAGAAATTGTTCCCAATCTTCAGTCTGACCCTGCCCTGCTGCAGCTTGAGGCCATTGTCTCCTGTCCTGCTGCTGGTGAGCTCCCTGGGAGGAGAGGTTAACACCAGCCTCACTCCAATGTCCTCTCGGGGAGCTGCAGAGGGCAATGAAGTCTCCTCTTCTTCAGGTAGGGACACCTCAAGTCCTCACCCAGCCTGGCCTTGAACACCTCCAGGGAGGGGGCAGCCAGAGCCTCCCTGGGCAACCTGTGCCAGTCTCTCCCTACCCCTGCTGCCAAGAATTTCTCCCTCATCTCCAGTCTCAGTCTGCCCTCTCCCAGCTCAAAGCTGTTCTCCCTCCTCCTGTCCACCCCAGCCCTTGTCCAAAGTCCCTCCCCAGCTCTCCTGGAGCCCTTTCAGGTACTGGAAGGCTGCTCTGAGGTCTCCCTGGGAGGTTGATGAACTGACAGCAGCCCTGTAGAGAAGGATTTGGGTGTGCTGGGGCTGGGGGGAGAAGTTGGGCAGTAGCCAGCAATGGGCACTGGCAGCCCAGAAGGCCAAGGGCAGCCTAGGCTGCAGCCAAAACAGTGTGGGCAGAACTGGAGAGAGAGGATCCTGCCCCTCTGATCTGCTTTGGGGAGATCTCAGCTGCAGAACCGCATCCAGCTCTCCTGTAGCCCCTTCAGACACCTGAAGGCAGTTCTAAGGTCTCCCAGGAGCCTTCTCCAGGCTGCCCAGCCCCACCTCTCCCAGCCTGTGCCCACAAGGGAGGTTCTCCAGCCCTCTGAGCATCTTTGTGGCCTCCCCTGGACCCTCTCCATCATCTCCAGGTCCTCCTTTTGCTGGGGTCTCCTGAGCTGGCCGTGACGCTGCAGGTGGAACCTCAGCAGAGCAAAGCAGAGCAGAGCAGAGGTGCAGAATCCATTCCCTCCCCTGGCCTCTTTATTAATCTATTAATTAGCTGCATTTTTCTGCAGCAAGCAGTGTCCCTGAAGGGGAGGAGATATTTATGAGAGGTCCAGCTGCCAAGAGCAGCAGGTGAAGCAGTCAATCACGGGGTCTGGGCTCCGCAGCACGACTGTCACGGAGATGCTAGATCTGTGTTCTGGGGCACATCTGCTGAGGGGAAGGGAAGGACAGCACCCCAGAGGAGAATGAAAGGCCCCATTATTATCACTGGCATGACAGTAGGATTAGTTCTCAGCCTCTTAGCTGAGTTTCTGTTGCAGTGGCACCTCCTGCAAAGGCCAGGTCCTGCCCGGGCTGCCTGGCAGCTGCAGGATTTAGGAAGAGATGCAGAGTGAGATTTAATTGCTGCTGACTTTCTGCTCTCTATAAATCTCCACTTCATGAAATCAAAATTTTTCAGTGCCTTTCCCCTCTCCTTGACTGTCACTCCTCAACCACTGCCAGCTGGGAACTTGGAGGCCAGGTTTTCTGTTCTACAAAAACAAGGTAGCAGAGTCCAAACCTCCACCCAAGCCCTCCACAGCCACCAGCCCCTGTGGCTGGCAGCACTCAGGCTGTGCTTTCATCCTCTCAGACCTGGGCAGGCTGGAAAACTGGGTCAGGAGAATGGAATGAAACCCAGCATGCCAAGAGGGGAGATCTTGCATCTGGGAAAGAACAACCTCAGGGGACCAGCAGAGGCTGGGGTTGAGCTGCTGGGAAGTAGCCCCATGGAGAAGGACCTGGAGGACAAGAGGTTCTCCATGGGACAGCAAAGTGGTGGCCAAGAAGCCTAATGGGATCCTGAGGTGGGCTGGAAGGGCTGTGGGGAATAGCTCCAGAGAGGTTCCCCTGCCCCTCTGCCCTGCCCTTGTGTCCAGGTCTGGGCCCCTCAGCTCAAAAAGGAGCTCAAGGAACTGCTGGAGAGTCCAGCCCAGAGCCCCAAAGCTGCTGCAGGCAGTGAGCAGCTCCTGTGAGGCCAGGCTGAGGCTGCTTGGAGCAGAGGAGCCTGAGGCTGCCCTCAGTGCTGGGGATAAAGCTGCTCAGGGATGTGCAGTGCCAGGCCAAGGGGCAGTGGGATTTGATGATCTCGAGGGGTGACCCTGCCAGTGGCAGGGGGACTAGAACTAGATGACCTTCGAGGTCCCTTCCAACCCAACCCCTTCCATGAATCTGTGAGTCTGCACTGACCCAATAATTCCCAACTGTCCAAACACAACCTCCCAGGAGCCAGAGCAATCCCAGCTGCCAGAAGCCCAGGAGGGGTAGGGTTGGGTTGGGCTGAGTTGAGTTGAACTGGGTTGGGTTGGAAGGGACCTTTCAGGGCCATCTAATACAGCTCCCCTGCAGTCAGTAGGAACAAGCTGAGGCCAAAGGGGTCCTGGGGGGCACTCAGAGGAGTGTGAGCAGCAGATGGAGGGAGGTTCTCCTCTCCCTCTACTCTGCCCTGGTGAGACCCCACCTGGAATATTGCATTCCAGACTCCCCCGTTGCAGAGGGACAGAGGTCTGCTGGAGAAAGTCCACAGGAGGGCTGCAAGGATGCTGCAGGCACTGCAGCACTGCCCTAGGAGGAGAGGCTGAGAGCCCTGGGGCTGCTTAGTGTGCAGAGGAGAAGGCTGAGAGGGGATCTGAGCAATGTCTGTCAGGAGCTGAGGCCTGGGGGGCAGGAAGGAAGGCCCAGGGACAGCCTCTGCTCACTTGTGGCCTGGCACAGGCCAAGGGGCAAGGGATGCAAAGTGCAGCCCAGGAAGCTGCAGCTGCAGAGGAGCAACAACTTGTTGAGTGTGTGGGTGCCAGAGCCCTGGCACAGGCTGCCCAGGGAGCTTGTGGAGTCTCCTTCTCTGCAGCCTTTCCAGCCCTGGCTGCATGTGTTCCTGTGCCACCTGTGCTGCTCCTGCTCCTGCTCTGGCAGGGGGAGTGGAATTAAAGCTCTCCAGAAGGCCTTTCCAACCCCTAACATCCTGGGATCCTCTGAATGTTTTGGAGCTGAGGTAGAGCAGGCTTAGATGGAGCCAAGGAAGAAGCTGTGCAGTGTGAGAGTGGTGAGAGCCTGGCACAGGCTGCCCAGGGAGGCTGTGGAGTCTCCTTCTCTGCAGCCTTTCCAGCCCTGTCTGGGTGTGTTCCTGTGCCACCTGTGCTGCATTCTCTGCTCCTGCTCTGGCAGGGGAGTGGAATTGAAACTCTCCAGAGATCCTTTCCAACCCCTAGTATCCTGGGGTCTGCAACTAGATCAGGTTGCACAGGAACCCCCAAACAACCTGACCTGGAGTGGGTCCTCTGGGATTGCCTTTTGGTGTGGAGATGTCTTCACTCTTACTTCATAACCCAGTTTGGGGGTGCCACAGAAGCGTAGAGGCTTTGGAACTGGGAGGGACCTTTTGCAATGGGGGGTGCAAGAAGGGAGCTGCTTGATACATGTTAGTGTTGGGTTTATTTTTTCCCCTTTGAAGTTAGATGCTGAATGGCTTTGCCCCAGCTTGCTGGGCTGCAGCAGGGAGGTGCTGATCTCCCCTCCGGCCCCAGGAGGAGGTGAATCCGCGGTAAATACGATGGATGGTCAGGAGGACATATCCCTCCCCCCCCCCTTTATGTACAGAAGCCTCTCTGCTGTGTGGGTGGAATACAACAGCTCCTATCTTTACTGAAAAATCAATTCCAGTATAAGGGTCACAGATTTAAGACCTTGCTGGTGTACATGATGAGTAAGAGAGCTGGAGGACGACGCAGCCGTGAGGAACTTGCCGCGGCCAATTCCATCTTCGATTAAGACACCAGAGAGGAGGGAAACATATTTGAGGCTTTGAAAGGGACTTTATCTTCGGCTTGGGGGGGGCCTGACAAGAGCTCAGATGCAGCAGGAGGTCAAGACTCTTTTCTTCATGGAGCCTCTACACTTGACCTCCCTGGCAGCCAATCTGTCATATATTTTCCAAAGCCACTCTGGGCCGGTGGATAGCAGCAGAATGCTTCAAGTTCCAGTTTCTGCCTGAAAAAAAATCAGTCAGTGGCAACTCAAATGCAGCCAGCACCAGCAGAACCAGAGGCTGGCTCCACGTCAGGCTGCTGCTCTCCTGCCATGGCAGAGCCATCAGCTGCCTGCCTGGGGGGCAAAGGGACTTGGTGCACTGCAGTGTGGTGCTGCTGTGCTCAGAGACTCTGAGCATGGCTTGGGTTGGAAGGGACCTTGAGGATCACAGATTCATGGAATGGTCTGGGTTGGAAGGGACCTAAAGGATCACAGAGTCATGGAATGGTCTGGGTTGGAAGGGACCTAAAGGATCACAGTCATGGAATGGTCTGGGTTGGAAGGGACCTAAAGGATCACAGTCATGGAATGGTCTGGGTTGGAAGGGACCTTTAAAATCCCTTGAAGGGTCCTTAAAGATCATAGAAGTACAGAATCACAGAGCTGGCAGGGCAGGAAGGGACCTCGAGGAACATTCAGCTCCAACCCCTCTGCCACACCTCACACCAGAGCAGGTTGCCCACAGCCTCATCCAGCCTGGCCTTAAACACCTCCAGGGATGAGGCTTCCACCACCTCCCTGGGCAACCCCTGCCAGGCTCTCACCACCCTCGTGCTGAACAACTTCTTCCTAATAGCCACTCTGAATCTCCCCATTTCTTGCTTGGTTCCACTCCCCCCAGTCCTATCCCTGCCTGACAGCCTAAAAAGTCCCTCCCCAGCTTTTTTTGTAGCCCACTTCAGATCCTGGAAGACCACAAGAAGTCACCTGGGAGGTTTCTCCTCTCCAGATTGAAGACATTCAAGATGAAATTCAGTGTGGTCCTGGGCAGCCTGCTCTAGTTGGAGGCGTCCCTGTTGCCTGCAGAGGGGTTGGACAAGATGAGCTTTGAGGGTTCCTTCCAACTTGCTGCAACCTGTGAGTCTGTAAAAGAGCCAGTGCCAAAGTGTAAAGAGCCAGTGCCAAAGTGTAAAGAGCCAGTCCCAAAGTGTAAAAGAGCCAGTGCCAAAGTGTAAAGAGCCAGTGCCAAAGTGTAAAGAGCCAGTGCCAAAGTGTAAAGAGCCAGTGCCAAAGTGTAAAGAGCCAGTGCCAAAGTGTAAAAGAGCCAGTGCCAAAGTGTAAAGAGCCAGTGCCAAAGTGTAAAGAGCCAGTGCCAAAGTGTAAAGAGCCAGTGCCAAAGTGTAAAGAGCCAGTGCCAAAGTGTAAAGAGCCAGTGCCAAAGTGTAAAGAGCCAGTGCCAAAGTGTAAAGAGCCAGTGCCAAAGTGTAAAGAGCCAGTGCCAAAGTGTAAAGAGCCAGTGCCAAAGTGTAAAGAGCCAGTGCCAAAGTGTAAAGAGCCAGTGCCAAAGTGTAAAGAGCCAGTGCCAAAGTGTAAAGAGCCAGTGCCAAAGTGTAAAGAGCCAGTGCCAAAGTGTAAAGAGCCAGTGCCAAAGTGTAAAGAGCCAGTGCCAAAGTGTAAAGAGCCAGTGCCAAAGTGTAAAGAGCCAGTGCCAAAGTGTAAAGAGCCAGTGCCAAAGTGTAAAGAGCCAGTGCCAAAGTGTAAAGAGCCAGTGCCAAAGTGTAAAGAGCCAGTGCCAAAGTGTAAAGAGCCAGTGCCAAAGTGTAAAGAGCCAGTGCCAAAGTGTAAAGAGCCAGTGCCAAAGTGTAAAGAGCCAGTGCCAAAGTGTAAAGAGCCAGTGCCAAAGTGTAAAGAGCCAGTGCCAAAGTGTAAAGAGCCAGTGCCAAAGTGTAAAGAGCCAGTGCCAAAGTGTAAAGAGCCAGTGCCAAAGTGTAAAGAGCCAGTGCCAAAGTGTAAAGAGCCAGTGCCAAAGTGTAAAGAGCCAGTGCCAAAGTGTAAAGAGCCAGTGCCAAAGTGTAAAAGAGCCAGTGCCAAAGTGTAAAGAGCCAGTGCCAAAGTGTAAAGAGCCAGTGCCAAAGTGTAAAGAGCCAGTCCCCACCAAAGTTAGCAGTAGTAACAGTAATAACAAAGAACCCAACCCCCAGACCCTCACCACCACCATCTCTGCCGGAGACAATGCAAATTGCAGCTCTTTGGGGTGGGTATTTTTGTGTGTGTGTGAGAGAGATTTATGACAGTAGCAATTTCTAAAGGTAATGATCACTGTGCACCCTCTCAGCCATCCCCAAAGGTTTGTGCTCTCCTTATAATTATCTGCTTTAATGCTTTAATGCTTCCACTGGTGTTATTTGCCCCGATGTGGGATGCTTTTATTTGTTTTTTACACAGCGAGACAAAGAATCTACTGCACTTTGGAACTGTGGAGATGCAAACCCCTAAAAGGGTCAAATTCTCCAGGGGAAAAGAAAAAAAAAAGGAAAAACCCCCAAAAAACCCAAAGATGATAAACAGGGATAGAAATAGATTTAATCAGCTGCCCTGGGACATGGGAGGCAGGGTTGGATCTGCCACCAGGTGGATTTCCATTGCTTGCTCCTTCTGAATGTTTTGGTGTCTCCAGAGGAACCAGCTGGGAGGTCACACAAGGAATAGAATCAGAATCACAGAATGACAGAGTCAGAGTCACAGAATCACAGCATGGGCTGGGCTGGAAGGGACCTCCAGAGCTCANTTACCCAAGTGCTTTCTGAACAGTCCTTTCTTCTGCCAGCAGCAGCAGCGACTTACAAAGAAACTGCAGCGGCACAGAATCACAGCATGGGCTGGGCTGGCAGGGCCCTCCAGAGCTCAGCCAACCCAAGCCCTGCACTCAGCAGGGACATCCTCCACTAGAGCAGGTTGCTCACAGCCCTCTCCAGCCTCCCCTTCAACAGCTCCAGCCATGGAGCCTCAACCACCTCCCTGGGCAACCTGCTGCAGGCTTCCAGCAGCCTCCTGCTGCACAACTTGTTCCTCCCAGCCAAGCTCAAGCTGCTCTGCTCTAGTTTGCAGCCATTGCCCTACTCCTGTCCCTGCAGCCCTTTGGGATCAGTCACTCTGCAGCCTGCTTGTAGCCTTACAGGCACTGCCAGACAATTCTAAGGTCTCCCTGGAGCCTTCTCTTCTCCATGCTGCACACCCCCAGCTCCCTCAACCTGTCCTCACAGCAGAGCTGCTCCAACTCCTGATCATTTTTGTGGTTCTTCATTGCCCTTCTGGGCTGCAGTCTCACACTGCCTGCCTCTCCCCACCCAGCACCCCCAAGTCCTTTCCCTCAGGGCTGTTTCTCTCCCCTCCTCCCCCAGCCTGCCTTGGCAGTGAGGACTGCTCCAGCCCAGCTGCAGGACCCTACACTTGCTCTTGTTGAACCTCATGAGGTTGACCTGTCCCACCCTTCCAGGTTGGCCAGGTCCCTCTGGATGCCATCCTGTCCCTCTGGATGCCATCCTGTCCAGGTGACACATCGACAGCACCACTCAGCCTGGTGCCATCTGCATCTAATGAAGTACACTGTGAAGTCCTCAGAGCCCTCTGCAATCACAGAGTTGCTTGGGTTGGGAAAGACCTCTAAGGTCATCAAGCCCAACCATCAACCTGAGACCTGGAAGTGCCCAAGGCCAGGCTGGAGGAGATTTTGAGCAGCCTGCTCTGGGAGGAGCTGTCCCTGCCTGTGCCCATGGTCTCCAGAGGTCCCCTTTGCCCCTCTCCATTCTGTGACATTGTGCTTGAGGCCCAAACCCTTTAAACATTCAAGGTCAGATTTGGTGGGGCCCTGAGCAACCTGGTCTGGTTGGAGATGTCCCTGCTCACTCCTGGGAGGGGTGACCTTGGAGGGTGCCTTCCATCCTGATGCTTTCTGTGATTGGATGGAAGCTGCATGGAAGGTTTTGCCATGAGGATTTGCTTTGTTCCACCTTGAGCTTCTCACAACCACCACCAGGCAATGTCCCTGCCTGCACTCACACAAACACAGGGTTAAGCAGGCTGGAAATGACCTCTGAGATCATCCAGCCCAACTTAGCACCCAACACTTCCTAATGAACTAAGCCCTGGCACCAAGTGCCTCATGCAGACCCCTCTTAAACACCTCCAGAGATGGGCACTCACAGCCCAGCACCAGGAGCTTGAACAAGGCCCAGTGCCAGGCTCTGTGCTTTGGCCACAGCAACCCCAAGCAGTGCTACAGGCTGGGGACAGAGTGGCTGAGAGCAGCCAGGCACAGAGGGAGCTGGGGGTGCTGGTTGGCAGCTGAACAGGAGCCAGCAGTGTGCCCAGGTGGGCAGCAGAGCCAATGGCATCCTGGGCTGGCTCAGGAGCAGTGTGGGCAGCAGGAGCAGGGCAGTGCTTCTGCCCCTGTGCTCAGCACTGCTCAGGCCACACCTGGAGTGCTGTGTCCAGCTCTGGGCCCCTCCATTCAAGAGAGATGTTGAGGTGCTGGCAGGTGCCCAGAGAAGGGCAGCAAGGCTGGGGAGGGGGCTGGAGCACAGCCCTGTGAGGAGAGGCTGAGGGAGCTGGGGGTGTGCAGCCTGCAGAAGAGGAGGCTCAGGGCAGAGCTCATTGCTCTCTGCAGCTCTTTTCCAACCTGCTTAACTCCGTGGTTCTGTGATGCTGTAATTTAAATCAAGATGCTAGACCCAAACTGGAATTTGTGCAACAGCAAACCTCACTTTTCTCTTCCTTTCCTTCATTCTTTTCCTTTAATCCAGGCTCCTAGCAAACAGGGCTGGGGCATTTTAGACCTTCTGGGCCTCAGCAGAACTTCACTGGTCCTTCTTCCCTTCTCACCTCTGGGAGCAGAACCACTCTTGATTGGCTTGAGAGTGGCAGGAGCTGTGTGGGAGCAAAGGCCCAGAGGGGATCAGTGCTTGGTGGCAGACAGCAAGGAGGGTGAAACAGTTTTGGCTGTGTCCAACTTTGGTGCTTTGCTCTTTGGGTTTCTCCCTTTTTAAACCTTTTTATTTTTCCCTCTTCTTTTTCCTTCTTTTTTCTCTTTTTAATTTCTTTTTTCCCTTCCCCCCCCCCCTTCTTCTCTTTCTTTCCCCCCTTCTTTTTCTTCTTTTTTTCCTTTTTTTTTCTTTCCCCCTTCTTTAGTTCTCTTTTTCCCCATCTTTTCCCCCTTCATTTTTTCCCCATCTTTCCCCCTTCTTCTGTTTTCTTTCTTTTCTTCTTTCTTTTCTTCTTTTTCCCTCTTTTTTCTTCTTATTTTTCTTTTTCCCTCTTTTTTCTTATTAATTTTTCTTTTTTCCTTCTTTTTCTCATTCTTCTTCTTTCTTTTCCCCTTCTTTTCTTTATCTTCTTTCTTTTTTTCCTTCTATTTTCTTTCTTTTCTTCATTTTTCCCTCTTTTTTCTTATTATGTTCTTTTTTCTTCTTCTTTTTCTCCTTCTTCTTCTTTCTTTTTTTTCTTCTTTTTTTATCTTCTTTCCTTTCCCCCTTCTCCTATTTTCTTTCTTTTTTCCCTTCTTTTCCCCCCATCTTCTTTCCTTTCCCCCTTCTCCTATTTTCTTTCTTTTTTCCCTTCTTTCCCCCCATCTTTTCTCTTTTCTCCCTCNCCTTTCCCCCTTCTCCTATTTTCTTTCTTTTTTCCCTTCTTTTCCCCCCATCTTCTTTCCTTTCCCCCTTCTCCTATTTTCTTTCTTTTTTCCCTTCTTTTCCCCCCCATCTTCTTTCCTTTTTCCCTTCTCCTATTTTCTCTCTTTTGTTATTTCTCTTCTTCTTTTTTCCTCTTTTATTTTTCTTTTTAATTTTATTTCATTTTTTCTTTTTTCCCCTTCTTTTTCTTCCTTCTTTTTCCTTTTCCCCCTTCTCTTTATTTTTTTCTCCTTCTTTTTCTTCCTTCTTTTTCCTTTTCCCCTTCTCTTTATTTTTTTCTCCTTCTTTTTCTTCCTTCTTTTTTCTTTCTTTTTTCTTCTTTTCCCCCCTTCTTTTTATTTGACCTTATTTCCCCCCCTTCTTTTTATTTCCCCTTATTTTTTACCCTTCTTTCCTTTCCCCTTCTTTTCTTTCCTCTTCTTTTTATTTCCCCTTCTCTTTTCCTTCTTAACTTTTCCTTGTTCTTCTCCTCCTCATTTTTTCCCTCCTCCTCCTTCTTCTCTCTT
>VWZE01004446.1:20963-34983 GCA_013396675.1 Eubucco bourcierii
TGCCTCATGTTGAGCTTCTCCTCCACCAGCACCCCCAAGCCCTTTCCTTCAGGGCTGCTCTCAAGCCAGGCACTGCTTCTTCTCCCCTAGCAGTGCTGCCCTCCTGGAACAAGGACATTATTCCTTTCCATGGGATTCACAAGCTCCCGTTGATGAGAAAGAGGTTGCCCAGGGGAGGGTGGTGAGAACCTGGCACAGGTTGCCCAGGGGAAGGTGGTGGAAGCCTCATCCCTGGGAGGTGTTCAGGCCAGGCTGGATGTGGCTGTGAACAACCTACTCTGGCACAAGGAGTCTTTGCCCATGGCAGGGGGTTGGGACTGGATACTCCTTGAGCTCCCTGCCAGCCCTGAGATTTTGTTGAGGCCTCCTGCTTGCATCTGCTGCTTGCAGCTTGAAGGCAGCAGGTCCTGGTTGCTCAGCTGGTGAAGCTGCCCTGAAATATGAAGCTCAGCAGACTGTAAATTGTTCAGGGCAATGAATATTTAATGCCAGGGCTTTGCAGAGAAGGAAAACATAATGAATGGGGCAGCAGATCTGGGCAAATGAATGAAGTATCTGCTCATAATTAAATGAGATGCCCTTGGTGGGTTGGATTTTGGGGTTTTTTTGTGTGTGCTCTCAAGATAAGTGAGTTCTGCAGGAAATGCTGCAGCTGCAGGACACAGCAAAGTGTTGGAGGGGAAAGGGAAATCCTCTGGTGAGGGGTGAGAAGAGAGAGCAGACAGTGAGGGTCTCAAAGCCTTGGTGATGAAAGGTCTGAAGAGAAACCTGCTCAGAACTGCCTCACCTTGGCTGCTGTCTGGGCTTCAGTTCCACCTAAAGCTACCTAGAGTGGGTTGGGCTGGAAGGGACCACAAAGATCAGTCAGCCCCTGCCAGAGGCAGGGACACCTCCCCCAGCCCAGGGTGCTCCAGGACTCATCTGTTTGGTACAGCAAGCTGCATGCTGCCATCTGAATCCAGCTGCCACCACCACATCTGCCTCCTCTTTGGCCTGGGCTCCCCCAGCCACAGGTGCAAACAAGTTCCTGGATGTGCCTGGGGGCCAGAGGCAGCAAAGCAGGCAGGACCTGGCAGTGATGATGTAGCAGTGGTGCTCCAGAGCTGCTTTTTGCCACAGACATTTCCTGGGCTTCTCTGGGTTATTTTAATCACAGACTGGGTTGGGTTGGAAGGGACCACAAAGATCAGCCAGTGCCACCCCCCTGCCATGGACAGGGACACCTCCATCAGCACAGGCTGCTCCAGGACTCATCCAGCCTGGCCTTGAACACCTCCGGGGAGGGCAGCCCCTGGGCAGCCTGTGCCAGTCTCTCCCTACCCTCAGTGCCAAGAATTTCTTCCTCCTCTCCACTCTCACTCTCCCCTCTCCCAGCTCCAAGCCATTGTCTCTCCTCCTGTCCATCCCAGCCCTGGTCCAAAGTCCCTCCCCAGCTCTCCTGCAGCCCCTTCAGGCGCTGGCAGGCTGCTTCTCTTCTCCAGGCTGACTAACTCCAAC
This sequence comes from Eubucco bourcierii, assembly GCA_013396675.1. NCBI lineage: Eukaryota > Metazoa > Chordata > Aves > Piciformes > Ramphastidae > Eubucco > Eubucco bourcierii. The sequence continues at coordinate 22,461 of VWZE01004446.1, forward strand.
TCCCCCAGCCTGTCCCCACAGGGGAGGTTCTCCAGCCCTCTGAGCATCTTCCCAGCCCTGCTCTGCCCCAGCTGCAGCCTCTGCTCCACCACAGATCATTCCTTTTTTTTTTCCCGTTTTCAAGCTCATCATCTCCTTCACCTTTAATCCTTTCCCTCCTTGTTTTCTTTCCACCACAACAGGAAGCCCCCCGGGGGAATTTGCTAGATACTGAGGAGCCTTGGAAGGGAGAGGAGGAGAGAGCTGCAGGTTATCTGGGGGTGGGGATTGCATGAGGGGTTTGGGTTATCTGAGCAGCAGGCTATGCACAGGAAAATATGGTAATAGAAACCCATCTCACTTCTATCTGATCCCTCCCTGCTCCACTTCTGAAGGGACACAGATTTGCTGCTCTCAGCTGTGCCTATCTATACAATTTCATTTCTTTCATGAGTGCCAAGGTGGATAACTGAGAGGTTTTTAGCCTTTATTTCTCCTGTAGACCATGGGAGCTGGCAAGCTGTTGGATTGCACCCACCACCTTCTTGGCTTAGCCCCCACTTTATGCTGTGGCAGCTTCATTTGAGGGGAAATAAATAAAAAAACAAAACAACAACAACAACAAAAGAAAACAAAATTAAACAAAGAAGTAAAAAAACTCCAACAAAATAAAAAACCCACAAAAACCCAACCAACAAACAAACAAATAAAACACACACACAAAAAAAAAGGTGAGAGAGAGGATAAAGAAACTAATCAGAATACAAAGGATAGAGTCAGGGAATCCCAGCATGGGCTGGGCTGGAAGAGACCTCCAGAGCTCAGCCAGCCCAAGCCCTGCACTCAGCAGGGACATCCTCCACTAGAGCAGGTTGCTCACAGCCCTCTCCAGACATCTCCAGCCATGGAGCCTCAACCACCTCCCTGGGCAACCTGCTGCAGGGTTCCAGCAGCCTCTTGATGCACAACTTGTTCCTCACAGCCAAGCTCAAGCTGCTCTGCTCTCCTTCCAAACCATTGCCCTCATCCTACTCCCTCTTCCTCTCTTCCCCTCTTCCCTCTTCCTCTCTTGTCCTCTTCCTCTCTTCTCCTCTTCCTCTTTTCTCCTCTCCTCTTACCCTCTTCTCCCCCTCCCCTCTTCCCTTCTTTCCCTCTTCCCCTCTTCTCCCCTTCCCCTCTTCCCTTCTTTCCCTCTTCCCCTCTTCTCCCCTTCCCCTCTTCCCTTCTTTCCCTCTTCCCCTCTTCTCCCNCTTCTTCTCTTCCCCTCTTCCTCCTTTCTCCCCTTCTCCTCTTCCTCTCTTCCTCTCTTTTCCTATTCTTCTCTTTCCCTCTTCCTCTCTTGTCCCCTTCTCTTACCCTCTTTCCCTCTTCTCCCATTCCTCTCCTCCCCTCTTCCCTCTTCCTTTCTTCCTCCCTTCCTCCCTTCCTTTCTTCTTCTCTTCCTCTCTTCCTCTTCTTCTCTTCCCCTCTTCCTCTCTTGTCCCTTTCTTCTCTCATCCTCTTCCCTGCTTTTCCCCTTCTCTCTTCCCCTCTTCTCCCCTTCCCCCCTTCCCCTCTTCGCTTCCCCTCTTCTCCGCTTCCCCTCTTCCCTCTTCCCCTTCTCCTCCCAGGCCCAAAGGTGCCAGGCAGGGAGGCACACAGTGACATTCCCAGGCATAAACAAAAGCAGCTGTGGCAGAAGATAAAGAGCAAAGCCCTCTAACGAATTTTGTGACTTCAGAGATGAGCTGAAGGAGGAAGCAAAAGCACTTAGCAGATGATTCACTGCCTTTTTTTTCCATTCAACCCAACCCAGGGAGTCATAAACAAAGCAGGAGCAGTAAGGGACAGATTTCTGCCTTTAATTCACAGCTCTCATCTCAGCAAATGGGGAAAAATCTGCTAGCAGAGGATGCCTCTGGCTGTGGATCCAAAGGCACCACAAAGGGCTCAGTCCTTAAGACAGTCTCTGGAAGGAATTATCTGCCAAATCATGGAACGTGGAATGGGTTGGAAGGGGTCTTAAAGATCATAGAATCATAGAATGGGTTGGGTTGGTAGGGACCTTAAAGATCAGAAGCATGGAATAGGTTGGGTTGGAAGGGACCTTAGAGATCATAGAAGCATAGAATGGGTTGGAAAGGACCTTAAAGATCATAGAAACATAGAATGGGTTGAGTTGGAAGGGTCCTTAAAGATCATAGAAGCATAGAATGGGTTGGAAGGAACTATAAGATCATAGAAGTGTAGAATGGTTTGGGTTGGAAAGGACCTTGAAGATCATAGAAGTATAGAATGGGTTGGGATGGAAAGGACCAAGAAGGTTATAGAAGTAGAGAATGGGTTGGGTTGGAAGGGAGCTCAGAGCTCAGCCCCTCCAACCTCCCCACCATGGGCAAGGACCTCTCAGCTAGGCTCAGCTACTCAAGGTCTCACACAGCCTGGCCTGCAACACCCCCAGGCAGGAGGCAGCCAGAGGCTCCCTGGGCAGCCTGTGGCAGGCTCTCACCACCCCCACACTGCACAACTTCTGCCTCAGCTCCACTCTCAGCCTGCTCTGCCTCAGCTCCAAACCATTGCCCCTTGGCCTGGCTCAGACCCCCTCAGCACAAGTCCCTCTGCAGCCTTTTTGCTTTGTTTTTGACTTTGGTTTAGTTTTAGTTTTGTCTTAATTTTTGTTTTGGTTTGCTTTGGTTTTGGGTTTGCCTTGGCTTTGGTTTTGCTTTGTTTTGCTTTTGGTTTTGTTTTGTGCTTATCTTGGTTTTGGGTTTGCTTTGGTTTGCTTTTGTTCTTGTTTTGTGCTTATCTTGGTTTTGGGTTTGCTTTGGTTTGCTTTTGTTCTTGTTTTGTGCTTATCTTGGTTTGGGGTTTGCTTTGGTTTGCTTTTGTGGTTTCCTTTTTTATTTTTTTTATTTTCACTGTACCACCCAAACTTTTTCTTGGCCTGCCCAAGCAGAAAATGAGTTGGTCAGGACCACCACCACCAAAGTGCCTGACACTTGGTGCAGCAGCAGCAGCAGCAGGCAGGACCTCCTGTGTCATACCAAAGCTTCCCACTCAGCCTTATGACTTCTCAACATTTTCTTTCCCTCCTCCAAGCATTTCCTGGCTGAAGCAAGGCCTGGACCTGTTGCTGTGGCTCGGTGCTGATCCACAGCTGTGACAGATTTCCCCTGACAGTTTGTCAATGAAAATATGCCAGAGCTTGGCTGTGTTAGCCACGGAGTATGCTCGGAGATGACAGCAAAGGCAATTTCCTTCCCTCCGCGCAGAGCGAGCGCGGCAAGGCGCTGAGGCTTTGCTGCGCTGCAGGCATGAGGCAGCTCGGCTGGAGGCAACAATTTAACGGGGTGGGGGGAAAAGTTAGGGCAAGTTTGGGTTTATTTTAATAAAAATAAAAATAAAAATGAAAATAGAAATAGAAATAGAAATAGAAATGGAAATAAAAATGGAAATAGAAATAGAAATAGAAATAAAAATGGAAATGGAAATAGAAATAGAAATAGAAAGAAATAGAAATAGAAATAGAAATAGAAATAGAAATAGAAATAGAAATAGAAATAAAAATGGAAATGGAAATAGAAATAGAAATAGAAATAGAAATAAAAATAAAAATGGAAATAGAAATAGAAAAAAAATTTGAAATAGAAATAGAAATAATAATATAATAATAACTTTGATGATAATAATAAAAGTATAATAATGATAATAATTATAGAAATATGATAATGGTAACGGTGATTATGCTCATAGCAATATAAAAATATAAGAATAATTATATGTAATTATAATGGTGATGATAATAATAATGATGAAGGTGATAATAATAACAATAATGTTGATGATTGTAATAAAAGTAATAATAAATAATAATAACAGTGATTATAATAAAAAATAATTTAAAAATATAAGAAAATGATGATGATGGTAATGATAATAATTATATTAATGATAATGATATTAGTGGTGATTCTAATAATAAAATAATGATATAGTAATAATTATAAATAATGATAATGGCGATAATAGTAATGATGAAGATGGTAATAATAATAAAAATGTTGATGACACTAATAAAAGTAATAATAAATAATAATAAGAATAGTAATAGTGACTATAATAATAAAAATAATAATTAAATAATAAGAAAAATGATGATGATAATGTAATGATAGTAATTATAATAATGATAATTATATTAGTGATGATTGTAATAATAAAATAATAACATTATAAGTAATGATAGTGATGATGATAACAATGTTGGTAATGTTAATATGTTGATGATAGTAATAGAAGCAATAATCAACAATAATAATAGTAACAGTGATTATAATAATAAAAATAATAAAGTTATAAGAAAAATGATGATGATTATATGGTGATGATGATAATGATAATAATAATGTAGCAATAGTAACTATAATGATAATAATTATATTAGTGATGATGCTAATAAAGTAATAATAGTAATAACAATAACAATTACAACAGCAGCAACATAATAATGTTGATAGTAATAAAAATAAACAATAATGATAATAACAATAATAATGAAATAGTACTAAAGTTATAATGATGATAATAATAATTATAATAATTTCTAACAATAACAATAATGATAACAATAATAACACCAGTGACAACAACATCATTAACAATAACAATATCTGCTCCAACTTCACAATGCTACTTTTCAGAGTAACTGGGAACATATGTACAGAATAATAAAATCCCAGCATGGGCTGGGCTGGAAGGGACCTCCAGAGCTCACCCAGCCCCCTGCACTCAGCAGGGACATCCTCCACTGGAGCAGGTTGCTCACAGCCCTCTCCAGCCTTGTCACAGACCCACAGCAGCACCCAGGCTGGCACAGCCTCTCAGGAGCACCAAGCCCAGCCTAGAACCCTGCTCTACAGGACTCACCTTAAACCATAGCCCCAAGCACCACATCCAAACCAACCTGAAACACATTCAGGGTGGGTGACTCCAGCACCTCTCTGGGTAGCTCATTCCAGTCCCTGACCACTCTCTCCAGGAAAAACTTTTTCCTAATGTCCAATCTAAACCTCCCCAGCCTCAGCTTGAGGCCATTCCTCTTGTTCTGGCTCCAGTGAGCTGTGAGCAGAGCCCAGCAGCAGCCTCTGCACAATGTCCCTTCAGGTAGCTGCAGACAGCAATGAGCTCTGCCCTCAGCCTCCTCTTCCTCACACTACCCATCCCCAGCTGCCTCAGTCACTCCTCATCAGATTTNAAGTCTGCCCTCAGCCTCCTCTTCCTGCCACTAACCAGCCTTTTCTCAGTGATGCCCAGTGCCAGGCCAAGGGGCAATGGTGGAAGATGAGGCATAGGAGTTTCCATGTGAACCTGAGGAGGATTTTTGTCCCTGTGAGGGTGCCAGAGCCCTGGTACAGGCTGCCCAGAGGAGCTGTGGAGTCTCTCTCTCTGGAGATATTCAAGACCTGTCTGGATGTGTTCCTGTGAGATCTGCTCTGGGTGCTCCTGCTCTGGCAGGGGGACTGGATCAGATGGGCTTTGGAGGTCCCTTCCAGCCCCTGGCACTCTGTGATTTTGTGATTCTGTGGTTCTATGATTCCATGATTCTATGATCCTATGGCCCTATGATCCTATGATTCAAGAACCATCTGGGTGCATTCCAGTGTGATCTGCTCTGGGTGCTCCTGTTCTACCAGAAGGTGCTGGACCAGATGAGCTTTGGAGGTCCCTTCTAGCCCCTGGCACTCTGATTCTGTGACTCTGTGCTTCTGTGATTCTGTGATTCTATGTTTCTATGCATCTGTGAGTCTATGATTCTACTTCTATGCTTCTGTGCTTCTGTGATTCTATGATTTTATGTTTCTGTGATTCTGTGACTCTATGCTTCTGTGAGTCTATGATTCTACTTCTATGCTTTTGTGCTTCTGTGATTCTAAGCTCCTACGACCTGCTGTCCTCAGCTGTCCTCCCACCAGCACTCACCGCCCTGAACTTCACCCAGCTGCCGGGGCTGAGCCCTCTCCGAGCCCTCTCCTCCTGTTTGCAGCCCCCTTCCACGGGCAGCAGCAATCCTATTTCCCCTCTCTTGTGAACAAAAGGTGACATTGACAAGCAAGGCTGACCCACAGCCCAAGCTTCCTAACCCCCTGGACCCATCCCCAGGATCTGACTCCTCACGAGCATCCCCCTCAAGATGCCACTTGACGGAGCGCAGGCTCTGGCGGGAAGCAATCAGGGCACTTCCCAGGCTGGCTCTGCTGCATTACAATAAATTTGCTTTCCCTGGGATGCTGAATTGGAAGCCTGTAAGATGCTGAATAGGAAAACTGATACCACTGCTTATCTGCCCATGAGCTGGTGGAGGGAGGGGAAGGCCCAGTAATTGAAAAATGGCTAGCGCTGATATTTGAACCTTTTCATATAACCTTTGAAGTGGGAGCCTTTTGGGGAATAAATTGCATTTTTTTCCCCTTTCTTTATTTTTTTTTTTCCTTCTTGTAACCAGAACAATGTCAGCTCCCATATTTAGCAGTCCTGCACTTAATTCATTTTCAGGCAGAGGAGCTGCTGTTGTCTTGTTGGGAGGAAAAGGCTGCAAAATGGATTAAAGCCTCAACCTGGAGAGATGATAACCCAAACCAAGCACCTGCAGGCTGCTCTTTATTAGTTACTGCTCAAATAGTGCCCACCAGGACAGGCGACCTTCAGTGGTGATTGATCCAGCAGGGAGGCATCAGCAGCCTTGTCTCCAGAGTGTAACTTTGGGGCATTTTGGAATTGTGCTGCTCTTCTCATCTGGGGCCTGGCACTAACACCCAGTGAGATGAAGTCCATCTTCTCTAGTGGCAAGGGCTGGAGCTTAGCATGGGGGCAGGCAGAGCACAGTAAACAACAACAACAACAACAAAAAACAGAAAAAAAGGTTTCAAAGCAATTGGTCAACCTGAAAATCCAGGAAGGAAAGTCTAAGTGTGACAAGAAACAGAGAATCATAGAGTGGGATGCGTTGGAAAGGACCTCCAAAGCTCCAAATCAAGGGATGGAGCCAGCAGGGGAGCAGAGGAGGGACAACATTTACTCTGCAGTGGCCAGCTGAGTGTCTGCTCATGGAGCAGGATGAGGTCTTTGCTGGAGATCTGAGTCAGCCACATCTTCCCACCTTAGAGAGCTAGAGAATCTGGGCAGGAAGGGACTTCAACAGCTCAGCCAGTCCAACCTCTCAGCAGGGACATCCTCCACTAGAGCAGGTTGCTCACAGCCCTCTCCAGCCTCCCCTTCAACAGCTCCAGCCATGGAGCCTCAACCACCTCCCTGGGCAACCTGCTGCAGGCTTCCAGCAGCCTCCTGCTGCACAACTTGTTCCTCCCAGCCAAGCTCAAGCTGCTCTGCTCTAGTTTGCAGCCATTGCCCTGCTCCTGTCCCTGCAGCCCTTTGCAAACAGTCTCTCTGCAGCCTACTTGTAGCCCTTTCAGGCACTGGCAGGCAGCTCTGAGCTCTGCCTGGAGCCTTCTCCTCTGCAGGCTGCGCACTCCCAGCTCCTTCAGCCTGTCCTCATAGCAGAACTGCTCCAACTCCCTGAGCATCTTCATGCTGGAGGCAGTGCTGCAGGTGAGGTCTGAGTAGAGCAGAGCAGAATCCCCTCCCTGTGCTGCTACTCTCCCTGCTCTGGCTGCATCCAGCACACTGCTGCCTCTGAGCTGCCAGCCACCAGTGCTGGCTGCTGGAAACTTTGGCACCAAATGACACCCCAAGCCTGCTCCTCAGGGCTGCTCTCAGCCACTGCTCAACCAGCCTGGATTTGTGCTTGGGACTGCCCTGAACCAGCTGCAGGACCTTACCTTTGGCCCTGTTGAATGAACTTAATGAGGCTGCCTTGGGGGCACCTCTGAAGCCTGTCTGATGGATCCCTTCCCTGCAGTGTGTCAACCAGGTCACACAGCCTGCTGGCACCCCTCAACCTGGCACTGCCTCCAGGGACACCACAAATGATCCTTCCTGTAACCTATGAGTAGCTCTTTCCTGATTGTTCCCTCTGAGGGGTAGCCTTTGCTGGTATCTAACAGCTCCTCTGGGGGCACAGTTCAGATCTTCTCCACCCATTTGCTTGAGAACTCTACCGAGGTTCTTGCACCTCCCAAGATACTGCCAATGGTCTTGTCCCTAAGCCTGCTTGGTGGACTCACAGTGGCCTTGTCCCTAAGCCTGCTTGAAGGACTCACAATGACCTTCTCCCAAAGCCTTCTTGGTGGACACACAATGACCTTGCCCATGAAGTCTACTTCTCCCACAGGCTGGGAGAGTTGTGGCTGTTCTTCCTGGAGAAGAGAAGGCTCTGGGGAGATCTTATTTCATTATCTGAAGGGGACCTACAGGGAGGCTAAGGAGGAGCTGTTTAGGAGGCCCTGTGGGATAGCATGAGGGGAAATGATTTGAAGCTGGAGCAGGGCAGAGTTAGGTTGGAAACCAGGACGAAGTTCTGCACCATGTGGTTGGTGAGACACTGGCACAGGTTGTCCAGGGATGTGGTTGAGGCCTCATCCCTAGAGACATTCAAGATCAGACTCAATGTAGCCCTGGGCAGCTCAATCCACAGGACCACAGGATGTTAGGGCTTGGAAGGGACCTCTGGAGAGCTTCAGGTCCACCTCCCTACCAGAGCAGGACCAGAGAAGCCAGCCCAGGTCTCGCAGGAACACATCCAGACAGGGCTGAGGAGGCTCCAGAGAGGAGATTCAGACATCCAGCTGGAGGTGTCCCTGATGAGCCTGGAGGCTTTGGCTGAGATGCCCTTTGAGGGTCCCTTCCCAGCCAGCGCAGTCTGTGCCACAGCCTGGACCTGAGGTTCCTTCTGCACGGCTCCACACCTACCTCTGTTCCATCCCCTCCTGAGCCCTGTGGGTTGAAGGTAGCTAAAAGAGTGCAGCTTTCCTGTGGTTGTGCTAAACTTTCCCTCTGCCAAAAGTTTCTCTCAGCTATATTGGAAAATTTAAGGCAGGTCCCTGCAACTTTGCAAGTCAGGGCAAGTCAGTCAGAGCTTTGCTGGGGTTGCCCATAAATTGCTGAAGCACTGCACCTTCAAAACAATCCAGAGGTGCTGTATGACACTGTCAATATCATTTATAGCACAATTTTACACAAAGGCCCAAGTATCATAAAGAAAGAAGTAGGTCCTAGCAGGTGCCCTAAAACGCCTCCTGCCGTAAATAAGTCAGATTTCTTCCAGGGAAGCAATAAAGTTCCAGCAGATTCCATTTTACCCACTAAATAATCACCCTGACCTCTTTCACTGACTCCACCAGAAGAGTTCTGGAGGAAGCACAGGGATGCAGGGAGGGTTTGGTGTGGCACAGGCGTGTCTGGAGCATGGCAGGGCTGCGGCTGGAGGAGGGGGAGGAAGGATGGTAGCAGTGGGTTCTGGGCAGTGCAGGTGGAGTCTCACAAGAGCAGGTAACCAAGAGGCAGCTAAATAATGCCAATGCCTCATTCACCTCCTGCTGGGTTTAAAGCCAAATTATTCACACAGACCTGTTAAAACACAGCTTAGAGGCTTTTCTGTGCCCCTCTGCTCTGCTCTCCTGAGACCTCACCTGCAGGGCTGCATCCAGCTCTGGAGCCCTCAGCACGGGAAGGACCTGGACCTGATGGAGNTCCCAAAGCCTTCTTGGTGGACACACAATGACCTTGCCCATGAAGTCTACTTCTCCCACAGGCTGGGAGAGTTGTGGCTGTTCTTCCTGGAGAAGAGAAGGCTCTGGGGAGATCTTATTTCATTATCTGAAGGGGACCTACAGGGAGGCTAAGGAGGAGCTGTTTAGGAGGCCCTGTGGGATAGCATGAGGGGAAATGATTTGAAGCTGGAGCAGGGCAGAGTTAGGTTGGAAACCAGGACGAAGTTCTGCACCATGTGGTTGGTGAGACACTGGCACAGGTTGTCCAGGGATGTGGTTGAGGCCTCATCCCTAGAGACATTCAAGATCAGACTCAATGTAGCCCTGGGCAGCTCAATCCACAGGACCACAGGATGTTAGGGCTTGGAAGGGACCTCTGGAGAGCTTCAGGTCCACCTCCCTACCAGAGCAGGACCAGAGAAGCCAGCCCAGGTCTCGCAGGAACACATCCAGACAGGGCTGAGGAGGCTCCAGAGAGGAGATTCAGACATCCAGCTGGAGGTGTCCCTGATGAGCCTGGAGGCTTTGGCTGAGATGCCCTTTGAGGGTCCCTTCCCAGCCAGCGCAGTCTGTGCCACAGCCTGGACCTGAGGTTCCTTCTGCACGGCTCCACACCTACCTCTGTTCCATCCCCTCCTGAGCCCTGTGGGTTGAAGGTAGCTAAAAGAGTGCAGCTTTCCTGTGGTTGTGCTAAACTTTCCCTCTGCCAAAAGTTTCTCTCAGCTATATTGGAAAATTTAAGGCAGGTCCCTGCAACTTTGCAAGTCAGGGCAAGTCAGTCAGAGCTTTGCTGGGGTTGCCCATAAATTGCTGAAGCACTGCACCTTCAAAACAATCCAGAGGTGCTGTATGACACTGTCAATATCATTTATAGCACAATTTTACACAAAGGCCCAAGTATCATAAAGAAAGAAGTAGGTCCTAGCAGGTGCCCTAAAACGCCTCCTGCCGTAAATAAGTCAGATTTCTTCCAGGGAAGCAATAAAGTTCCAGCAGATTCCATTTTACCCACTAAATAATCACCCTGACCTCTTTCACTGACTCCACCAGAAGAGTTCTGGAGGAAGCACAGGGATGCAGGGAGGGTTTGGTGTGGCACAGGCGTGTCTGGAGCATGGCAGGGCTGCGGCTGGAGGAGGGGGAGGAAGGATGGTAGCAGTGGGTTCTGGGCAGTGCAGGTGGAGTCTCACAAGAGCAGGTAACCAAGAGGCAGCTAAATAATGCCAATGCCTCATTCACCTCCTGCTGGGTTTAAAGCCAAATTATTCACACAGACCTGTTAAAACACAGCTTAGAGGCTTTTCTGTGCCCCTCTGCTCTGCTCTCCTGAGACCTCACCTGCAGGGCTGCATCCAGCTCTGGAGCCCTCAGCACGGGAAGGACCTGGACCTGATGGAGAGGAGGCAGAGGAGGGTCACAAAAACAGCAGAGGGTTGGAGCAGCTCTGCTATGAGGACAGGCTGAGGGAGCTGGGGGGGGTGCAGCCTGCAAAGAAGGCGGCACCAGGCAGAGCTCAGAGCTGCCTGCCAGTGCCTGAAGGGGCTGCAAGCAGGCTGCAGAGAGACTGTGTGCAAAGGGCTGCAGGGACAGGAGCAGGGCAATGGCTGCAAACTAGAGCAGAGCAGCTTGAGCTTGGCTGGGAGGAACAAGTTGTGCAGCAGGAGGCTGCTGGAAGCCTGCAGCAGGTTGCCCAGGGAGGTGGTTGAGGCTCCATGGCTGGAGCTGTTGAAGGGGAGGCTGGAGAGGGCTGTGAGCAACCTGCTCTAGTGGAGGATGTCCCTGCTGAGTGCAGGGGGTTAGACTGGCTGAGCTTTTGAAGTCCCAACCTAAACCATTCTGTGATTCTGTCATTGCCTACAAATGTCCTTCTGGCAGACGTTGTCACCAGTGGGATCCAAAGACAGCCAAGCCTAAGGACTCTGCTTCTGCCACAGCATTCCTCAGCTTGCTCCAACAAGTGCTGGAGTGAGAGCTGTGGCTTCAGAAACAGCTACAGACACCAGACCTGCACTGAGCAGAAGCCAAGGATTAAACCAAAGAGAGTTGGGCAGGAAATTGTTAAGCAGCTGCCAGCCGTGTGCAGGGCAGACAGCAAGATGCAGGCTGCAGGCTGGGCTGGATCCCCCCTGGAACTCATGACAGTGCAGCTGGATTTGGGAAATTCCCACACTGTAAGGCTAGGAGAGAAATGGGCATTGAGAGCAGCTCTCAAAGGAGAACCTCAGATCCTGATGGGCTTGGGCCCCATGAGAGAGCTGAGCTGAGCTGTGCTGTGCTGTGTTGAGCTGTGCTGAGCTGTGCTGTGCTGAGCTGTGCTGTGCTGAGCTGTGCTGTGCTGTGCTGTGTTGTGCTGAGCTTTGCTGTGCTGAGCTGTGCTGTGCTGTGCTGTGCTGTGCTGAGCTGTGCTGTGCTGAGCTGTGCTGTGCTGTGCTGTGCTGTGCTGTGCTGAGCTGTGCTGTGCTGAGCTGTGCTGTGCTGTGCTGTGCTGTGCTGTGCTGAGCTGTGCTGTGCTGTGCTGTGCTGTGCTGTGCTGAGCTGTGCTGAGCTGTGCTGTGCTGAGCTGTGCTGAGCTGTGCTGAGCTGTGCTGTGCTGAGCTGTGCTGTGCTGAGCTGTGCTGAGCTGTGCTGAGCTGTGCTGTGCTGAGCTGTGCTGTGTTGTGCTGTGTTGTGCTGAGCTTTGCTGTGCTGAGCTGTGCTGTGCTGTGCTGTGCTGTGCTGAGCTGTGCTGTGCTGAGCTGTGCTGTGTTGTGCTGTGCTGAGCTGTGTTGAGCTGTGCTGAGCTGTGCTGTGCTGAGCTGTGCTGAGCTGTGTTGAGCTGTGTTGAGCTGTGCTGAGCTGTGATGAGCTGTGCTGAGCTGTGCTGAGCTGTGCTGTGCAGCGCTGTGCTGAGCTGTTCTGAG
>VWZE01004447.1:0-10295 GCA_013396675.1 Eubucco bourcierii
CACAAGCAGAGACTCACAGAATCAGAGAACTGCTTTGGCTGGAAACGCTCTTTAAGATTATCAAGCCCAACTATTCAGCCAACACTACCTATGCCCACTAAGCCACATCACAAAGTGCCACGGCCACAGGTTTCTTGTATCCCTCCAGGGATGGGACCTCCCTGGGCAGCCTGTGCCTGACCACTCTTGCAGTAGAGAAATTGTTCCTAGTCTCCAGTTTAAACCTCTCCAGGTGCAACTCGAGGCCATTTTCTCCTGTGCTATCAGTTGACAGTAGGGAGAAGAGACCAACACCCAACATCCACATGAGCAGAGCTGCTGTAGGGCTGAAATGAGGCATGGAGCCACTGCACAGCAAAGGGCTTCCCCCACCGAGAAGGTCACGGCAAGAAACACCAAGGCAAAGAGTATTTGGATGTTCAGTCACCCACGGAGGAGCCCTGCTCTGTCAGCCAACCTGTTGCTCTCTGAGTTCATTGCTCTGCAATGCTGAGACATTCTAATTTGGCTTAGAATTACTGGCTACATCCTCAGCTAATGGAAACCGAGGTGACTTTACAGCAGATGCTGACACAGGGATCATGTTTTGTTGTTCAAGCTCCTGTTCTGCAGCTTTACACTATGTAAATGGCAGCCAATTAAATATATATATATATATATGTTTTCCCCAGCAGAAGCTCCCAGCCTTTCACAAGTGCAAACATGACAAGAGGCAAAACCGTGCCTGCTCCCACACTGCCCACTTTCATTTCGGCTCCAAAGTGTGACTGAGGAACAAATAAATAAGTGAGGAGCAGAAAGTCTGCTCTTTGTCACATACCAGCAAGCGTTTCCCCTTGCCTCAGCCTTCATTTCCCCCCTTCTGTTGTCCTAATAAATAAAATAATACTTTGGGGATTCAGATTTACAAACAAACCGTCTCTGGCTTTGGCTGGATGCTGCGTAGCGATGCAGCAGGGAAGGGTCTGGTGCTCAATAACTAACAGAAAACGCATACAAATGATTGCAGCTGTCGCTATCACAACTTGGGAGTAAATGCAGATGGCATGAAATAATATTCACCAACAGCTAATAGAATTTTAATGGCTTCAGAAAGAAAATAAAATGAAAGACACTGTGTTTACTGAGGGTGGGGAGGGAATTTACAGCGTACCAGTGTGGGTAACGACTCGCTTTGGACCTTGCCTCTGCAGGCATTCAGGAGTGGGCAAGTCCCTCTGGGCTTCATTTATGGGGAGTTTAAATAGCAATCATAATCTGTGAAAGATTCAAGGAGGCATCTGCATAAAGTATGATGCTGGCATTATGCAAATGTCATGTATGATGAATGAAATGCATCAAACGTCTTGAGGACACCCAGATGTTAAGCCTACCAGGATGCCAGGAAACATGGAAGGAGGTGAGGAACATGATTTCTTCTTGAGTTAATTGATTTTCATGTTCTAGCATCACCTTCTAAATACTTCCAATCAAGAAGCAAGCTCCAGCCACAGCTCCCTTGTTGTGGTTGTCTTTTTCAATCATCATTCTCACTCCCCTTTTCCCAGCGCAGTCCAAGAACCAGCGCAGCCTGTGTGGCGGTGAGAGGAGATCACTCCCATGTACACATGGCATCAGGTCTGGGTGCTCACCGCTGAAGCGTGGCCCTGGGAGCTCTGCTTGCTTTGTTTGTCATTCTCTAGCCCACAGGAAGGCCCCACAACAGCTCCCTGTATGCTGGGCATGAGCCTCGAGGGTGGAGGAATTCCAATCCCAGCACAGAACAATGTCCTGAGGAGCAGGAGGCAGATGGAGCTGCGCAGGGTGACACGACACTGCCATGGCTTTTCCTCCCAGATCTGGGAGAGCAGACTGTAAAGATCCATATGTGCTGAGGAGTGAAGTTTATGACAGAGCAGAAGCCTGCCCTAGTAAAATGATCAGAAGCTGTGCCTCTGACTTTACTCAGATGCTGTTTCATCCCCAATATTGTGTCACATGGCGAGGTCTGCCAGAGCTGAGGGCTCTGACCTGATGGCCCAGAGATGGAAGGGATCATCTCGTGGCTATCAAGGAATTCTGCAAATCAGTTCTCAATCCAAGAGTGCTCATCCCCAGTACCACACACAGCACAGGGCTGCCTGGCAGAACCAGAAGGCAAAGGGCTGCTGTTGGCTTGACTGGGAGCAGAGGTGCCTGAGTCAACTGAGGTTAGCCTGAGCTAATTGCCAACAGTCACACCTCTCAGGACAGCTGTGCCCTCTTGCTCCTTGTCCCAGGGTACAACAGCAACACTTCTGCCCTGTCACTGCTGGAGGAAAATAAGTTCTTACATGACCAGGAGTGGGTCAGTGCACAGGGAGCAGATGTTAAATGTGTGGTAAGAATTGGCACACAACCAGGACCTGCCCTAGACGTGCTCACTAAACTCATGGCCATGCCAGCAGTGGGAGAGATCCTGCTTTGATCCAGAGGGGAAAGATTTGGGGTTAAATCCTTAAAAGTATTCAAGCAGCTGATCAGAGGCCTGGCAGAGCTGCCACATGAGAAGCTGAGGGTTGGGTTTGTCCAGCCTTGAGAAGAGAAGGCTCAAGTGAGACTTTATGGCCATGGACCAGGGCATAAAGGGTGGCTGCATCTGAAGAGCCCCATGGCAAAGACAAGGGCTGACAGGGACAAGTTACTGCTGGGAACACTCCCATTGGAACCCAGAAGAAAATGTTTCCCCATGCAAACAGTCAGAGGTTGGAATCATCTCCCAGGGGAAGCAGTGGAACCCCCTAGACTGGGCAGTTTTCAGGCCCAGCCTGCCAGGCTGCTGAGCCAGCTCATTTCAACTCCACCATCACCTAGAAAGGTTGGGCCAGACAGTCCCTGGGGTTCCTTCCAACCTGGCATTCTGTGCTTCCCTTGGGACATATTCAGAGTGCCCAGCAGCAGACAGCTGCAAGCACCTCTCCACTCTGATGGGAACAGCTCAGTTATCTCTGCTGAGCATCAAGACCCCATCTTGAGCACTGCCTTCAGCTTTGGGCTCCCCAGTTCAAGAGGGACAGGCACCTGCTGGACAGAGTCCAAGGGAGGGCTGTGAGGATGCTGAGGCGACTGAGCACTGCCTGGTGAGGAGAGGCTGAGGGACCTGGGGCTGCTTAGTCTGGAGAGGAAAAGACTGAGAGGGGATTTAATCAATGTTTATAACTTTCTGAGGGCTGGGGGTCAGGAGAGGGGGGGACAGGCTCTGCTCACTGCTGCCTGGGATAGGACAAGGAGCAATGGATGGAAGCTGCAGCACAGGAGGTTCCAGCTCAACACAAGGGCAACTTCTTGCCTGGAAGGGTCCCAGAGCCCTGGCACAGGCTGCCCAGAGAGGTTGTGGAGTCTCCTTCTCTGGAGCCTTTCCAGGCCTGTCTGGATGTGTTCTGTGTGCCCTGAGCTGCATTGTCTGGTCCTGCTCTGGCAGAGGGGTTGGACTGGATGAGCTCTTTGGGTCCCTTCCAGCCCCTGGCATCCTGTGAGCTGTGATCAAATCCCTTTGCTTCCCTGAGCTGAGGTGCTGGAGCAAGCTGTGCCTCCCAGCAGCATCACCAGGATGCTGTGGGTGAGATGAGCCAGACAAAGTTATTTATTTTCTTAACTGAAGCTTGGAATAGAATTGAGTAAGCTGATAATTAAGTTAGAAATGTAAATCTCAGTTAACTTCAATGGTGCTGATCTTATTGATACAGCAAATCAGTAACTGTCTCGAGATGACAGATTAAAACTGATAAAAATAATTTTACTATTGAGCACATCATTTGCTGTTGTAAAAATGGAATCAGTGAAAGGCAGTTAAAATGATGGCAGTTGGATCAGCCCTGGGTGACAGAGAGCTTCTGAATGCACCTAACCTGCCCCAGGCTGCAATCTGTAATGACTTTTGAGAGTGTCCCCACTGCAGGCAGACTCAGACATAAATACAGGAGTCTTGTCTGATAGGAGAAGTATTCTGCTTCAAATGGCAACATACATCCCACACCTTCTGCTTAGCTTAACTTGAGGAGGGCCTAGAGAAGAGAAGACTGAGGGGGATCCTCTCAAGGCTGGTACTTCTGGGTGGGTGTCAGGAGGATGGGGCCAGGCTCTTACCAGTGGTGCCCAGTGACAGGACAGGGGGTAAGAGGCACAGACTGGAACAGAGGAAGTTCTGCCCGAACATGAGGAGGAGCTTCTTCACTTTGAGGGTTGTGGAGCAGTGGAGCACTGCCCAGAGAGGTGAGTCACAGAGCCATAGAGCTGTTCTGGCTGGAACAGACCTCTAAGATCATCCAGTCCAACCATCAGTCACCATGCCCCAAGTTTCTTCAGCACCTCCCGGGATGGGGACTCCTGCACCTTCCTGGGCAGCCTGTGCCAGTGCCTGACCACTCTTGCAGGAAAGAAATTGTTCCTACTCTCCAACTCAAACCTCCCTTGGCACAATTTCAGGTCATTTTCCAGCCTCCTATCAGTTGACTCCAGAGAGAAGAGACCAACCCCACCTGACTCCAACTCCTTTTGGGGAGCAGTAGAGAGCAGTGAAGTCTTCCCTCAGCCTTTTTCTCCAGGCTAAACAACCAAACCAGGTGATGGAGTCTCCATGCCCCACGTCATCCCAAACCTACACAGACACCCTCTTGGACGACCTGCTGCAGCAGGAAGGTTGGACTCAAAGATCTCCAGAGGTCCATTCCAAGCCCTGTTGTGACTCTGTGAGGTTTGTGCATCCCAGCAGAGAGCATGATAGACCCAAGCTGGTTGCAAGGCAGCAGTTGCTTAGCCTGAGTCTCCTGAGATGCCCACCAGGACTTTGCAGCCCTTAGGGAAGAGTAAAACCAAGAATGCATTTTTGCTTGCACCAGAGGCCATGAGACAAAGTGCTTAAAGCTGCCTCAGTCATTTGCTGTGGTGGGAACCCTGCCCATGGAGGGGACTGCTGCTGCTCATCAATAGCTTCTGGTTTAGAACAAGCCCCAAGCCTGGGCTCTGCCTGCAGTTTTCCTAGCAGCAGGAGCCTGTTACCCAATGGTTGCACTCGATTCCATCGACAGCTGCTCCTAAACCTTATGGACCCCAAACACATCATGTAAATTCAGGTTCTATCTGCCACACCAGTGCTCAGAAGCCAGCCCTGATAGCAAACCTCAACATTCCTGACTTAATTGCCTGCTGGAGCAGATCCAGAGGAGGGCCATGAAGATGATCAGAGGGCTGGAGCACCTCTGCTATGAAGCCAGGCTGAAAGAACTGGGGCTGTTCAGTCTAGAAAAGAGAAGGCTGCAGGGAGACCTTAGAGCTGCATGTCAGTATCTGAAGGGGGGAGGCTGGGGAGGGACTGCTTAGAAGGGTTTGTGGGGATAGGATGAGAGGCAATGGGTGGAAATTGGAGCAGGGGAGATTTAGGTTGGACATCAGGAGGAAGTTCAGCACAGTGAGAGTGGTGAGACACTGGCACAGGCTGCCCAGGGATGTGTTTGAGGCTCCATCTCCACAGACATTCAAGATCAGATTTGATGTGGCCTTGGGCAGCCTGATCTGGTTGGAGGTGTCCCTGTTGCCTGCAGTGGGGTGGGACAAGATGCCCTTTGAGGCTTTCCTCTAAGCCAAGCAATCTGTGAGGCTGTAATTCCAGGCCATATTTCCTTCCTCCACCTTCTCATTTCGCTCTTGCATTTTCTTTGTCTTTAATACCCCAGAGCAGAATATATGGTGGCAATAACCTAATAGCAGATGATATTGTTCCTCCTTTGACTTGGGACTTCCTGGCTCTTTGCTGATTTGTGGTGCAGCTCTCCTTCATGTATTTCATGTGTGTGTGAGGCTGAATTTATACTGCAGTGAGCCCAGGCGCTGGTTTCCATGCATCTCCTTCCCTCGCCTCCCCCAAGTGCATGAATCTTCCACCTCCCTGATGCTGCCCTGATATTAAACACATTACTCTGCAGTGATTGAATACAGGGGAAATTACATTTCTTCAGTGACTTACTCCCTTCTGCTGGAGCTGAGCAGGGAACAGGCATTCAGGAAAGAAGAAAGGGAAGAGGAGAGAGGTTGGAGGCCTGGAGTAGGGAGTGCCCATCCTCACCCCCATTAGCAGTCCTGAACTAGATATGAGGAATTCTAGCTTCAGTGGTGCACATTCCAGCATCTGCTCCATCTCTGCCTCACAGACGTGTTGACAGGTGTAGACTCCTCTCCAGCACTGCCTGGGAGCTGACAGATGGACTGGCAGCAGTAAATAAAGGGTAAATCCCATTGGCAGTGGCAAGGGGCTCCTGAACTTCTCCTTTGTTTTCATTCATTTGATTTCACATCTCCAGACTCTCTGCTTACTGTCTTAACAGCACTTAGCAAGGAATTTCCTTCCCTTTAATCCTCTCTCTTATCTCCCTTGAGAAGATGAAAGCAAAATGATGTTAATCTGCCAAATATTTCTGATCATTAAGAGTGCAGTAGAAATTACCACCCTCAGTAGAAATTAATAGCAAAATGAAAGGAGTTGAGGAGGGGGAACAACATCGACAGTTGAATGTTGTTTCTTCTCACACACTGAAGGACAGGTCTGGAATTCAGCACACAAGTAGGTCTGGAGAAGCAGAGCATGGATCAGCCCTCTCTAGATCCAGGCCAACCCATGCTGCTCACCTCCAAATGTTTGGGTTTGGTGGTTTGGGTTGGAAGGGACCAGCTGCAACCCCCTGCCATGCGCAGGGACACCTCGCACCAGCACAGGTTGCTCAAGGCCTCATCCAACCTGGCCTTGAAGACCTCCAGGGAGAGGCATCCACAGCCTCTCCAGGCAGCCTGTTCCAGCATCTCCCCACCCTCACTGGAAAGAACTTCTTCCCCATCTTCCCTCTTCAAGCTTCGATCCATTGCCTCTTGTCCTGTCACTGCCAGCCCTGTAAGAAGTCCCTCCCCAGCTCTCCTGTAGCCCCCTGCAGGTACTGAAAGGCTGCTCTAAGGTCTCCCCAGAGCCTTCTCCTCTCCAGGTTGAACAGCCCAAGCTCCCTCAGCCTGCCCCCATAGCAGAGGTGCTCCAGGCCTCAGATCATCTTTGTGGTCCTCCTCTGGACCTGCTCCAGCAGTTCCATGTCCTGCTTGTTCTGGAGGCACCAGAACTACTTGGGAGTGAGGACTCACAGCAGGGTCCCAGCACTGCCCTCTGAACTGTGCTCTGGTTCAGCACCCATCCAGAGCTGCTGGGGCACTGCCAGCCAAGACCTTCTCCAATGCTTTGTTTCTCCCTTTGAGAGATTGTCCATAATTAATGCCCAGTAAGGACTGGGTCCATGGGAGCCCCACTAATTGCACACCCTCACAGCAACTCCAGCAGATGCCCTGCACATCACTTTGTTGTTGTTTAACAGTGTTGGTAGGAGGGGATTTGTGCAGCCACCTGGCAGCAGAGGTGGTGCTCGAGGTGATGCAGCTTGCTCCCCCTCCTTGAGTTTGTCTTCAGCATGAACTTGAGACAACCTTTGTTGAAGGGGAATTGTAAAGCCAACAGAAGATGGTCAGGGGTCTACAGTGGGAATGCTTTGCAAATCTGGCTGCTCCCAAGGTGTGGTTGTAACAGGAATGAAGATGTGCTCACATGTCAAACCCTAACTGATCAGGAGTGAAACACTCTGGTGTCACTTAAACATTCAGAACTGCTTCTAACACACAGGGAAATGACAGACCCAGGGGAAACTGTGCCACATCTCAACATCAAAGCCTTTCCTCTCCCTGAGTTCCTAGCTGCTTGCCAAGCCCTGGTGAGTGCCTAGGCCTGGGCTTTCTCTGCCAGTGCTGCTGATAGTTCTTAGTGCTTCGAACTGCTTGGGAGATGTCTCCACACTCATCAGACTCATCAGGCTGCTTTGCAGGCTGAGCAGCAGCTCTCCAGAGCAAAACTATTTGAACACAAAACTTTAGACCAGAAATTCTGCACAACTTGGCTTAAAAATATTAATTTGGAGAGTGGGGAGGGGGAGTTAATGAATTCCACAGGCGTGAAGTGCTCTCAGACTTTGGAGCCATCTGCTTACACTTAAGTTTCTGAGGCAGCTTTCCCGTGCTGTGCCAAACCTCTCCTGGTGAGAGACCACGTCCCAGGGAGAGGAGTGACCTCCGTGCTTGGCCCCCCAGGGCAGCCTGGATCAGGCCTTAGAGTCTGAAGCTGAATTTATCTGCAGTCAGCTTATAAATAGCAACAGCTTTTATCTGCTTTGTTGAAGGAAAAGGATCAGGGAAGAAAAAAAGGGACACCACCCTGCGGAACAGATCCACACTCTGCTCAAGACAACCTGCATTTGTTCTCTGCTGGGTTCATTCACTCCCTATTAAGCCTAAAGCATCACAAATTCACAGAGGAATTGCTTCACCCACCCACCAGAGAGAAAGCAATGGAACAGCAAAACCCTGGCACCAGCATAAGGTAGGAAGAAGCAGGCACATAAGGCAAGGTACTGCACACTTTGGAAGGAAGGAGGCTGCAACTGCTCTTACCAGGGATACTCAAGGACAACAGAAGCAGCTTCCAAGACAGCTGTGAGCCACTGCTTGTGTGACTGCACAGGGCACACATCCCAGATGGCTGTCTGCATCCAAACCCAGAGCATCTCCTGGAGAAGAACAAAGCTTCAGCTCAGGGGGAATTCATTTCCTGAATGAGAAGAATTCCAACAGCGAAGCTCAGAGATCCTCAATGGCAGCAGCCCCCTCCCTGGCACTGCTTGGCTTGTGAGACCCCACAGGACCACAGCACAGGCTGAGCAAAGTCCTTTGGAGAGACACAACTGAAAACACCAGTTGGGTGGCAGCAGAAAAGCCAGTAAAGGATTTCCTCTGTGATGCCAGAATGTGGGAGTCTTGCATCCGGGGACATTTTTTGCACAGAGTGTCAGGGGCTGGAAGGCATCTTGAAAGTTCATCTGGTCCAGCCCCTTGCCAGAGCTGGATCACCCAGAGCAGATCACACAGGAATGCACCCAGATGGTTCCTGAATATCTCCAGAAGAGACTGCACAAACCCCCCTGGGCAGCCTGTGCCAGGCCTCTGTCACCCTCACAGGCAAAAAATTCCTCCTCATGTTTCCATGGAACTTCCTCTGCCTCAGCTTCCACCACTGCCCTTGTTCTGGCACTGGGCATCACCCAGCAGAGCCTGGCTCCAGCCTCCTGCCACTCACCCTGCACACATTGATACCCATTGCTGAGGGCACCTCTCAGGCTCCTCTGCTCCAAGCTCCCAGCCTCAGCTCCCTCAGTCTCTCCTCAGAAGGAAGATGTCCAACTTCCTTCCTCACTTTTGTGGTTCTGTGCTGGACTCTCTCCAGCAGTTCTGTGTCCTTCTTGAACTGGGAGGCCCAGAACTGGACACAGGACTCCAGATGTGGTCTCAGCAGGGCAGAGCAGAGGGGCAGGAGAACCTCTCTCAACCTACTCACCACAGCTCTTCTAACCCACCCCAGGATGGCATTGCCCCTCCTGCCCACCAGAGCACACTGCATCCTTCCACCCAGCACGACTCCCAAGTCCTTCTCCCCAGCAGCTCAGTCTCCACTCTATGCTGATATTTCCTACAGTTACACACTACACAGTTTGCCTGAACCTGCTTTGGTTTGGGAGCATTTCTTTGGCTCTTGTCACTTCACAGCATGCTTTAGGCTGGAAGGGACCTTCAAAGGTCATCTAGTCCAGCCCAACCCCCCTGCAGTGAGCCATCCACACAGGTTTTGGTGCCTTGCAAGAGTCTGTCTCAGCATAACCCTGAGCGTTGCACACAAGCTACAGGAGGAAAATTTTGGATATTCACAGAACTTATGGCAGCAAAAGGCATAAAGATGTACACCCACTGAATTATTCATCACATTAAACATCCCTCAAAAGTCAAAGGATCCTGTGTCTGATCACTCACCCTTTCCTGAGAACCAAGCAACCTCAACATTTGGATCTTTGGATCTTAGAATCATAGACTCCTAGAATCAGTCAGGGTTGGAAGGGACCACAAGGACCATCCAGTTCCAACCCCCTGCCATGGGCAGGGACACCTCACACTAGCTCAGGCTGGCCACAGCCTCATCCAGCCTAGCCTTAAATCACCACCTCCCTGGGCAACTCCTGCCAGGCTCTCACCACCCTCATGGTGATAGTCTTGAGCCAAGGTTGTGCCACTGCTCCAGATGTAACATGCAAGTGGCACAGGGTCTAGTACTGCCCAGTCCAAGAAGCAAATCAGAAATCCTCGCCCAACACAACTCAGAGCAGGAGGATCTTGTACCCACCTGGAGTACTGTGTGCAGTTCTGGAACCCTC
>VWZE01004447.1:18282-76429 GCA_013396675.1 Eubucco bourcierii
AGGTTTCATGCTCTGTATGTGCAAATCAAGAGCACTGATTAAAACTGCTCTTCTCTTTGGAAAGGTTAAGTGTCTCATCTGGTACAAAGGAACTCTGTGTACCAGCACTCTTAAATCCTGGAGTGAGATCAAGTGCCTGGAGTCTTGATAGCAGAATATTTAGTAAGAAGAATGAGTAGAAGGGAAGGTTGGAAATATGGAGAGCAAGCAGATGTGCCACAGCACTTGGAAGCTGCACTGGCAAGACTCTAGTTGGAAATTCACCCAAAACAACTCANTAGAATTTAGGTTTCATGCTCTGTATGTGCAAATCAAGAGCACTGATTAAAACTGCTCTTCTCTTTGGAAAGGTTAAGTGTCTCATCTGGTACAAAGGAACTCTGTGTACCAGCACTCTTAAATCCTGGAGTGAGATCAAGTGCCTGGAGTCTTGATAGCAGAATATTTAGTAAGAAGAATGAGTAGAAGGGAAGGTTGGAAATATGGAGAGCAAGCAGATGTGCCACAGCACTTGGAAGCTGCACTGGCAAGACTCTAGTTGGAAATTCACCCAAAACAACTCATCAAGATACTTGGGAGCTTGGTGTGCTTAGGTGAGGGTGCATCAACACTATGAACAGGTTGCTCAAGGACTCATCCAGCCTGGTGCTGAACACCTCCAGGGAGGTTGTGGAGCACAGAAGCACCAAATGTGATCAAAGATCACATTTGGTGTTTCTGTGCTCCACAACCTCCCTGGGCAACCTGTGCCCGGCTCTCACCATCCTCCCTGCACCTTAACATACAGTTTCAATCTCCCCCCTGTCAGCCCAAACTCATTCCTCCTCATCCTTGTCAATAGTTCCTCCCCAGCCCTCCTGGAGCCCACTNCTTAGGTGAGGGTGCATCAACACTATGAACAGGTTGCTCAAGGACTCATCCAGCCTGGTGCTGAACACCTCCAGGGAGGTTGTGGAGCACAGAAGCACCAAATGTGATCAAAGATCACATTTGGTGTTTCTGTGCTCCACAACCTCCCTGGGCAACCTGTGCCCGGCTCTCACCATCCTCCCTGCACCTTAACATACAGTTTCAATCTCCCCCCTGTCAGCCCAAACTCATTCCTCCTCATCCTTGTCAATAGTTCCTCCCCAGCCCTCCTGGAGCCCACTTCAGACCTCCTGGCAGCCTTCTCCTCTCCAGGCTGCAGAGCCCAAACTCTCTCAGCCTGTCCTCACAGCAGAGCTGCTGCAGCCCTCCCAGCATCTTGGTGGCCTCCTCTGCACTGGCTCCAACACATCCACAAGTCCAACCTTAAACCATGGCCATTAAACTGGGCAGGATGAGGAGACAAAGGAATGAAATTATTTCCCACTCCCTCTCACAAGGAATTCCTGCTCAGGATGAAGGGCAATGGATTGAAGCTTGAGGAAGGAAGATTTAGGTTGGAGATCAGGAGAAAATTCTTTCCAGGGAGGGTGGTAAGACACTGGCACAGGTTGCCTAGGGAGGTTGTGAATGCTTCCCTTCCTTGGGGATGTTCAAGGCCAGGTTGTATGAGGCCTTGAGAAGCCCAGGCAAGTCCAGCTGTCCCTGCCATGGACTTAGATGATCTCCAAGGTCCCTCCCAACCTAACCCATTCTATGAACGAATCTCCCAGAACATGGCAGTGGTCACAGCCTTTGCTTCCCTTGAGCTGTGGTAAGCAGCAGGAGCTCCTTCATCTGTCAGGGCTGGAGAAGGCTTCCTCAGACACAACCTTCCAAGGCAGGCTCCTTGATGAACTTAGCCCAGCCTTAGCAAGTGTTGAAGTGGATGTCTGGTACTTCACATTCAAAGGGCTGTGGGTCAGGGACACAGAGTCTGATCTCACAGAAAGGCAGCAGGCACAAGTCTGGGTCTGGAAGCAGCAGGAGATTTCTCTCTCTGCCTATCAGCCTGCTTCACACTCAGCAAACAATGAGCTGAGCCCTCTGTGTGTGGTGAGAAATATTTCTCTTACTGGTCCCTTGGAGGTAATGAGCTGGTTTTCTAAATTAAGTCTCTAAACATGACATTAAGCAGAACTGGGAGCAAAGTAAAGGGGCTGGCAAGAGTCCATAATTAATTTTCTGACATTTGGAGAACTGTGACATTGGGTCTTGCATGTCTGTGATGAAAAACTCCACAGCCCTCAGGCAACTGATAGTATTTAACCAGCCTTCTGATAGCCAGACAAATAACAACTTATTATGTCTCAGACTCAACAGAAGGCTGATAATAAAAAAATAAAAAAACAGGGCTTAAAATTCAAGCAGTGAAGGACTGTTGGGGCTGAGCCTCTCAAGTAGAGGAATTCCATCTTGGGTGTGTTGACACTATAAAAGGCAGGGTTAAAAAGTTCAGTTCTGCCTCATTTTGAGGCCAGGACTCTGTGCCTTCTGCTGCAGGTGGTATGGATGTGTAAGAAGAGAGGTTCTGCTGGTAGGGGCAGAGGAATTGCTGAGGAGGATGCAGGAGCTGCTGAGGAAGATGAAGAGTCAGCTGCAGCCTAGAGCCTGGGGCTGTGGATCAGTGACCTGTGTTGCTGGGAGAGGAACTTGGAATTGTAGAATCATTAAAATTGGCAAAGACCTCCAAGCTCATCCAGCCCAACCAGCAACCCAACACCACCACAGCCACTACAGCCTGCCCCAAGTGCCATGACCACACATTTCTTGAACCCCTCCAGGGATGGTGATTCCACCTCCCTGTGCAGCCTGTGCCAACCCCTGACCACTCCTGCAGGACAAAATCCTTCCTGATATCCAACCTAATTATCCTAATTCCTCCCTTGGTGCAACACAGAGCCACAAAGATGCTGAAGGGAACGGAAGAGCTCTGGTAGGAGGAGAGCCTGAGGGAGCTGTGGCTGGGAGCTTGGAGTAGAGGAGCCTGAGAGGTGCCCTCAGCAATGGGTATCAATGTGTGCAGGGTGAGTGGCAGGAGGCTGGAGCCAGGCTCTACTGGGTGATGCCCAGTGCCAGCACAAGGGCAATGGTGGAAGCTGAGGCAGAGGAAGTTTCATGGAAACATGAGAAGGAGTTTTTGCCTTTGAGGGTGACAGAGCCTGGCACAGGCTGCCCAGGGGGATTGTGGAGTCTCCCTCTCTGGAGACATTCAAACCTCTCTTTCTCCCTCTAGGAGATCCCGCTCTGGCAGGAGGTTGGACTGGCTGAGCTTTGGAGGTCCCTTCCAGCCCCTGGCACTCTGTGGTTCTGTGACCCTGGGGCCATTTCATCTTGTCAGCTTGATTCTGCTGGCTCCATTTAGGGTCAAGTAAAAGCAAACCCAAGAAGGACACTGTCCAAGCAGAACTGCCAGGGCTGCTCATCCAGAATTCACTGCAGAGGGTCACACACGTGGCATAACTCCCCAGTGGAACTGGCCATGCCACTTGGTGCTTCTGCTTCCTGCTGAGAAGATAATACTTTTTGTCAGGCTTGTCCACACAGATCGTGAAGCCTCTGAGAGCTGAGCTCCTCTTAATGAGCTTCACACAAAGGCATCTTGCACCAGCAGTGATGCCAAGGCACAAAGGACCTGTTTGGGCTCTTGTTGAATGGAAAAAAAAGGGTAAAGAAAACAGCAAGTGCCAAGAGCTTGTAACTGGGAGCTGTGTGCAGTCAGAGCTCAGTGGTGAGCACCAGCAACCAGTTTTCTCCTCTACCCACAGGAGAGTTGCCACCACACGAGTGAAGAAGCAGAGGTTTTGTGAAGGCTCCTTCAATTTAACTGCCTGAACATGCAAAAAGCAGCACCTAGGAGTACAGTGAAGCCATTTAAACAGTGTTCAGCAAGATAATTGCAACAGCTAATTGCCAAATAATAATCATCATCATCGTAATAATAAAGCACCTTGAAGTTTGCTAATGGATGGGTTGAAATAGTGCAATCCTTAATAGATAGCAATTAATACAGGCTAGGATAGCCAATAAATTAAGAGACCTGTGGAGCAGGACCAAAAACTTGGCACAAGCAAGTAGTGGGGAAGGGAGAGGAGTGGATTTTGGCAGTAGCTAGGATGGGACAAAGTTGTGTTTAACAAAGCTCTGCATTCAGCTTTGAGAGTCAACATAAGTGAGCAGAGAAAAGCAGCTAAGTACAGAGGCCCAGCCAGCACCCATGGGTGATGTTAAAATGATCATCAAGCCTGTTCCTAGCTAACCAGGGGGGCCACCAGGCCCCCCTGGCCTTTGTCTTTGTCCCACTCCCACTCACCCACTGTGAACCGTGAGGGACTCACCAGTGACAACAGGAGAGGATCCTCTGCCCCAATAGGCACAGCTTAGAGCTTCTGCCTTTCTGCCTGGGATTAAAAAGGGCAGGGAGGGCAAATTGGTCACACCTGGGCTGGGAGGAGGCTCCAACAGAACAGAGCTGCTGTGGGATTTGGGGAAAAAAAAAGAGGAAAGTGCAGTGTGGTGTGGGAATGGGGAGGTGGTGCTGAAAGGGGGGAGATGGAGATGAAAAGAAGATGGGAAAAAGGAAGGAGATGGAGAGGAAAGGAGGAAGGGGGAAAAGAGGGAGATAGAGGTAAAAGGAAGGAGATTAAAAGAAGATGAGGAAGATGGGGGAAAACAAGAGATGGAAAGGAGGGAGATGGGGGCAAAAGGGGATTAAAAAAAAGCCAATGATGAAAGCTGGCCTGTTTAAAAAAGGAAACAGGAGATCCTGCTCTGGCAGGGGGCTTGGGCTGGGTGATCTTCCCAGGGCCCTCCCAGCCCCTAACATTCTGTGAGACCTTCTCTGTTCTGGACTGGGACCAGACGATGACACATTACACACTGACAGCTCTGACTTGGAAATCAGCTGTGTCTGGAATTCTCTCCTTTTTATGGGGACAGACAGAGCTCAATGAAGTTAAAGCCCTTTGTAAACAGTTTGCAGTCTCTGTATTCATCAAAGCCAGAAGAAATTGTGCTGTTAATCAAGGCTTCATTTTAAAGGGCTCAGAGCTGGACCTGTCCTGTAGCTCGCTCTCTCTCCCCCCTTCTCCCACAATCACAGATCAAGCTTGTGTGAATGAAAGCCTACATTTAGCTTTCTGTTTAATTTAGCTCTGTTCAGCTCTGGCCTTTCTAGCCACAGCATCAGTTGCAGAGTGTGACCAGGAGATTCAGAAGTCCATGTTTTGCTGCTTTTCCTCTGGCCCATGCTGCAGGGTACAAAGCTTTCTCTTCTCACCAAGTTCTATTTGCATAAAACATATATATTTGCTTGCACCATCTGAGGCTGTCAGCATCTGAGCACACTGAAAGCATTTCATTCCAAACTGCAAGTGATGACTGTGCCAGGGAGCTGGGGGGGTGGGCTGCTTTCCAAGGCCATGGTTTCAGGCAGGGTCACCAAGCTTCTGCCCTGTGGAGCAGGGTCCTAGCACCACAGCCTGGCTTCGGTTGGAAGGGGCCTGTAAAGGTCACCTAGCCCAAGCCCTCTGCAGTAAGCAGAGACATCCCAACAGGAGCAGGTTCCTCAGAGCCCCAGCAAGCACAACCCTGAATATCTCCAGGGATGGGACCTCCACCAACCTCCCTGGGCAACCTGTTCCAGTGTTCCAGGCTGCTGCAAGAGCCAAACCTCCTGAAATGCCTTCAGCTTATTTCCATCCTTGGCCATCCACATTTTAAATGTCTCATTTGAGCTACTCCAAGTGACAACCTCAAACGTGGCCGAGTCTGACAAGAATCTAATCTCCCAAACACCCAAAATACCTGTGGGGGGGGGTTAATTTACAACAAAAATGCAGCAGGGGAAGAGCTTATCAAAGAGTCTTTCTCTGAAAGGTTAGAGCAAGCTCAGCTGGGCTCAGTTGCTGCCACTCTCTGAAATGAAAGGTTAAATTTAGCCAAAAAATAAAAGGCAAGTGGAGTCTTCCATCAGTGAGCATTCAATTGCAGTGACATAACAATGCCACAAGAGCAATTTAGTTCTTGGCATATTTAGAGGTGGCATTAGGGAGTCTACCAAGGTAGCAATTTTCTAGATAATCAACTTAATGTCTTCATTCTGAGTGCATTTATATGTGTAAGTTAATTAGGGGAGTTAATTTTCACAAATGGCAGAAAACCTGCATTTCCCAGCAAGCTTTGTTTCATGCCAGTTCATGATTCAAGGGAGCTGAGGAAGATAACCTGGCATTCCTTATCTGCTGCCACAACCAGTCTGAGGCAGGAGCAGACCTCATCTGCCGCTCTGACAGAGGTGCCACAGCTCCCAGGGCTGATGACTCCGAGCACTGCTGTGGGGCGCAAAAGGACAACTTCCCATTTCAGTCTGGGGGAGAGGAGCCTGAAGGGAGACCTCACTGCTGCCTGCAACTCCCTGAAAGGAAGCTGGAGCGAGGTGGGGGTTGGGCTCTTCTCCTCCAAATGACAGGACAAGAGGAAAAGCAGCTCTCCTATGAGGACAGGCTGAGAGAGTTGGGGCTCTTCAGCCTGGAGAAGGGAAGGCTTCCAGGGGACCTGATAGTAGCCTTCCAGTATCTGAAGGGGGCCTACAGGGAGGCTGGGGAAGGATTATTTACAGGGTCCTGCAACAACAGGACAAGGGGCAATGGGCTTAAACTGGCAGAGGGGAGATTTAGACTGGATGTTAGGAGGAAGTTCTTTACAGTGAGGGTGGTGAGGCACTGGAACAGGTTGCCCAGGGAGGTTGTGGCTGCTCCCTCCCTGGAGGTGTTCAAGGCCAGGCTGGATGAGGCCTTGAGTAACCTGTACTAGTGGGAGGTGTCCCTGCCTATGGCAGGAGGTTGGAACTAGATGATCCTTGAGGTCGCTTCCAACCTTACCATTCTACGATTCTATGATTCTATGATTCTATGAAATGACCTCAAGCTACATCAGGGGAAGCTTAGGTTTGCTATCAGGAAAAATATCTTTACTGAAAGAAATCAGTCAGAGACTGAAACAGGCTGTCCAGAGAGGTGGTGGAGACATCCCTCAGGTGCTCAAGAAAGGTGTGCATGTGGCACTTGGGGACATGGGTTAGTGGCCATGGTGGTGTTGGATCACACAGGACCACAGGATGTCAGGGGCTGGAAGGGACCTCCACAGCTCTCCCACTCCAACCCCCTGCCAGAGCAGGAGCACCCAGAGCAGATCACACAGGAACACATCCAGGCAGGGTTTGAATATCTCCAGAGAGGGAGACTGCACAGCCCCCTTGGGCAGCCTGTGCCAGGCTCTGTCACCCTCACAGGCAAAAAATTCCTCCTCAGGTTCCCATGGAACTTCCTCTGCCTCAGCTTCCACCATTGCCCTTGTGCTGGCACTGGGCATCACCCAGCAGAGCCTGGCTCCAGCCTCCTGCCACTCACCCTGCACACATTGATACCCATTGCTGAGGGCACCTCTCAGGCTCCTCTGCTCCAAGCTCCCAGCCCCAGCTCCCTCAGGCTCTCCTCCTACCAGAGCTGTTCCATTCTCTTCAGCATCTTTGTGGGTCTGTGCTGGACTCTCTCCAGCAGTTCTGTGTCCCTCTTGAGCTGGGGGGGCCAGAAGTGGACAAGAGAAGCCAAGTGCCCTTCTTCCTCCTCATAGGATGCTGTGCTGGCAGGGGGGGTGTAAAAAAATGCTGGGAAGTGGCTGGGTGACTGCTTCACAATTGTCTCACAGCTTCATGCTGGAATTCTGTAAAAAGGATAAAAGCAGCCAACCAGAGCTGGCCTCAGTGAAGCAAAAGGGAATTTTACCACACGCTTTAAAAAGGAGTTCAAACAGGCTCTGTAAAAGTTAAATTGCTCTGAATAAGCCAGGCTGCATCTCCAGATTTAGCAGGGCTATCTGAGCCCACAGCCAGTGCACATGTATTAAAATAATGACTGCTTTCCACTTTTAAAAAGCCTTAATGCCTTGGGTTGGAAAAAAGAGAAAGAGCTTTTCTGGTGATTGCTTTTACACATGTCCCTCTGAGGAGCTCTCAGCACTGCTCTCTCCCATCCTGCTTTCTGCTGGCTTCTGCATCTTTCCCTCCATGTGTCCCCTTCAGCCTCGGTTTCAGATTCATTTTCACAGAATCACAGAGTCACAGAGTGTCAGGGGCTGGAAGGGACCTCCAAAGCTCATCTGGACCAGCCCCGCTGCCAGAGGAGCATCACCCAGAGCAGATCACACAGGAACACATCCAGGAGGGGTTTGAATATCTCCAGAGAGGAAGACTCCACAACCCCCTTGGGCAGCCTGTGCCAGGGCTCTGTCACCCTCACAGGCAAAAAGTTTCCTCCTCAGGTTCCCATGGAACTTCCTCTGCCTCAGCTTCCACCACTGCCCTTGTGCTGGCACTGGGCATCACCCAGCAGAGCCTGGCTCCAGCCTCCTGCCACTCACCCTGCACACATTGATTTCCATTGCTGAGGGCACCTCTCAGGCTGCTCCACTTTGCTGTCACCCAGGCAAAGACACAGAGACACAAAGACACAGGGCATGTGACAGCAGGGCCATGGGCATGTTTGGGTATCACCACCAGAGCCAAAGTGGCTTTCAAAGCACAGCTTAAATGTTTTGTACCACTGGTGTGTGTGAAGTCAAAAATCCACTTCTCTGCTCTCCAAACCATAGAATCACAGAATGGTTTGGGTTGGAAGAGACCTTCAAGATCATCCAGTTCCAACCCTCTGCCATGAGCAGAGACCCACTAAGCCCAGGTTGCTCAAGGTCCCATCCAACCTGGCCTTGAACACCTCCACGGAGGGGACATCCACACTGTTCCAGTGTCTCCTTACCCTCACTGGAGAGAATTTCTTCTTAATCTCCAATCTAAACCTGCCCTCCTCATGCTTCAATCCTTTCCCTTTCATCCTATCCATCTACCCAAACCCGGGGAGGAAGGAGTTTGCTCCTCCTGCACCAGCTAAAAGATGTGGAAGTGCAAAGGCACAAAGGCAGGAGGGAGCAGGGGGCTGGGGGTGAGGAGAAGAACATTTCTGAGTAGGTTGTGTGACTGGGAAGTGGAGGTCCCTGCACGGCAGCACAGACACAGATTCTGTGTTGTGACATGCTCAGCTGCCATTACGTTTTGTGGAGGCAATAGTGGAAGAAAGGAACATATGGAAACTTGGATTCCCACATTTGCACCACTCCTGCCATCTCTTCCCATCCAACTCCTCCTCTCAAGGGGAAATTCTGCTCTCTTCCAAGCATTTTTATCACCCACCCATCACGGTGGTCCCCAGGTGCCAAGCACAACACTCCAAAAGAAAAACTGCTTCCCAGGAAAAGGCCAAGTCCCTGTCTCTCCTCCCAAGGAACCATCCTTGTTGCATGGGCAGGAGGTGAGGATTTGCAGGGAGGGAGTGTTGCTGGCAGGCAAATGCAGGCACTGTGTGAACTCTTTTGAGGAGAGCCTGAGGGAGCTGGGGCTGGGAGCTTGGAGCAGAGGAGCCTGAGAGGTGCCCTCAGCAATGGGTATCAATGTGTGCAGGGTGAGTGGCAGGAGGCTGGAGCCAGGCTCTGCTGGGTGATGCCCAGTGCCAGCACAAGGGCAATGGTGGAAGCTGAGGCAGAGGAAGTTCCATGGGAACCTGAGGAGGAATTTTTTGCCTGTGAGGGTGACAGAGTCCTGGCACAGGCTGCCCAAGGGGGCTGTGCAGTCTCCCTCTCTGGAGATATTCAAACCCCTCCTGGATGTGTTCCTGAGTGATCAGCTCTAGGAGATCCTGCTCTGGCAGGGGGTGAGCTTTGGAGGTCCCTTCCAGCCCCTCACACTCTGTGACTCTGTGATCCTGCGATCAGCTCAGTGCAATGTATTAATGGTGGGAAAGGGTTTGCAGCCAGAAAGCAAACCTTGCATTAGTAAAGCGACATCTCTGGAAGGTGCCCATTGCAAACTGCTAGTAAAGTGTTTGCAACTTACTGGCACACAGGCTCAGAGCTGCCCTGCTATTGTCTTATGGCAGAAGCCAACACCTGCAAGAGAGGAAAGACCTCTAGTCTTGAGGTCTGTTGTAATGGGTTGGACTTTGAGGTCTCTTCCAACCTTGGTGAAACTGTGATACAACAACTTTAGATTGTGCTGAACCTCAGAGGGGCAGCACAGAAAGAGACACTTCATTAGCCTGGTAATTAGTGAGTTGCTGCCTGTGCACTGGAACAGCTTCATGGGTGTGGGGAGCAAGAGTCTGGGCAGAAAGTGAGCGGCAGAGCAGCCAGCAGCTAATTCTGAAGGACTTATTACACCTTGATGTGATCCATTGGTAGCTGCTTCCAACAGGCTGGAGAAGAGGAGCAGGAGCTGGCAGAGCAGCCAGCAGCTGATTCTGAAGGACTTATTACACCTTGAGGTGATCCATTGGTAGCTGCTTCCAACAGGCTGGAGAAGAGGAGCAGGAGCTGGCAGAGCAGCCAGCAGCTGATTCTGAAGGACTTATTACACCTTGAGGTGATCCATTGGCAGTTACCTCCAACAGGCTGGAAGAGAGGAGCAGGAGCTGGCAGAGCAGCCAGCAGCTGATTCTGAAGGACTTATTACACCTTGAGGTGATCCATTGGCAGTTACCTCCAACAGGCTGGAGGAGAGGAGCAGGAGCTGGCAGAGCAGCCAGCAGCTAATTCTGAAAGACTTATTAAACCTTGAGGTGATCCATTGGTAGCTGCTTCCAACAGGCTGGAGGAGAGGAGCAGGAGCTGGCAGAGCAGCCAGCAGGCAGATGTGCTGCAGTTGGCACAGCTCTCCAAACCCTGCTCCTACTCCTAAGCTTTTGTAACACCATTTCCTAGGGAGCAAATGGAAGCCATGGAGCAGAGCCTGACAGGTTCAGCAAGAGGCTGAGTGAGGCTGAGTGCTGCAGCTCTCTTGCAGTGATGTAAGCCAGGAGGACTGCAGTACAGCGCTGGGCTGTTATCTATTAACCTCTGTTAGCCTCAATTAGATGAGTGCTGCTGCGAGGAGAGAACTGTTTCTGATATCTGCTTACACTGAATAATGCAAGTTTGGCCCCCAGGTACCACAGCCCTATCAATAACAAACATGATTACTAAATAATAGCAACAAAGACTTGGAGTTAGGATTTCAAAGGGGCAGAGACCAAGCACATTTCACACCCATTTTAATTGTCATGGGACAAACAGAGTGAGGATGGATGTGGACTCAGAAGGGTGGGATCCTGTTTTGCTGAAACACTCGGATTTCAGTGCCTATTGTCAAGCCTATTTGGAGTAAATTGTGGGCAGAACTGCAATGAGAGATGTAGTTGCTTAGCAAAGGTCTAAGATTTCCATTTAAAATTAATGTGAACTGTTTCTCTGAATCTGACATATGGGCTCTGAGAACCCCTGCCAAGATGTCAAGAGCTAGAATGCTCCCCCTCTAACTCCACAAGAAAAAGTGCTGGAGGCAACTTTCTCCTGGTATTTTGGCATTTGGCTCCAATGCAAAACAAAGAGGCACAGAAAGCCTCCTGCAGTGGAGCTGCACAGCTCGGTCAGGCTGTGGAGTCACCAATAACAGGATGGAACAGCAGCTCTGCTCCATCCTGCAGCAACCAAACCTGCCCTCAGGGTGTCCACCTTGGAGAGGTGGACACCTCTCAGCCTCTGCTCTCCAGCCACCTTGTCCACCTAAGTAACACCTCCACATCATGTCCAGCACAATAAGCAGGGGACATTCTGAGCTGGAGGGAACTTTTAAAGGCCAAGTAGTTCAACCCCTCTGCAGTGAGCAAAACCATCTTCAGCTAGGTCAGTTCCCCAGAGCCCCATCTAACCTACCTGGAATGCTATGGGGAAAGCTCCATATCCCTTCTGACCTGTGAGCTGGAGGCTCAGTCACAGCAAGGGCCCTTTGACACTCCCCAAAGGCAGCCTAACCCCATGGCTTTCATAGAATCATAGAATCATAGAATGGTAAGGTTGGAAGGGACCTCAAGGATCATCTAGTTCCAACCCCCTGCAATCTTCTCAGCCTGTGCCTGACCATCAGGCAGCTCAGACTGGCACAAGCCTCACAGACCTCTTGGTTTTTCTGGAATTCCAGTCACACTTTCTACCTTACTCTGTGACCAGCAGAGAAGGGAGATGCAGTTGCTGTGGTGGTGGTGACAGGTGCATGATCTGTGCTCGAGGTGTTGGCATAAAACTGGTGCCAAAAGGAGATTTGGGAAGTGCTCTGTTCTTACAGGCATGGCAGCCATTAGGCACCTCATGGGGTAGAGAGATGGAGAAAAATGTTCTTCCCATTTAATCCCTTCCCAAACCTCTCAGCTATTTCAAAGGCTTTTTCATGATGACCTTTTGGAGCTCCCAAGTTTTGCTCTGAACATGAGCTTGGCTCTGAGGTGATCCTCTCACAAACCAGGCAAGCTGCTGTGGTCCCCAGCCAGGTCCCCCTGCACCTGCCACTCTCTGCATCACTGCTCCCACCATCATCCTAAATCCTTCATCCTGCTCTACCCTGGGCACAGCAAAGGGCTTTCCAACCCCTCCAGCTCCCCCTCTCCCTGATTTAGCTCCCTCTCCAGCAGATCAGCTTCCCAGCCAGACATTTTTGGATACCTGAGCTTGCTTAGCACCAAGGAAAGTTCATTTCCCTTTAAATAAATCCCCCTTCTACTGCACTGTGAAAAGGATCCACACTTCAGTTTATTTTCTTCTTTTTCCTCTCTTTTTTTTTTCACATTTCCCAAATTATTCCCTTTCTAATAAGTGTGAAGCTCTTTGCAGTGAAACGTGGTGGCAATAAGGGTGAAATCTGCCAAGGGTTACACAGACTCAGAGATGAAATTGTCTGAGAAGGAGAGCTGCAGAGGAGGGGGGAAGGAGAAAAAAAAGCATCAAGGCATAAGGAGGATAAATGATCAGTTTTAAAATGTGAGAAAAGAAGATAAAGATACTAAAAATGACTCCAGAAAGTCAGAACTGAATGCTCAGCTTCCCACACCATCTTTGGGGCCCCGAAGGAAGCTCACAGACAAAGGAGAAAAGAGTCTCTCTGGACCCAGAACCCTCCTGGCAGGCTGCTCTGGGCTGCTTCCCCACCCCTACACACCATCATTCCCCTGCAATTTCTGGACAAGGTTTGGGATGCTCCTGGTTGGAGAGGCAAGCAGTCAGCTGTGTGAGGAGCCAGGCAGTTGTGAGCTGCAAACACAGTCCCTGGTGTAGATTCTAAACTATCTGGGACCAAAACTTCTTCTCGTGATAGTCTCTACAAAAAACAGCCCTAACGTTCAGGGTAACCTTCTCAGGGCTCCTGCAAGAGCAGCAGCCCCCAGTAGAAACACCTCTGCTTTGCAGCCAGTCCTCCTTTTGAAATGCAAACACTGTCTGCTCCAGCAGGACCCTTTGTGCCAGTGGGGAGAGAGAAAAACAAAGAGAAAGATGAATCACGACAGGAAATTCTCAGGGATGCTCCTCCTGCGCCCCTGGATGCAGCACAACTTCAAACCAGTCCAACCCACCCTGGCTCAAGCAGGGGCACCCACAGCAGCTTACCCAGGATCACAATTTGCAGGTGGGTTTGGAATCTCTCCAGAGAAGGAAACTCCACAACCTCTCCAGGGTTCCAGCACCCTCCCAACAAAGAATTTTCTCCTTAAGTGAAACCTCCTGGGCTCCCCTTTGCGCCTGTTGCCCCTCATCCTATCACAGCAGACCACTGGAAAGAGACTTGCACCTTCTGCTTGACACCCACCCTTCAGCTATTCCTAAATACTGATCAGATCCCCTCTGCAGGCTGCACTTCTCCAGGCTAAGCAGCCCCAGGATTCTCAGCCTCTCCTCCTAAGAGAGATGCTCCAGTCCTGTAATCATTCTTGCAGCCTCTGTTGGACTCTCTCCAGTAGTTCCCTGTGGAACTGAGTATCACAGGATCAGACCCAACACTCCAGATGTGGTCTCAGTAGACATCTCATGAGACGATGTTGACTTCTGCTCAAGGCCAGGCATTGTGACAGCAACAGAACCATTGCATTCATAGGATCACAGAATGCTTTAGGTTGGAAGGGACCTCAGAGATCATCCAGTTCCAACTCACTAGAACAGGTTGCTCAAGGACTCATCCAGGCAAGACTCTAGTTGGAAATTCACCCAAAACAACTCATCAAGATACTTGGGAGCTTGGTGTGATTAGGTGAGGGTGCATCAACACCATGAACATGTTACTTAAGGACTCATCCAGCCTGGTACTGAACAGCTCCGGGGAGGTTGGGGAGCACAGAATGTGATCAAAGATCACGTTGGGTGCTTCTGTGCTCCACAACCTCCCTGGGCAACCTGTGCCAGGCTCTCACCACCCTCCCTGCACCCTAACATCCAGTTTCAATCTCCCCTCTGCCAGTCCAAACCCATGCCTCCTCATCCTTGTCAATAGTCCCTCCCCAGCCCTCCTGTAGCCCACTTCAGACCCTGCAAGGCCACTCCAAGGTCTCCTGGAAGCCTTCTCCTCTCCAGGCTGCAGAGCCCCAACTCTCTCAGCCTGTCCTCACAGCAGAGCTGCTGCAGCCCTCTCAGCATCTTGGTGGCCTCCTCTGCACTGGCTCCAACAGTTCCACGTCCTTCCTGTGTTGGGGGCTCCAAAACATTACTCCACGTGGGGTCTGAGGAGAGCAGAGCAAAGGGGCAGGATCCCCTCCCTTGCCCTTCCCAATGCTGCTCTTGCTGCAGCCCAGCACAGGGTTGGCTGCACGGATAGGGGCAGTATCAGCCTGCTGCTGTGCAAGGTTTGATGTCTCTTTAAGTGCATCTGGGACCAAATTCCTTGGCTTTCAGCTAGAAACCTGCAGCTGAGTGACACAAGAAGACCTTGCACCGGAGACAACATTCCCCACAGAGAGACACAGCCTGTTCTGGACACACCAGGAAAAGATTTCCCAGCAATGGAAATAGTCTGGAAGAAGGAACAAAACAAGCAGCACACAAAGATGTTGGCTTTTTTTTTTGTTGTTGTTGTTTAATCTGACTTGGAATATGCTGAATTAGTTCATTGTTTGGGGAGGAATCTGAGCAGAATTAATGATCTGCAGGCAGGAAGAGGCACTGCTCTGCAAACGCCGTGGCCAGACATCCTCCAAGATCTGTAATCTAATTTAGCTTGGAGAGTTAATGATTTTAATGATTTGTTGTGATCTCAAAACAACTGTTAGGAGATAAATCTACATCATTAAACCTATTATGGTGTTTTGCTTCATTTAGCAAATGGTGGGGGGGGGGGTTTCTTGTCAGAAGACGCCCACATTTTAACCAAGCAAGAGAGGTCAGCTGCTGCTGCTAAGGGACCATTTATTCCCAGCTCCCTGGGAGACTGAAATGAAAGGTGTCCTTGGCAAACAGAGAATTCTTCACAAGTGTTATTGACTGCTTGATAAACAGAAAGCTCTGCTTGTGCTGTGATCTGTGGCACTGTGGGACTGCAGACAAGGCTGCTGCAAACAGCAACCCCCTTGATGGCTCAGGATCCTTGCTCTAAACCCAGCAGCTCTTCCAGGAGTCACAGGGGCTGAGAGCTCCTGGGGCTTGAAGGCAGCTGGAGAGCAGGAGCAAGAGAAAGATGTCAGAGTCACAGAATGTCAGGGGATGGAAGGGACCTCCAAAGCTCACCCGCTCCAACCCCTGCCAGAGCAGCATCTCCTAGAGCAGATCACACAGGAACACATCCAGGAGGTGTTTGAATATCTCCAGAGGGAGACTCCACAACCCCTCTGGGCAGCCTGTGCCAGGCCTCTGTCACCCTCACAGGTTAAAAATTCCTCCTCATGTTTAAATGAAACCTCCTCTGCCTCAGCTTCCACCATTGCCCTTGTGCTGGCACTGGGCATCACCCAGCAGAGCCTGGCTCCAGCCTCCTGCCACTCACCCTGCACACATTGATACCCATTGCTGAGGGCACCTCTCAGGCTCCTCTTCAGCTCTGGGAAGCCTTTTAGCAGCTGCTTAGCTCTGGATGGGATGTTTCACTTCTGGTTCTGGAAAGACAGGTCCAAGTCCCAAAGCACACAGGCAATGAACTGTCCTCCTGCAGGACATCTCCACAAGCAAAGCAAAGTACTGCTAAGACAGCCATGTCTCCAGCTGTCACTTCAAGCACCTCCCTTCTGCCCTGCACCTCTCCCGGCAGCCTGACCCAGTTTAGGAAGGAAAGGCTTAGGTAAGACTGGTACAAGATTTAATCAGAAATAAACTATCACAGAATCACAGCCTGGTGGGGCCTGGAACGGAGAACATCAAGTCCAACCCTCCTGGGAAAGCAGCTTTGCACAGAAAAGCTTTGCACAGAGCAGGTTTGCACAGAGTAGGTCTGCACAGAGCAGGTTGCACAGAGCAGTTTTGCACAGAGGAGGTTGCACAGAGCAGGTTTGCACAGAGCAGGTTGCACAGAGCAGCTTTGCACAGAGCAGCTTTGCACAGAGCAGGTTGCGCAGAGCAGGTTGCACAGAGCAGCTTTGCACAGAGCAGCTTTGCACAGAACAGGTTGCACAGAGCAGCTTTGCACAGAGCAGGTTGCACAGAACAGCTTTGCACAGAGCAGGTTGCACAGAGCAATTTTGCACAGAGCAGGTTGCACAGAGCACGTTGCACAGAGCAGCTTTGCACAGAATAGCTTTGCACAGAACAGCTTTGCACAGAGCAGGTTGCACAGAGCAGGTTTGCACAGAGCAGGTTGCACAGAGCACGTTGCACAGAGCAGCTTTGCACAGAATAGCTTTGCACAGAACAGGTTGCACAGAGCAGCTTTGCACAGAATAGCTTTGCACAGAACAGGTTGCACAGAGCAGGTCGCACTGAAGCAAGCTCAGGTGGGTTTGGAATCTCTCCAGAGGAGGAGACTCCACAACCTCTCTGGGTGGCCTGCTCCAATGCTCCAGCACCCTCCCACCAAAGAATTTTCTCCTTAGGTTCAAGTGAAACCTCCTGGGCTGTACCTGTTGCCCCTTGTCCTGTCACTGGGCACTGGGAAGAGCCCAGCCCCATCCTTGCAACCTCCACCCTTTAGATACTTAAGATCCTCTCTCAGTCTTCTGATTTCCAGACTAAACCAGGCCCAGGTCTCTCGCCCTCACCTCCAGTCCCCTGATCTTGTCCATGGCTGCTCCATAAGGCACTTGAGCCTGACCACTCCTATTGTCCTTCCCTGTCCACGACACTTCTGTGCCCACAATCAACCACCTACCAGTGCCTGCTACCAGGGACATGAAGGATTTGACTTGCATCACCTGCTACGTTTCTCACACCATCAGGGACAAAGTTGATGATGAAGCAAGGGCAAAGAAATGAAGCCCTGAGAAGTAATTTCAGCTGCAGAAGGAAGATGGAAAGAGCTCATTCCCAGCATCAGCAGTGGGCATCTGGCCACAGCCAGGTCCCCCTGCAGTCAGATGCTGCTGCAGCTCCACTGAAGGGATGGATTCCAACCAGGGTGTCCTTGTGTCCTCCCACCACCAGCTTCCTCCAGCCCGTTCTGCTCAAAAGCCTTTTATGTTCACTGAGAAGAGGGTGTAAGGAAGAGCAGGGGAGAGGTGTTATGGTTTGTGTTAGTTATTTACACAGCAGAGAGTAAACAATCAACCTCTTTCCCTGCAAGTCTGAGGAGTCCATTAGGATTTAACCACATTTGCCTAAGCTAAATATTTTATGAATTTAAAATATGAAGGGGAAAAAAAAAAAAAAAAGAGACACAGACCAAATGACTCCTGTAAACAGCAAAGCCTGACAATTTCCTTGGCCAGCTCCTTGTTAATCCCTGGGCAAGGAGGAACAGTTCAGCTCTTCAGATGTCATTCAGAAATCACTGCCGTGACTCCAATGCTTCCAGCCTGCCCAGCACGTCTGCCTGCCACAAAGCAAACAGGAGGGATGTGGAGGCAGAGAAATGGGTTTGTTTGTTGTGGAAGTTAAGCACCCACTGGGGTCCCAGCTCTGTCCTTGGAGCCTTCTAATCCCCCATGCTGCATGGATAGCACAGACTTGTCACTTTAATAACCCAGAGTAAATAAAATCCAAAGAAAATTCCTTTTGGTTGTGTTTATTTTGGGGAATAAAATTTCTTCCACTCTGAAAATAGGGAATATATTTTACTACCCACTGCGACATCTCCAAATGCAGCAGCTGAGCTTCACTGGAGAAAGAAAGTCATGTTCTGCCCTTCCACATCCCTTCCATCCCTGGAGTTTCTTATCAAGGGGAAAAGAGAGGAAAGTCTGCAGCTGTGTGGGCTTCCCTGCACCACATCTGCAACAGGCTGGGCTTATACACCCCTTGAAAACACTGTGAGGTGAGAGATCACAGAGTCACAGCATCACAGAATGCCAGGGTCTGGAAAGGACCTCCAAAGTTCAGCCAGTCCAACCCCCCTGCAGAGCAGGATCACTCAGAGCAGGTCACACAGAACACACCCAGGTGGGTTTTCAGTATCTCCAGAGAGGGAGACTCCACAACCCCCCTGGGCAGCCTGTTCCACCACCACCCCAATGTCAACCTGCTGCCTGAAGCTGTCTGACACAAGCCAGGCTCTACACTGGCTTTAAATTCATATTCATGGCTCACAGAACTCACATCAACAAATTCCCAGCTCTAATGACCAAGTCATGAGGTGGAATTGTTTGCTAAGTCGTTTGTAGCAGCAAGGCAGTGACACAATGGAAGGAGACTGCTCCCACCCTTACAGACACCTCAGGCCACTGCAAACTCTATCAGAGCATCATCCCCTAGGCAGGTTGGACCAGGTGGTCCCTTCCAGCTTGGCATTCTGCAGTTCCCAGTTCCAGTGCAGGTGTGAAAGCTGCACAGAGAGCACAAAGTGGCCTGCAACTCCAGCTTGGCATTCAGTATTTTAAGAGGAAAACTTGGCAGCCCCTAACCTGGGCACCTCTGTTCTGTCGTGGGGAGAGGAAGGAAATCAATACCCCCTGCTAAGGGAACAGGAGAGTTCGAACTTAAGTGATGAAAAGATTATTTTATTAGGAGGGGTTGGTTTTTTGGTTTTTTTTTTAGTTCTAATTTGAAGCTCAGATGAGAGTTCAAGGTAATTTTTGTTGTTTTCAAACCTGTTCAGCCTTTTCTCAGCAGTGAGTCGTTAGAGCTGATTCTGTGTGAGCATTCTGGTACAGAAAACATCTGGTGGTGTGCTCTGAGTCAACAGACACAGCTGAAAATGTGATGGCTTCATGATTGTGTCTGCCCAGGAGAACCACTGCAGAAGATGCAGTGCTCTGTTTCGTGGGGGTTACTCATTTGATTTCCTTTCTCCCTGTCTGAACCAAGACCCCCTCCCCATTCATCATTTTGACCACCATTCCTCTGCCAACTGTTGCAGCCCTGCCTGGCTCTGCTGTGATATTTGGAAACTACCCTCCAGGTAGAACAAATGTTGGTTTATTTGCTGGGTGGAAATTTGTTAAATAAATCATAGCTTCATCGTGGCATAGGAAATGAGCAATAAGCCATGCCTGGAAGGTTAGACATATTGTACTTCAGAATGAGCAGGAGGCCACTTTGCAATTC
The DNA here is from genome assembly GCA_013396675.1 of Eubucco bourcierii. Classification (NCBI taxonomy): domain Eukaryota; kingdom Metazoa; phylum Chordata; class Aves; order Piciformes; family Ramphastidae; genus Eubucco; species Eubucco bourcierii. The sequence goes on from VWZE01004447.1 coordinate 37,711, forward strand.
AAAGGAGATAGGGTGGGAAATGGGAAGTCACATCTGTTAATCATTTTTCCCCACTACCCAAAAGGTTCTTAGCTGCAGTGCCAGCAGAGCCCTGTCCTGACACCAAAAGCCCCTTTCAAATCAGCTCTGGTGGCTTCTCTGCCAGGAGGGCAGCTCCAGAGGTTGCTGCTGTTAGCTCTGGTGGGTGCTCTGCCAGGAGGGCAGCTCCAGAGGCTGCTGCTGTTAGCTCTGGTGGCTTCTCTGCCAGGAGGGCAGCTCCAGAGGTTGCTGCTGTTAGCTCTGGTGGGTGCTCTGCCAGGAGGGCAGCTCTGGAGGCTGCTGCTGTTAGCTCTGGTGGCCGTGGCTCAGGGCAGGGCTGGGGTCTCCATGCTGCTGCAGATTCCTGTTATTGCTGCCCTACACTTTCTATTTTCAAACACTGCAGGGTGCTGCTGGGCTGGAAGATTGACATTTAGCAGGGGCTAGAGCCTGAGGTGCTCTTTATTTGACAATTGTGAGTTCCCCTCCCCACAGCACAGACACTGGCTGAAAGCTTCCTTCCCTGTGGCATCTGAGGAGCTGGAATACTGAGGTCAGCACTGCCAAGGCTTCCAAACACTCCTACATTTATGAGAACCTTTACAAAGCCTTTGTGCCTCTTCCTGATTGTTTAATCTACTTGGGAATATTACAAGCAAGCATTTGGAACAGACACTTGCAGCCTCTCCACATCTCCTTGCTGCCTCCTGAACCGCTGTTGGTATCAGTGTTCCTTCACAAGATACAAGATAGGACAGGCTGAGGGTCAGGCAATGGATTTGCTTTTTCTCATCTACAAGGGCTGATGAAATCAGAATAATTTCAGCTTCTCAGCTTTTACTTTGTGAAAGAAAAGAGTTTAAAGAATTCATTTGAAAATTAAGTTCAAGGTCAGAGAACTGCTTGAGAGGGGACTGGAACATTCAGGGGGTGCCCGCTCAACACAAGGGGGAACTTCTTGCCTGGAAGGGTCCCAGAGCCCTGGCACAGGCTGCCCAAAGAAGCTGCGGAGTCTCCTTCTCTAGAGCCTTTGCAGGCCTGTCTGGATGTGTTCCTGTGTGCCCTGAGCTGCATTGTCTGGTCCTGCTCTGGCAGGGGGGTTGGACTGGATGAGCTCTTTGGGTCCCTTCCCACCACTGGCATCCTGTGAGCTGTGATCCCTCTGGTGAAGAAAGGCTGAGGAACCTGGAGCTGTTCAGCCTGGAGAAGAGAAGGCTGGGGGGGTGAATCTGATCAATGCTGATCAATACTTCACGGGTGCCAGGAGGGTGGGGCCAGGCTGTGGTGCCCAGTGACAGGACAAGGGGTAACAGGCACAGACTTGAACATGGAAGTGTCACCTAAGCATGAGGAGGAACTTCTTTACTTTGAGGTTGATGGAGCCCTGGAGCAGGCTGCCCAGAGAGGTGATGGAGTCTCCATCTCTGGAGCCATTCAATCAATACTCCATCCTGTGTAACTCCCTCAGAGTGACTCTGCTCGGGCAGGGGGATTGGACTTGATGATCTCCAGGGGTCCTTTCCAACCCCTACCACTCTCTGATGCTGGGAGCTCACCCAACCATCCCACAGCCATTTGAATTTACTTTTTTCCCCACTCGACCACTCCTTCTATCTCCAGAAAGCTCCTACAACGTTTCTGAAGGAGGCCTTCCAGAGCTCACAAGAGATCTGGCCATAGAACCCTGTCTGCTCAGCCTTCCTGCAGGGCTTGCACAGAGCTGTGTCCCTCCTCCCACAGCCCAGGGGGCTCTTGCTCAGACAACAGCTCACAGCTATCAGAATTTTTTCACCCTTAAACTACACAGAGAAGGAAAGAGGGAAAAAAAAAATGGTGAAAGCAAGGCCAGGGAAAGTTCAGATAAAGCAGAAGTGATGCTTATTGCTGCAGGGCAGTTCAAACTGAACTACAATGCAGTTTAGATAAACAAGGATTAATTATCTTTCTGTTGGTCTGTGGGGCAATGATACCAGGGATAATTACATTCTTCTCCAATTATTATTTTCTGAGTGCTCAACCAAGACGGAGAGCACAGGTTTGGGGTTTGTTGTTTTTTTTTTAATATATATATATATTTTATTATTATTGTTATTTTAATCTTGCAAAATAATTTCATGTTGAGAATATTCTGTATGAGGCTGTGTGAAGTGTGGCAGGGCATGTTTCCCCTTTTGTTTTATTTGCCCATTGGGTCGTTTACTTATTGGAATTGAAGGCAGAAGTGGTTTGCTCTCAGGAGCAGCGCCGAGTTTCTAATAAATATGTAAATAATATCTCTCTGAGCTGTTGCCTTTGGCATTTGTTCATACATTATCCTCTGCAGTAGTTAGGCTGCTGTGAGCACAGGCTTCTTTTAGCTGCAAAGGAATAATCCACGCAGAGCCCCAGGATGGCATCGCCCTGCCCGCAGCCATGGCTGCTTTCCCCTCGCTGTGCTGCCAGCTGCCTGCAGAAGGTACCACTTAAGATATATTAGGAGAGAAAAGAGAAGCTGGAGAGGAGCAGAGGTCAAACCTGACCCAGGCACACCGCTGGTAGCACACAGAGGGAAGGGTCAGCTCTGAGCCCTGCGCCACTCCTGTCCTTGAGAAATCCTTCTAAGGCCAGCAGGGGAAGCTGATGGACCTGCAGGGGAGTGCTGCTGCCACAGCCTGAAGGGGACTGCAAACAAGTCCTGCACTGAGCTCGATCTGAATGGCATCTGCACCGAATTGTGTCCCCCCCTGGATGTCACTTCTGGGCTCCCCAGTTCAAAAAGGACAGGGAACTGGTGGAGGGGTACAGCAAAGGGCTGCCAAGGTGACCAGGGGACTGGAACATCTTTCTTGTGAAGAAAGTCTGAGGCACATTTTAGCCTGCAAAAGAGAATCACAGAACCATGCAGGCTGGCACAGCCCCTCAGGAGCACCATCCAACCTAGAACCCTACTCTACAAGATTCACCTTAAACCACAGTCCCAAGCACCACATCCAAACCACCTTAAACACAGCCAGGCTGGGGGACTCCATCACCTCCCAGGGCAGCTCATGGCAGTCCCTGACTACTCTCTCCATGAAAAACCTTTTCCTAATGTTCAATCTGAACCTCCCCAGCCTCAGCTTGAGGCCATTCCCCCTCTGTCTCAAATCAAAGACTGAGAGATCATCTTCTCAAAGCAAATAAATACCCACAGGTCATGAGGACAGGGCTGGGCTCCTCTCATGGTGCCCAGTGACAGGCTAAGGGACAATGAGTACAAAGTGGAACCCAGGAGGATTCACTTGAACTTGAGGAGAAAGTTCTTTGGTGTGAGGGTGCTGGAGCCCGGGAGCAGGCTGCCCAGAGAGGATGAGGAGTCATGTCCTCCACAGACTTGCCAGACCCATCCTGTGTGACCTCCCCTGGGTGGTGCTGCTTTGGCAGGGCACTTGGATTCGACGATCTGCAGAGGTCCCTTCTGTCCAGAGGTCCCTTCCAGCCCCTACCATGCTGTGATTCTGTGGTGACCACACTCTGCCCTCTGCAATACCTACAGCCACCTAAATCCACAACACATTGAGGACTCCCAAGTTATGCTGCTTGCAGGGACTGGAGTCCTGGTGGCTGCAGACAACGGGGAGCAGGAAGAAGCTCAGCAGAGCCAAGCTGAAAGAGGAACAGAGGATGTGACAGAGCAGGGATGAGGAACACCAGCTGCAGGGTCCTGGGGAAGAAGGAGGTCTTTCAGGGCATGGTGTGGTCTGGGGTCAAAGAGATGAAAGCCCTGCCACGCAGAAATTGCACCCAGAGGAGGGGAAGGAGAATCTCTGCTGGCAGCAGTGTAAGTGCTCAGCCAAGCTCCTCACAGCACCTCCGCCCCGGGAATTTACTTCAGAAGCTGATGTGAAAAGCAAAGTCCCCAAGCAAGAGATGTCCTGCCCAGGGGCTCTCAGCCAGCTCCTGCCTTGGAGGCTCCTTTCTATTTCTATTCAGCTCCAAGGAGGAGAAAAGTCTCCTCTGGCTCCTGGCACAAGACCTCTGCAAGGGGGCCGAGGAGTGAGGGGAAGGCTCAGGGGACTGTCACTGCTGTGCATGTCCTCGCAGGGACAGGACCTTCAGGAGCTGCCCTTGAGCCCAGCCCCTCTGACTGAAACTCAAGCACAAACCCCCAGCAGCTGAGCTCTGCCTGTGCTGAACTGCAGCAGTTTGGCCAAGTTCCTCTCTACTCTTCTCTTTTTTTTTTCTCTTTTCTCTTTGCTGCCTTCACATCTCAAATTGAGAAGCCAAGCAGGGTGGGCTGTGGCCTTCCCAAGTGTCCTCAGAAAGCTCCTACCATAGCTGGCTTCTTTTTACCTTTGCTGCCAGACCAGAGGGGCCACAAGTTTGTTCCTGCTCCACCTTCACTTTCCAAGATGGAAAAATCCCTCTGAGCTAACTGTGGGGAGGGAAGCTGATAAACACACAGGGATCTGCAGGCATAAATAGACCCTTAATTGCTTTCCTGGGCTGAGGCTCGAAGAGATAAGACAGAGAAGATGGAGAAAAGAAACTTATTTATTTGGGGGAGACCAGAAGGTTATGGATTGCAATTAACCAAGGAGATAATGAATCTTTCAGGTCCCAAAGTGCAGGAGATCCACAGGTACTCAGGACATAATGCAGTGCCACTTGCACATCTAACAGCAGAAGGCTATTTTGTGCTTCTGGCGCTTTATCACCAAAATGCTCTGCTGTAGCTACTTGGCCTTTGCAGATTATTTTCTCAGGGAAGCTGTCATCACTCAGCTGATTAATTACTCTAATAATCATAATTTTTTTTTTTCCTAATAGAATCCCCCTCTTCCCATTCATTAACTACATTGCAGGTAGGTGACAGTGGTAATTACACTCTGGAAGTACTTCTGAATTATCTTTTCTAATCCAGCTTGTGCTGACATTTTTGAGAGAAAAACACATTTTGTCTTTCTTTCATGAGTGGGTTAACATTTGAATATGCAAACAGTGTCAAAGCCTGCCCTAAGGATGTTTTCCTGAGCTATGATTTATGAGGTTTGGCTATTGTATTTGCTATCATAGCCCTAGAAAGGTCATTAGACAAAGAGGCTTTCCCTGCAGGGGTCCCTTCCCATCTTTATCTTCTGATATTTTACTTTCTTTTTTTTTTTTTTCCATGAACATCAGGCAGGAAGATGTGCTCTGAGCTCTCCCATATGCTCTGCTATTTATTATTTATTTATGCAGGAGTGGGAAAGTGCAATGCTCTAGGCAGAGAAATCCACAAACACATCCATCGGGAGCCTCCTGCCGTGCAGGCTCCCAGTGTGCAACACACAACACACAGGCTGCTGAATCATCAAGGTTGGGAAGGACCTCCAAGATCATTCAGTCCAACCACAGGCACAACTCCTCCACAAGCATTAAACCATGCCCCAAAGTGCCACGTCCACACAGTTACTCAAACCCCTCCAGGGATGGGACTCCACCACCCTGGGTAGCCTGTGCCAATCCCTGACCACTCTTCCAATGAAGAAATGTTTCCTAATCCCCAACCTAACCCTCCCCTGGAATTCCAAGCCATTCCCTTTCATTCTATCACCTGAGACTAGGGAGAAGAGATCAACCCCACATTACTGCTACCTCCTTTCAGGGAGTTGTTGATAGTCAGAGGTCTCCCCTCAGCCTCCTTCTCTCCAGACTAAACCTCCTCAGCTCCCACAGCTGCTCCTCCCCAGCCCTGTTCTCCAGACCCTTCCCCAGCTTTGTTGCCTTTCTCTGAACACACTCCAGCACCTCAATGTCCTTCTAGTAGTGAGGGAATCTCTCTATATATCTAGAGTTATATAGCTAGAGCTAGAGCTGTGTATCTGTCTGTCTATTTATCTGTCTATTTATCTAGGTGTTCAAGGCCAGGTTGGATGAAGCCTTGAGTGACCTGCACTAGTGGGAGGTGTCCCTGCCTATGGCAGGGGTTGGAACTAGATGATCCTTGAGGTCTCTTCCAACCTTACCATTCTATGAGTCTATGATTCTATCTATCTATGTACATGTGTGTGTATATATATATATGTCTAGAGGTAGAGTGGACAGAATCTTTCTTAGTCAGAGGAAAATCTGCCTTGAATGAAGGTTGTCTCACCTATTAAGCAGGAATGCTCTGTGTGTGTTAGCAGCTCTCCAAGTGTGCCTGCTGCAGATGTATGTGCAGGAGATCTTCTCTCCAGACACCCTCAGCATCCACAGCTCACTGACAGGCAACTCTTGCAGCAAGCATGGAAATGAACACCCAGCACTTTCCAGGAGTGGCTGTACCTGGTTATTTACCCCAAAATACAGGATTCAGAGCCCTGACTCACCTGGATTTTAACTGAGAAGGAAAGTGGATGCGAGTGGGGCTGGGGGCAGCGCTCATGCACCCAACCCTTCCAGGCACTTTTTCTCTTCCCTAACTAATCTTCCTTTTCCAGTGGATCAGTAACCTCTAACAAAAGATCTGTCCCTTTGAATCATGCTCTCCCCTCCTCATTCCACCCTCTCCACGCACACAGCCACGTTTTGTTTGCTGATCCCATCACAGGAGCCTGAGGGCTTTAGAAAAGTCTTTTTCAGCATCATTATATACATCTCTTCAACCTTTCTTGCCTCTTTCCTTTTCACTGCCATTCACCCTTACAGAGCTGCAGTGCACTGCAAATTGGATGTGACAATGCTGCTCTAGATGTGTTTACACATTAAAAAAAAAAATAGAATTGGTAGAATATTTCTCTCAGCTGCGTTTTTGTTCATGCTAATGAAGAACTCTGTGGTTTGCACACTGCTTCAGCTCTGCTTACTTTCTTCAGGGTGATCAGAGGAGTTGACAAACACAAACCACAGCAGGTTACAAGTGCTTGGCACAGCAGCTCCTTGTCTGCACACAGCAGGAGGCAGCTAACCTGCAAAGCTCTCTGCCTGCAGACTGCTGGATGCCCAGCTCTAGCTTGTGCTTGTCCAGTCAGAGTGCTTGGGCAGGTGAATCTTTGTACAGCAGAATCTACTGCCTGGGAAAAGTCTTTGTCTTCCTTCCTGCTACCCCCTTTGTGTGTATTATACAGTTCAGGACTCACTTTGCTGCTTTTTTGCCTTCATGCTTTGGCCCTACTAAAGTCATAGAATCATAGAATGGTAAGGGAGGAAGGAACCTCAAAGATCATCTAGTTCCAACCCCCCTCCATAGGCAGGGACACCTCCACGTCAATTAGCACCTGCAGATCAGTAAGGTCAAGTCCTTATTGGCCTCCAGGCCAATAAGAACTTTCCCACTGAAGTCAAAGGAGCCTTTTTTACACTAAATTTAGGCCAAATCAAGTAATCACCTTCTGCCAAAAACCAAACAGGCAGCAGGTACAGCACGAGATTGAATTCCAGTTTTGTGTGATCACACCTTAAGGGCAAACTGGATGAGGCCTTGGACAACCTGTTCCAGTGGGAGGTGTCCCTGCCCATGGCAGGGGCTTGGAACTGGATAAGCTTTTAGGTCCTTTCCAACCAACCCCTTCCATGAATCTGTTGTTTCCTAAGCGCTGTCCTTTTATTCTGAAAGCCACAACTGGAGTCTTATTTATAGTCAGACCTCTGGAAATGGAGCAGATCAGTAGCAGAATAATTAACTATAATCATACAGATAACAGAATCATAGAATCAACCAGGTTGGAAGAGACCTCCAAGCTCATGCAGTCCAACCTATCACCCAGCCCTAGCCAATCAACTAGACCATGGCTGATATAAGAAGCATATCACAGTCAGTGATAACCACCACAAAGTATCTAAAAAATCAGCTGCAAAATGAGAACTGCATTTGAGGGCAATAGACCCTCAGATGTTGCTACAATCATGGAATTGCTTCAGCTGGAAAAGACCTCAAGTTCAATCACCATGGCCACTAAACCACATCCCAAAGTGCCATGTGCAGGCTGTTCTGGTTCTGCATCTCTATTTCTGTTCCTCCCAATGTCCTCTGTAACCTTGAGGCAACCTCCAACATCTTTTGCCATATATAGGAGAGAAAGGAAAAGAGCCTTGGGAAGCACACTGGTGATGTGCTGCTGTTCTCCCTGCCCAGCTGCACTGACACAGGAGACACAGACCATAGTTAGCAGGATGACCTCACCACACTGAGAGGGAGATCAGCAGGATGTGGTAGCTCAGGGCCATGCTCCTTGGAGATCTGTGCCCTTTTGTGCCCTCCTCTTCCTTGACAGGCTGCTGGCAGACAGAGCTGCTCACATCACACCACACAAAATGAGGACACTTGGTGAAGTGGCTGTCTGCCTGGGCACACAGAAGCTGGTTGGGGTCTGTGTCTTAGTGGCAGAAATATTTGGGGTTGAAAACTTCTTACAGGGCATGTGAGCTGCAAAAGCAAGCAGCCAGCAAAGCACCATGCTTAGATCTGCATCCCTGTTAGGGGACAACAGAGACTGGTGGCATAACTGGGCATTAGGAAAAGGGCATTAAGAGGTAGTTCTTTACCCTGAGGGTGGTGGAACACTATCATCAGGTTGCCCAGGAAGGTGATGTAGGCCCCATCCCTGAAGATATTCAAGGTCAGGCTTGATGGGGATCTGAGCAACCTGATCTAGTTTGGGATGTCCCTGCTGACTGCATGGGGGTTGGACAGGATGACCTTGAAAGGTCCTTACCAGCCCAGTGCATTCTATAGAATCATAGAATCATAGAATGGTAAGGTTGGAAGGGACCTCAAGGATCATCTGGTTCCAACCCCCTGCCATAGGCAGGGACACCTCCCACTAGTACAGCTCACTCAAGACCTCATCCAACCTGGCCTTGAACACCTCCAGGGAGGGAGCATCCACAACCTCCCTGGGCAACCTGTTCCAGTGCCTCACCACCCTCACTGTAAAGAACTTCCTCCTAACATCCAGTCTAAATCTCCCCTCTGCCAGTTTAAACCCATTGCCCCTTGTCCTGTTGTTGCAGGACCTTGTAAATAATCCCTCCCCAGCCTTCCTTTCATAATCCTATGAATCCCAGACTCTCCCACTGTGTAACACACCTGAGATCATATCTCATGTCTGTGCCAGTGAAGGGCTAGCAGGTGACTGCTTGTTGACTTTGCAAACTACCTGTTCAGGTCCCCCAGCAGAGGCAAGAGAAAATGCAACTGGAAACTTCCCACCATGTGGAGGAGAAGGGCAGAGCTGGCTGAGTCCAGAGCTGCTGAACAGAAATCAGTGCCTTGGAAGCACACCAGTAACACCTGAGACTGTCATCTGCTTGTATGCATCACCCACGAGTTCAGGAGACCCAAAGAAGGAATTCCTTGCACCCCTCTGGGTGCTTTGCACATCAGGAGGATCATATCCTGCTGAGGCAGATGGCCTCACAGTATCAGGTACAACAAAACTTTCCCTTCTGGTGCAAAAATATGTTGATCCTGCCGGGTTTCCACCACTAACTTGCCCTCTGGTGCCTGGACCTGTCCATCTGCCACATTTTCCCACCTCACTGAGGAGAGTGCAGAGTAGAACAGAGTCCCCAGACAGCCTGATCCAGTCAGTGCCTGAAAACACGCAACAATCACCAATAGCTGAGCTTTAAGTCTCAGAGAAAGAAGTGCTGGGGCTGGGGCAGAGCAGAAATGCAGATTATCCTCTGTCAGGGCTCCCAGTAAGTCCCCTCTGCTTCCCAGGGCAGCAGGAACTCCTCACGATCCTCCTGGCCCGCTCCTTGTCGGGTGTCAATGCTCTCTGGTGCTGACAGATGGAGAGCACTGGCAGGGGACACGACCATGGCTGTGCATTCATCATGGCAAGGGCAGCATTCCCAGATGAGTGCCTTACAGCTTCTAGCTAGATGGAGTTTACTAGCCCAGGGCTAGGAGGATTTGCCATCAGTAACCCTGCCCTGGACTAGATGAACTCTACCTCTGCCAGCTCTCTGTGCCTGCAGCCCAGAAGACCTTTTGCATCCTGGGGTGCATCAAAAGAATTGTGGCCAGCAGGTCAAGAGAGGTGGTTCTGCCTCACTGCTCTGCTCTGGGGAGACCTCACCTGGACTACCATGTCCAGCTCTGGGGCCCTTAACATGAGAAGGATGTGGACCTGATGGGAAGAGTCCAGAAGAGTCTGGAAAGATGTTCAGAGGGCTGGAGAACCTCTGCTATGGGGACAGGCTGAGAGAAGTGGGACTGCTCAGCCTGGAGGAGAGAAGGCTCCAAAGAGACCTCAGAGCAGCATTTCCATGTCTGAAGGGGCCCTACAAGAAAGCTGGGGAGGGACTGTTCCCAAGGGCATGGAGCACTAGGGGAAGGGACAGTGGTTTGAAACTAGACCAGGGCAGGTCTAGGCTGGACATGAGGAAGTTCTTTACTATGAAGGTAGTGGAGCACTGGCCCCTGTTGCCTATGGAGATGGTGAGACCCCATCCCAGGAGACACTTAAGGTTAAGCTTGATGGGGCTCTGAGCAAACTGATCTAGTTGGGGATGTCCCTGCTGACTGCAGAGGGTTGGACAAGATGACCTCTAAAGGCCCCTCCCAACCCAATGCATTTTATCATTTCACTCTGAGCTCTACAACCACATCCGAGGAGGTGTCTGACAGTGACAATCAGCATCACAACTGTGGTTCCCAGAAGCATAGCTGAGTGCTCTGCAGGCTGCCAAGGCCTGGTGTGCACAAACACTTGCTGCTTTTTTCCTAACCACTCATTAGGATAATAAAAGATTTTACCTCTGCCTACCAACCTGCTCTCATCCTGTACCCATCAGATCACTCAAGCCATGGAAGGATTCTGGTGTGTGCTTACCTCTCAGCACAGAAGAGTCTCATTAGCATTAATAATGCTGATCACTCTCTGGTCCTCTCTGAGGCAGCGTCACAGGCAAAGCAGAGAGGCACTTCCCCCCTCCTTAGAACAGGGCAGTTCACACATTTCCACCTCACACTATGGTTATTAAAGGGCACAGTAAATAGCAGGAGGAGCAGTTGGGATACACTGTTAAGAGGTTCCTCTCCCTGCTGAAGAGGAGAAGGCTGATATGCAGCCACTCCAACATGAACAGCCCCATTTGGTTCTGGGTCACAGTCCAGCTCAGGACCACCAGAGGCCACCCTTCAAGCTGCTGCCAGTTGCTGACCTGGGCAGTGCTCCATCCAGCACACAAAACATTCCTCTCCACACTTTACTGCCTGCAGATTTCTTGCTGTACCTTCAGCTTTGGCACTGCAGCATCCCTCTGCCATCACAAGCTGTGATGAGTGAAGACAGTGGTTTGAAAGTGGCAGAGGACAGAATGGAACTGGATGTTAGGAAGAAGTTCTTTGCAGGGAGGGTGGTGAGACACTGGCACAGGTTTGCCCAGGGAGGTTGTGGAGTACAGAAGCACCCAACGTGATCAAAACGTGATCAGAGATCACATTTGGTGCTTCTGTGCTCCACAACCTCCCTGGAGGTGTTCAGCACCAGGCTGGATGAGTCCTTGAATGACCTGTGCTAGTGGGAGGTGTCCCTGTATATGGCAGGATGAGCTTTGAGGTCACTTCCAACCTTAACCATTTAGGATTCCATGACAGATGGGTGCAGGACCTCTGCAGCACCACCAGAAAACTGTTTTTCTGCTGGTTTCACATCAGAAAAGGCCTCAGGTGCCATGGGGCACATCCCAAAGCACAGGCTGGGCATTTGCTAAAGGATATTTTGTGCACACAGGGAATCCTTGCACAATTCCCTCACGGGATGCTGGTGATGGAGAGGATAACACCAGGCCACGACCTACAGAAAGACCAGTAGAGGCTGTTCCAATTAGCCTCAAACCAGCACAAGGTGGATTGCTGCTATTTAGGGTAGGAGAGGCCTCCAGCCTCCATGTTAATTGTGCATTTCTCTCACTAATAAAAGGTTATTGTAAGAACTCAAGCAGGAATGTATTTGTGTTTAACAATTAAATATCATTGGCAAGTGCTAATGGCTCTGTGATCGCAAAACTGGGCGGGAAGGGGGGAAGTGGTTGGAGAAAGCAGGGAGGAAGAAACTAGTTTGAAGGGATTTTATCTAATTTCATTTTAATTAGATCCTTTTTCTAACTGAGTTTCTAATTTTTCAATTAGCAATTAGCAGCTGCAACTCATTCTGAGCATCACGAGGTGCCAGAGACACTAATTACACCACAGGAGTAGGAGGCTGAAAATGAGAAATAAAATTATCCATGAATGTTATTAGAAGAAAGGAATGATTACATTCCATAATAATATACTGATGTGAGCCTAATTAGATTGAAGGATTGGGGGGAAAACAGGAGATTTGGAAATCTATAGGTCACCTTTTTGTCATTAACAATGATTAGGTTATTGCTTGGGGCGGAATAAAGCCGGTTTGGGAGTGATGCTGTGGCTCTGTCACTCACCCAGCAGAGCAGAGAAGGGACAGGACCTTGCTGGAGGTTCCCACATCCTCATGAGCATAAAACTATAACACAGAAACATAGAATTGCTTTGGTTAGAACAACACCTCTAAGATGATTGTGGGGAGACCCTGGCACGGGCTGCCCAGGGAGGTTGTGGATGTCCCCTCCCTGGAGATGTTCAAGGCCAGGTCGGATGAGGTCTTAAGCAACCTGTACTGGGGGGAGGTGTCCCTGCCCATGGCACAGGCTTGGAGCTGGATGAGCTTTAAGATCTCTTCCATGAATCCTCGAGTCCAGCCATCACTCTAAGACACCATAGCCATTTGTCACAACCCAGTGTTCCAAGCCAGCTCTGGGCAGCAAGGGAGGTTGTCTTAAGCTTCAAAAAACTCTCTTGGAGTACATTAAAGCAAAGTGAGAACAAATGGCTGAGGAGTTGGGTTAGAGCCAGTGAAAACTGTCAGTGATGGACTGGAGCAGGGGGGGAAATGTTTCAGGGAGAAGAAAAAAAGATGAAAGAGGGGACAGAGGCATGAGGGAGAGGAAGAGAGAGAGAGAGAGAGAAAGAGGAGGAGGGAAGGGAGGAGAGGAAGCCACCAGCCTGTCTATGCAGGACCAGCTAGGCCACACCTCATCACTATGGTGTCAGCCCTGCCCTGGTACATGCTCTGTTGGGAGACAACAAAGGACTGGGCTACCACACCTCTAACCCAGGTCCCCAGCTGTCATCTCCACACCTTTCTTGAACATCCTGCAGGGACAGTGACTCCAGCAGCTCCCTGTGCAGCCTCTTCCTATGCCTGACCTCACCTCTCCCCTGGCACCTCTGACCTCTCAAGGGAGGCCTGGAAGCCTGCACACCTTCTTTAGAAGATGTTTTGTGAGCCACACCTGAAAGCCAGTCCAAAGGCTTCCTTCTTTTCACTTTCTACAAGCAGATCCTCAACCTACCTGCTAGCAAAGCACTGCCCCAGACCCTGAACTCCAACCAGGGAAAAGCAGGAGGCAGTGTCTGGGGGAGAAAGATTTTTTTAATCAAGCCAATGGAGCAGTGCAGGGGACCACAAGGAAACTGCAAAGGAGCTACTTGATAGCAAGAGAGGGAATGCTGCACTGGGTTCATTTATTTCCACTTTTCAAACACACCAATTTTTCTTTGGGAATCAATAATCTCTTACATTTGATTTAGTAAATGGGAGTGACCTCTCTCCTGCTCCAGTGTGCACAACCTGCAGTTTGGAATCACTTCAAGGAACCCCCAGCAATAAATGATTACCTCCAAAGGTGGTGATGAAGAAAATTTATGAGCTCCCATTCATCCCACTCCCCTATTTGTCTTTATATCTCTCACCATATTTCCCACTAATTATATTCCTCTTTATAATCTCTGCTCCCCAGTTAAGGGATGTAATTGATAGCTTCTGAAAATCATTAATTCCAAAGGGGACCAGAAGTGTTTTGTCACACTACTTCCCCCCCATCTAGTTCTGCTTTTCTTCCCAGCATCCCCAGGCCTAGTGCTGAGATCCTCTGCAGCTCACAGAAGGTCCAGAAATGATGAAAGGAGAAGGCTGAGAGGGGATCCTGTTAATGTTTAGAAGTATCTGAAGGATGGGGTCAATAAGCACGGCCCAGACTCTTTTCAGTGGTGCCCTGTGATAGGACAAGGAGTGACAGGCACAAACTGGAACCCAGGATGTTTCCCTTGAGCTTAGAGAAAGACTTCTTTGCTGTGAGGGTGCTGGAGCCCTGCAGCAGGCTGCCCAGAGAAGTTGTGGAGTCTCCTTCTCTGCAGAGATCCCAACCCTCCCTGGCCATTGTGATCCTGGGCAAGCTGCTGTGGGTGCCCTGCTTTAGCAGGGGAGTTGGACTGGGTGAACTCCAGAAGTCCCTTCCAAAACTCACCATGCTGAGATTCTGCAGTGACCACATACACTCTGCAATGCCTGCAGCCACCTAAACCTATACCCCACTGGGGGTTCCTTCCAACCCTGACCACTCTATGACTCTATCTTATAATAAGAGAGGGGAAGCTCTAGTGAGTTAAACCCCAATTCTTCCCCATTAGTGACAGAAAAGCATCACCAAAGTGTACACACTTGGACAAGATGAGTGCCACAGAGAACCAGCCCAAGGAGCACCTCTAGTTCTGTGGGATGACTTCTGACAGGGTGAAAGATTAGTGCAGAATGACAACAGAGGTTGGGGGAAAGGAGACAGAAACCTCCCTTCATTTAAAATTCAGCTGCTGTAGCATATGGTCCTCTTGAGCTGGAAATTGTCTTTGCAAGCTGCTCTGCTTTGCTGGTGTGTGACAGGAGGGTTCGGTGATTTAGGGGCAGTGGGGTGCAGCCCTGAATAAATAAACCAGACATTTATTGCAGGGAAAGGAGGGAGAGAGACAACAAAGGTAAATAAGGGAGCCTGCAGTAGTCAGGGCTTTCAATCCAGCTAAGCAATCTAGAGCTAGTCCATCTGGAGAGTGAAATGGGCAGTGAGGAGACACCCACCTGTACCTGCAGCCCCAGCTGCACCACACTGCTCCTCACCCTACCCAGCTCTGACCTGCACGGTCCTGTTGCCACTTCTGCAGTGCTCAAGTTGTCCTGCTGCTTCCAAACCCTATCTCCTTATTCCTTACCTCCCTTCTGCTGCCACCGTGCTTCCAAACCCCATCTCGGCACCCCCAGCTCCCTTCGCTTGCTCCCACAGTGCTTTACCACGAAGCTACCAAGGGCCAGGACAAGGGAGGACAGCTTGAGGTGATGTATAGTGATGAGGAGCAGATTATCCTCCTGCTGAGCCCACAGAGTTTTACTTTCTTCCCATGGTGAAGTTTCACTGTAAACCTTGAGCCTGCTGTCAGCAGTGCTGTGGGGCTCACATTTGTGCCCACCAGAGTAATTTCCTTACAGTCAGCTTAATAAAAGCCATCAAACCAACACTGCCCACCAGCAACAGTGCAAAAAGATGCTCCAAATGCTCCCACCCACCAGACAGAGCTTCCCCAGCCCTCCCACACCATGAGTCTCATAAGCTGTGCTCACCCTGATACCCAGCAAGCCTGTTCCACAGTTTCTTGGGCAGTGCTATGTGTAGAACCAGCCTGTAACTCATCTTGCAGCTCCAGGCTGGCAAGCAGCTCTGCCCCAGCACCTGCTGCCAGAAAACTGCTGCATCTGCAGAGCTTCAGGGGATTCAGGAGAGGGAATGTAGTCCTCTGAATGCTCTGCTCCTGTTGGTGGCTGCAGAGACAGTATTTCCAAGAGCACCACAATCATTTTTAGAGCCCAAGTCCTCAAAAGAAGCCAATCAATCACCCCAGGCACTTGGAACATTTCATTTCACAGCCATTTTAAAATTCCAGGTGACACAGAACAAGGCTATTTCCTCCCCTGCTCAGATTCTATTCCTCTGCCATTCAATGCAGACAATTCAGCCAAGGTCTCATGGCCATCAGAACCCCCTGCCCAAGTCATCTTCCCATTTTGCTGCTGGAGAACCTTGTGGGCTTTGGCACCTGTGCCAATTAAAGCTTGGGAGTCAGTATTTCTTCATGGGAGTATCACAAGGTTCAGTGTCTCCAGAGTCTAAAGAAAAATCAGGACTTTAGATACAGCTGAAAGGGCCTCCACAACTCCAGGAGGCTGCAATTGGCACACACATCAAACACAGAATCATGGAGTTGTTGGGGTTGGAAAAGACCTCCAAGATCAGGTCCAGCTGTCAGCCTAAGACCACTGTGGCCACTAAACCATGTCCCCAAGTGCCATGGCCACACCTTTCTTGAACACCTCCAGGGATGGGGACTCCACCACCTCCCTGGGCAGCCTGTGCCAATGTCTGACCACTCTTGCAGGGCAGAGACTGCTCCTAACCTCCATGTAAGGAGTGAGATGCCTTCTGCCCTGCTGCTCTGCAAGCCACACAAAGTGTTCTTCAGAAATGTTGTTTGGATGTCAGTGCTGCTGAGGCTCCAGCTTGAGTCCAGCCCATGGAAACCACCAAGGTGCCCCCATGGAGGAGCCAGCCCAGAGAGGCAGATCCTCCTGCTCCATGCTCACAGCAGGAAGTTGCCAGCTCTCTGCTTGCCCCCTCGAGACAGCTTCCACCTGCCAGCCCTGGCCCTGCATCTCTTTTGCTTACCGCAAAGCTTTCAAAGAACCACACACCCTCAACAAACGTTTCCAGCATCTCATTTGACACAGAACAAGCAGGAAAAATATGGCCCAGCACACTAAATACCAGTATAATGCTCCAATTTTCCCCCATTTGACAGCAATCAAGTGGAGACTAATGGTTGTGCTCCATGCCTAAATCACTTAGCAGCAGAGGTGTCCTGCCTCACTCTCATTAGAGATGAAAAAAAGGAAGAACTATTCCAACAATCTCCTTAGCCCAACCTGAAGAAGAGTGAAAATACACCAGGACTAGTGGCTCCTTCATCACCCTGGTGGCTCAGGCAGGGGCTGGTGGCTCAGCCCCCTCCCAACATGGCCCTGCTGCTGGGGCTCTGTTTCATACTTGGGCTCTCTCCCCACACCAAGGACTTTGATGTACTCTTTTTAACTAACTTCCATAGCAAAAAGGAATGTGTCATGGGGTGTTAAACTTTATGGAAACTCTCCTGGAGAATAACATCATTTCACGGTGCATTACTCTACAATGACCTGGTACTTGAACAATTAATTTTTAAGGTACAGCCTTTTTCTTCCTCTGCTGTATTTAGCTTTCTCCTAAACCATCAACAAGACCAAGGAGTCCTTTTCTTCCTCTTTAGGACCTGAGGAAAGAGGTAAAACCTCACACAGCATGTGCTGCATTTTCCCCACTTCATCATGCAGAATATTCTGGTTGAAAACCAGAGTGAGGAAGAGGAACCCAAAGGCGCCAGGATTTACCTTCATTATTTCCAGCTCACGGCTCCATTACTGTTCCTCAGGCTACCTTATCTTCTGCTGAAAGCCCTCCAGAGCTTCCCAGAGCACACCCAACACATTCTCTCCTCACTCACTCTTAGGACAGCAAATACTATTCAAAACAGTCCCACCAAAGCAGGCAGACCTCTTCCAGGAGCGGGGTGATGTGGGATGACGCAGCCCCAGCAGCGGCAGGGGAGAGCCAAACTATCAGCGTCCGCCCAGCTCGAACAGCAGCCAGGCAGTCAAGGCTGCCAGGCGGCCAGAGAGGAGCCGGGGCCGGGTGCCACCAGCAGCTCTCTCCAGTGGAGCCCAGGGCTTGCCAACTTGCACATTTGCCCAGGATGGTGCAGAAGTGGGTGAGAGCCATCCAAAGGCAGAGGTGGTGCGAAGCCAAGAGCCGCAGAAAGGGTCGGAGCCGTCCGAAAGCAGGGATGGTGCAGCACAGGAGCTCTCTGAGCGAGCCCTCTGCCACAGCAGGGACTCTGTGTGCCTTCTCCCTTGCTCTGTTTATGCTTTTCTAGACAGAGTGCCCACTGGTCACTCTATACTGGGCACTGAGAGCCCAGCCAAGCACCAGCCCGATGCCAGAGCAGGCTCCCAGGCAGGCCAGCACACCTGTGGCAGGCCTTTGGCTGCTCCCCCTCCAGCCCACGGTGGAGGAAAGAAGCTTTTTGTGCTGCCTTCTCCCCATTCAAACCTGCAGGGGAGGAAGGAATCTGGAGTGATCCAGAACACAGGGAAGAGACCACTAAGATCATGGAGTCCAACCACTGACCTAACACCACCATGGCCACTAAACCATGTCCCCAAGTGCCATGTCTACATGGGTCTTGAACAGTTCCAGGGCTGGTGACTCCACTGCCCTGGGCAGCCTGTTCCAACACCTGACTACTCTTGCAGAAAAGATTTTTTTTTCCAGTATCCAACCTAAACCTCTTATGAGGAAGGGCTGAGAGCCCTGAGGCTGTTTATCCTGGAGAAGGGCAATCTGAGAGGGGATCTGATCCATGCTCAGCAAGAGTTAAAGGATGCTGAGCAAGCAGATGGGGCTGGGCTCTTCCCAGTGGTGCCCAGTGACAGGGCAAGGGGCAACAGGTGCAGCCCAGGAGGTTTCACTTGAACTTAAGGAGAAACTTCTTTGCTGGGAGGGTGCTGGAGCCCTGGAGCAGGCTGCCCAGAGAGGTTGTGGAGTCTCTTTCTGTGCAGTTTCCAAACCCACTTGAGCATTGTGATCCTGGGCAAGCTGCTGTGAGTGCCCTGCTTTAGGTCCCCTCCAACCCCTACCATTCTCTGCATGAGAGGTGACAATCATCGCATTAAGGACTGAAAGAGACAAGAGTGAGGAGGAAAAGTTCTCTTCAAGCAAGTTTGCCTGCAGAATGAAGATGTTGCCTGTCACCACCCTGCTCCTCTGTGTAATTATTCCTGGGCTCTCTCTAGCTCCAGCGGCCAAAGCGTTCACATCAAGCTGAGCACAAAGCCTGTCAGTCAGCAGTGATTTCTCAGTCTCAGTGAGTTTTGATGGAAAATGCAATTTACAAAAAAGAAATCAACATTTTCCTTGCAAGACATCAACAAACGACACTTCCCTGAGATGCTCTGGTACCTCGTGGGTGCTGTAGATTAGGTGCCTTAACCTTAAGTGCTTTATCCATCTGGGACTTTGGGCAGGGCACCCTTTTCTGAACTGTCTTCTCCTCTCCCAGAAGCAGCCACAGGCCTGAGTTCATGGCCAAGGGAACTGTTCCCACCCAGGAGTCCTCCTGGCAGGAGGAGTTTTAACTTAAATTGCAGAGCTACTGAACTTCTCTTCCCCTCTGCATTGTCTGCTTGGAGAAACTGGATGCTTGTAGCTAAGAGACAGCAAAGCAAGGCGCAGGCGATCGATGGCCTGGACAGATTGGCATGATTTGTTTGGTTTAATTGGAAGTTGTTTGGAATCAATACAGCCCTTCCAAAGCAATCTCCACTGTCCCCATAGAGCCCTTAGGATCTCCATGGAAATAAAGGTGACAGAGCAGCATTATTCAGAGAGCATGGACACAACAGACCTAACTGCCTCTGTCTGAGACCTCAGGGTTGACTGTGTCAATAGACCATTAGGGACACGGATCTGCTCTTGATTGCCACTTCACTTTTCCTCAAAGCCATTATGGGCTTCAGTGGCAATTAGCTCCTGGCTGGGGACTGCTGGGCTGCAGAGGTGCAAAGTTGGCGCTAGGAGCATTGCTGGGGTAAGCCCTGTGCCGAGACTCGCAACAGCAAGTGCCATTTGCATTGCAGTGGAGTTTGTGTGCTTGTGTCCTGGCTCAATTCCAGCATGGGCAATCACATGGCATCTCCCCAGACATCCTCTCTGCTTTTAAATGTGCACCTACCCCACAGTTTTCTCTTGCTCAAAGCTGTTTAGCAGTGGTGCTGTGCCCTGCAAAGAGGTGGCAGGTGCCACTTCGAGGTGCCTGACTTTGTCATAGACAGTCAGGAGGCTGCAAAGTGCTTTAGGCTCTATTGGGCTAAAAGTGACTGCATTTCAATCGATGATTTCAAGAAAGTAATTCACTGTTTGTCATGGTTTGACATGGTGCCTTTAAAAAGGGAACTTAGAGGTAGAGTTTTAAAGCATTTGCAGTCCTATGTGTAAGCAAAGTCACGCAGGACGTGCAGCTAATCCTGCACAGACATGGAACCAAAGCATCTGAACAGTCATTCCCCCCAACAGAGCTGATGCTGGAGCAGTTTTACCTGGTTCCACATGCTCCTCCTGGGGAAATTACCTTCTTAACACCAAGCAAAACAACAAGAATGATGAGGTTTGCATCCACAGTCTGCACTGTTCTCCCCACTGCCACCGAGACAAACCAATCCACCTGCTCTATGCTGGGCCACTCTCCTTTACAAGAGGGTATCATAAAATCATAAAGGTTGGAAAAGACCTCTAAGCCCATCAAGTCCAACATTCTACCCAACACCTCCATGGCTCAAAGTGCCACATCTACTCATTCTCTGAACACCCCCAGTGATGGTGACTCCACCTCCATCTCTTTCAGTAAGAATTTGCAGGTATCCTGCTCCTCTGTGAAGCTGCAGGCCAAGGAAGCTGGCCAACAGCATGGGAAAGATGAAGGACCAATTTTCATGTTGCAAGCAGAAAAAGCAGCTGCTCCAGGAAAGGCTAAACCCCATTTATCCTCTTCAAGTCATCTCAGCTACCGAATCCCATCAGCAGTTGTGTCATTTTTCACTATCTGCCGCCGTATGTTTGCCCTACACAGAAATCCCATCCTGGGCTACCTTGACTTGGGGTGATGCATAACGATGAGGTGGCAGCCAGGCTGGTTTTGAAGTGTGGAGTCAAACCACTCCTTTATGCCTGAGATGAGTTTTGCTCTGCCTTTGACATAGAGAGGAGAACTCGAGTGCGGCTCAACACCTGGTAAAGAGCCAGTGGCCAAACCGCCCCGCCACAGCCGCGGGGGCTGGGGTCCTTAGTGACAGTGACAGCCAGGACTGTGGCTTTCACACAGCCTCTGGACTTAAACAAAGTTCCCACACTAAATCTTACACTGCAAGCTTTCTTTTGTGTTTCTGACTCGCTTTAGCCATAGACTTTAACTGCTAATCCAGCCCTGCAAAACGCAAAGGATAAATCAGAATTACTGAGTCGTTTGGGTTCTGGCTGAGGAGTTGTTTATGTGGCATTTTTCTTCCCCTGCTTTGTATGGCTACAGTGAACACCATCAAACGATGATGTACTGTACCCATCTCCCCATTGGCAAACTGTTGCACATAAAACCCAGCTCACTTAATTATTTTCTTAGTTATAGAAAGCATAAAGACTAATGATAATAAAAGGCAGTAAGGAAGGGCAGGTGCAGCTATTCGTCGGTTCATGGGGAACGATAAATAGATGAACTATGTTATCATTAACAGAAGACAAATGGCCTGTCTCCATCTGAGATGATCAGATTCCCCTCAGCCAACTGCAGGCTGAGGACACATCCTCCATAACACCTCTCAGAGCTCCGATGAGGCTCCTGTAGGCTGTCCTGTTGATGGGAGGAAGTGGTTGGCTCACAGTCCCCACAACAGAACAGACAGGGATCAGACTCCTTGTAACCACAACTTTCTTTGTTCCCTGACAGAAAAGTCCAGGGCCAAGTTGGATGAAGCCCTGAGCAATCTGATCCAGTTGAAGATGTCCCTGTTCACTGCAAGGAGAAGTTGGGCTCAGTGACCCCTAAAGGTCCCTTCCATAATAAGCCATTCTAGGAGTCCATAAAGGGATGAACAAAAGCAACAGAGATGTTTATAGAGAAGTCACAGAATCATAGAACAGTTTGGATTGGAAGGAAGCTCCAGAGGCCTTCTGGTCCAACTCCCTGAAGTCAGCAGGGACATCCTCCACTAGCTCAGGTTGCTCAGAGCCTTGAATATCTCCAGGCATGGGGCCTCAACTACTTTCTCTGCCCAACCTCTTCCAGTGTTCCACCACCCTTATGGTGCAGAACTTTTTCCTTCCATCCAATCTAAATCTGCTCTTCTCTAATTCCAAATCATGCTCATCAGTAACTAACACCACTCAGTCTGGAGCTGCAATCTGGTTGAAGTTCTGTGGCATGAGAAAATGGAAGGGAAGGTTCACTGGAAGCCACAAATCAAAGAGCTCCCTGTAAATCAAGCCTTTATCTTCATTAATCCCAAATTAGCACATTAAAATAAAGCAGCAGTCGATTAGTATCCCTAAGTAACACTTAGAGCTGAGTGAGAACTTGATGCTAATACACTTGCTACCACAGTGCATTAATGAAGAGACAGGCAGCCTGGACCAGAGATGCTCCTGGAACCAGCTCCCAAAGCAAACAGCAGCCAGCAGACACACTTGGCAGAGGAGAACAAAGCTGTGCCCTCTGTGCCCTCTGTGCCCTCTGTGCCCTGATGGCAGCAAGGACAGCAGATAGGAATGGCTCTTTGGGAGGAGAGTGGGACAGGCTCTGCTCACTGCTGCCTGGGATAGGACAAGGAGCAATGGATGGAAACTGCAGCACAGGAGGTTCCAGCTCAACACAAGGGGAAACTTCTTGCCTGGAAGGGTCCCAGAGCCCTGGCACAGGCTGCCCAGAGAGGCTGTGGAGTCTCCTTCTCTGGAGCCTTTCCAGGCCTGTCTGGATGTGTTCTGTGTGCCCTGAGCAGGATTGCCTGGTCCTGTTCTGGCAGGGGACTTAGGGTGGATGATCTCTTTGGGTCCCTTCCAGCCCCTGACACCCTGTGAGCCTGTGAGGACACAAGCACTGGAAGAAAGGTGGGTGGGAGGTTTTGCAGGGAAGCTGGAGACAATTACTGCAGAATCACAGAACGTAAGGGGTTGGCAGGGACCTGGACAGGTCACCCAGCCAGCCCCCTGCCAGGGCAGGGTCACCTGAAGTGGCAGAAGTTGTACTGGGAACAGTTGCAGCTCCAAGGAAAAATGTTCAATGTGAAAGTGAGGCAGGAAAGAGACTGGAGGAGGAGAAGACCCTGGAAATGGAACTAGGGAGTCCAGGCATGGGAGCCTTTCATTGGAATCAGGCAGACCTTCAGGTGCGGAGCTCTGAAGGTATCAAACTCTGTGTTCCCTCACAAGAACAAGCAAATCCCAGACCTCTATGACTCTATAAACCCAGAACTGTCCTCAAGACCAACCTCTCTAACACATGCCACTGGGGTTTATATATTTATCTCCCCACTGAACTCAGCAGAGCCCAATTTCTAGACAGCACCTAGCACTGAACCAGCAGAATGTGCTGGCAATGTAGACACTGGAAAGCAAAGAGTCATAGAATGGTTTGGATTGGAAGAGACCTTCAAGATCATCCAGTTCCAACCCCCCTCATGGACAGGGACACCTTCCACTGGCCCAGGTTGCTCAAAGCCTCATCCAGCCTGACCTTGAACACCTCCAGGGAGAGGACCTCCCTGGGCAACCTGTTCCAGCATCTCAGCACCCACTCTGTGAAGGTGCAGGAGCAGTGTAGGATACCTGAGTAGCATACCTGGGTCAATGATGCAGGACCCAACTGGTTGGTAGTATGAGAGATCTGACAGGTGTCAGTTACAGGACTGGCTTCTGACACTGCTGCCACATGGAGTGGCCTGAACAGAACCAAAAATGCAGCCCAACATATCCTCCTGGCTTGGAACTTCTCCTTTCCTTTCTGCTATAGATTGCCCAGTGCCAATATCCTTCCTGCTGGTGTGTTAAACAAATTAAAGTGACAAAACTGGATGTGGAAATTAAGATCATTAACATATTAATCAAACTGTCAATATTATAGAAGCTAGGGTGAGCCTGCCAAATAATCATCTCCCTAATGACTTCAGGCCATGGCTTTTGGCAATTAGCACTGCCCCTGCTCCACCACCCCTGCCAAGGAGTGACTGGTTCCCTGTGGCTCTCATCTTATTGTTGTGTGCCAGTTACTTTGGTATTTAATTGCTTTGTTTTCTTGGTAAAACGCTGCTCCTTAATTATGCTGAGATGAGAATTAATACAAGGGAGAACTCCTGAATCCCAGTTTTTCAAGTCCAGATTCTGAACCATGCCAGTGAAGGTTTTCCCATTACCCAGGTGTTCCATGTGTACATTTCACTGCCATCACCACAGGTATCACAGGACATTAGAGGTTGGAAGGGACCTCCAGAGATCAAGTCCAACCCCCCTGCAGGATCACCCAGAGCAGGCCTCACAGGAATGCATGCAGGTGGGTTTGGAAACTCTCCAGAGGAGACTCCACAGCCTCCCTGGGCAGCCTGCTCCAGGGTTCTGCCACCCTCACTGAGGTGAAACCTTCTATGTTCAGGTTTGCACCTGTTGCTCCTTGTCTTGTTACTGAGGGCCACTGAAGAAGAACTTGGCCCTATGCACTTGACACCCACCCCTCAGATACTGGCACACATTTGTGGAGGTTGAAAGGAGCTCTGGAGATCATCCAGTCCAACTCCCCTGCTACAG
Organism: Eubucco bourcierii; assembly: GCA_013396675.1. Lineage (NCBI taxonomy): Eukaryota > Metazoa > Chordata > Aves > Piciformes > Ramphastidae > Eubucco > Eubucco bourcierii. The sequence goes on from VWZE01004447.1 coordinate 61,999, forward strand.
CAACCTTGCCTAGAACGGGCTGCACAGGAGTGCATCCAGGTAGGTTTGGGCCTACAGGAAGGCTGGGGAAGGATTATTTACAAGGTCCTGCAACGACAGGACAAGGGGCAATGGGTTTAAACTGGCAGAGGGGAGATTTAGACTGGATGTTAGGAGGAAGTTCTTTACAGTAAGGGTGGTGAGACACTGGAACAGGTTGCCCAGGGAGGTTGTGGATGCTCCCTCCCTGGAGGTGTTCAAGGTCAGATTGGATGAGGCCTTGAGTAACCTGTACTAGTGGGAGGTGTCCCTGCCTATGGCAGGGGGTTGGAACTAGATGATCCTTGAGGTCCCTTCCAACCTTACCATTCTATGATTCTGTGATCTCTCCAGAGAAGATGACTCCACAAACTCTCTGGGCAGCCTCCTCCAGTGGTTCATCACTCTCAAAGTAAAGAAGTTTCTCCTTAAGTTCAAGTGAAACTTCCTGGATTCTGGTTTGTGCCCATTGCCCCTTGTCCTATCGCCGGCAACCAGTGAGAAGAGCCCAGCCCCATCCTCATGGCATCCACCCATGCAGATGTCTCTTCTGAAAAAGCCTTTTCCACAATTTTCAGAGTGTCAAAGTTCAACACCATCAAGATTTTCAAATTATTTTTGCTGTTTCTCTGAGTGCTATAAAGCTCCAAACCATCTGCCTGAGCTGGAGTTATCCAAACAAAGCTTCCAGCACGAAAACGTGAGAAAGCAAACACAGGAGAAAGAAACTGTGCAGGAGAACCTGACAGCCACTCTGACCAAAGGTGATCATTAAACATTCCCAACACTGAAAAAAAACCCCAACATTTTCTTGCAAAATGAATCCCAGCAAATTTGAAGCAACTTTTACTCTCTGAAGGCCACCATGGGCTTCTCTATTAGCTGATGTTTACTCATTTATGAGATGGTTTCACAGGAGGGGCACAAAGTTACTGGTTGCAACTGCACAAACACTGCTGTAAGCATTTCCACACCCAGCTCATGTCCTGGGGCTGTTTGTCTTTACCTTCATGGTTGAGCTCCACAAGCTGTGAAAACAGAGGTTTTGTCTGGAGACTGACAGACCATGGAAGTGAGGAAGGCACAGCAGTGAGGACAGAGCCTTTACTCCATCCCTGACATCTCCTCCAGTGACACAAGGTCATGCAATTAACGAATGGCAAAGCAAAGCCATGAAAAATGGATCTTAATGAAGTGTAACTCTGAGTAATAACTCCATAAGCAACCTCTGCTAACAAACACATTCTCCTAATAACATCTTCAATTACCTTCATTAAGGGCTGGCCGTGGCACAATGTGCAGTCAGGACCACAGACCCCGCAGACTGGGAATACACTGAGTGCTTCCTCCAGCTGATTGAGGAAAGTGCTGCTGATGGATGGCTCCAGTGATGGTAATATGCATTTATCACAAGTTTTTGGTAGCATATGTCTTCTTCATGTCACCAGGAACTTGGAATTTGAAAAAGATTGCTCACATTACTCAAGAGAGGTATGGCTCCAAGGAGCTGGGGAAAACAGCCTGTCAAATACAGAATCGCAGAAGGGTAGAGGTTGGAAGGGACATCTGAAAATCACTGACTCCAACCCCCCTGCCAGGGTAGGGTCATGTAGAAAAGAACACACAGGAACACATCCAGGCAGGCCTTGAAAGTCTCCAGAGGTGGAGACATCACTACCTCTCTGGGCAGCCTGTGCCTGTGCTCTGCCATCCTCAAAGTAAAGAAGTTCCTTCTCATGTTTAGATGAAACAAGTTTTGGTCAAGTTTATGTCTGGATGTGTTCCTGTGTGCCCTGAGCTGGATTGTCTGGTCCTGCTCTGGCTGGGGGGGTGGACTGGATGAGCTCCTTGGGTCCTTTCCAGCCCCTAACACCCTGTGAGCTTTGATATTTGTTATCATTAATAAGATCCCACCCACCCCCTCTCTTCCCCAAGCTAAAGAGCCCCAGCTCTCAGCCTTTCTTTATATGAGAGATGCTCCAGGCCCCTCAGCACCTTAGTGGCTCTGTGCTGGACTCCCTCCAGTAGTTCTTCATCCTCTTCAAGTGGGGAGCACAGAACTGAATACAGTACTCCAGATATGGCCTCACCAGCTCAGAGCTCCCTTGACCTGCTGGCCACACTCCTCTTAGTGCACCCCAGGAGAGCATTTGCCCTCTTAGCCATGAGGGCACACTTCTAGCTCATGGTCATCCTACTGTCCACCAGGACTGTCAGGTCCTTTTCCAGGCTGCAGGTCCTGCCTCTTTCATCACGGATCAGGTGGGTGTTGGTAACAGCAGCCTGAGTCCATCACAAGTGCTCTGCTCCCTGCCACATGCTGGAGTTCAACTCAGGTCCAGTTGTTTCTGGTGAATATGCAGATCACATTCCTGCATTTCCTTGAGAGCCAGCCCTGAGCTCCTGCAAGATGCCAGGCAGCAGTTCTAGGAAATTAAACCCTTTCTTCAGGATTCAGCTCAGCATGGCACTGACATCTTCCTCAAATTGGCTCTCAAGTGTTTTGAGTTCTGTTTCGGCAAGGAAAATTTCCAAGGAGAGGGGAGGTTATCAGTCAGCAAACCCTGGTGAGGCTTGTGACAAAGAAGGAATAATTAGTGCTTGCTGTAAAAGCATCTTTTCAGATGTGGCCATTATCTCTATTCAGAATGAAAGTGAGACTGGAATTTCTGATCGCGCTCGCAGCCACTCACTGTGAGTGAAAGATACACAAGTACCAACCACCTCCTCTCTTCTCAAGAACAGCTCCAGGCCCTCCACAGCTCACTCAGGGTGATGTGAAAGACAGAACAAAACTAATTACTCTGTGTATTTGCTAACATTTGTTTCAGTTCTGGGGTTTTGTCGACTTCAACTTGTGGGTTAAGACATTTGGAGTGCCGAGAGGTAGCACTGGTGAAGCTCCCGAGGAAGTCCCTTCCTGACTCTTTTCAAAGCTGCATTTTCTCTCTTCCATTGCTGCAAATACAGCCCTACAGAATGTTAATGCTTGCTAATTCAATTAAAAATGGTGTAAAACCCAGTTCAAGGATGAAGGGAGGGAAAGTGCCAGCACTTCTCTCCTCACAGAGCTTGCTTCAAATCCTGTGTAATGGGAAGGAAAATCCGAGAGAGATTTTTCCTGTCATCGCTGCAGCCTTGCCTGGCTATTTTTGTAGTAATTTCAATTTAATAAAGCCATCATCTGTAAATTTGCTCTCCTCTCCTTTGAATTGGAAAACATTTAGTCTCTACCCCTGCAGCCCTATTGTGATCATACAGAAATGCTAATGAGGTTATGTCTCAATCTACTCCTCCCCGGTGCAAGCAGAGCAAAGTGAGTCTTTTCAACTCAGGAACCTCATTTGTCTTCTGCGAGTTATTCTGTTGGTATTATTGCTGTGCTACTTGCCAGAACAGTGACAGCTGAGGAGGAAGGAATTGTGCTTTCATGGCAAGGGAGTTACTGGTAGAGCTTCATTTGAGTTTACTAACACACTAAGCCTATAGTAGCAGTAATTAAAGACGTTTAGTAGAGTGAAGGGGGGAAACAACAGCCAGGGCATCAGCACTGCTTTGTCAGAGGAGGAGGTGAATCCTACAGTCAAGACACGTAAGGGGAAGAAGTGAAGAATTATCACAAGCAATCATAGACTTAAGGGATCAAGATTTAAGGCCCTGGCTGTAGTATCACAGTATCACCAGGGTTGGAAGAGACCTCAAATATCATCAAGTCTAACCCATTACCACAGACCTCAAGACCAGACCATGGCACCAGGTGCCACATCCAAACGCGCCTTGAACACCTCCAGGGACGCTGACTCCACCACCTCCCTGGGCAGCCCATTCCAGCAGTCAATGACTCTCGCAGTGAAGAACTTTCTCCTCACCTCCAGCCTAAACTTCCCCTGGCGTAGCTTGAGTAGGGGAGTATAGTAGGGGAGATAGAAGGAAAACTAAGCTCTTTCTAACAGCAGAACATCAGGCAGAGGGACAGATGCTTGGCTGTTTGTTGCAGCCCCTTCCTCTGAACCATATCTATGTGCATGGCAATAGTTTACACCTCTCACCTTATAACCCACAGCACCTCCCGATCTGAGTTACACAGCTGGAAGGTGGCTGCCTGCAGCTACAGGGGCTTGGGGTTTTTTGGGAGGAGTGGAATAGAAAAAACCCAAGACCACCATTGTCTGTGTGGTTAGCTCCTGCCTTTTCATTAGCTGTCTCCCATCCATTCTGGATGCACAGCAACATTTGTCTTCCAAAACTTTGCCCCTGCAGACAGTGATGAACGCACGAAGCAGAGTTACAAGGTGCAGCAGTCCAGCTCGGCGCTGCAATGACAGCCTTGAAATGGAAACCTTGTTAGCACAGTCAGCTACAAATCTGCCCAGAGAAAGGCTCGGGAACAGGCTCTCATCCTTGCCAAAGGCAGAAGAGGAAAACCAGCAGAAGAGTAAAGTGGCACTTCAGTGGGTAAGGAAAGAAAGGACAAAAGAAGTCATTCCGCTGGGCGGCTGAAGTGCATTATCCACCGGCCTCTATTGTGCCCCAAGAGGCAGCTTTTAAACTTGACCAGGTTCAACCTCTGCTGAAGAGATTTTAATGAGGGAAAGAAATGGTGGAAGCATTTGACACGGTGTGAACACTCCAGCTCCTCAGATCCCAGCTCCCCAGCAGTACTCACAGGGGTGCGTGTTCACTGCAGCCACCACAGAACACACAGGCACTCCCACGCTGCACAAGGAGCAGGCACACCAGGAGTACCCACGAGGTTTGCCTACAAGGCTTCTCAGTAGCAGCAGGATTTAGCTCCCAAAGCTGCCTTCAGCCCACTCACATCGGTCCAGAGAGATGGCAGCGAGCAGCAGGGGCAGGTGCCACAACTCTTTTGTTTGAGGGGTCAGGAAGTCTCTGTCTAAACGTGAGGAGGAGTTTCTTCACTTCGAGGGTGGTGGAGCACTGGAGCAGGCTGCCAGAGGAGTGATGGAGTCTCCATCTCTGGAGTGATTCAAGACCTGCCTGGACACCATCCTGTGCAACCTGCTCCGAGTGACTCTGCTCTGGCAGGAGCCATGCTGAACCCTGCCACCCCTCCAGCCTGGGCAGCTGTCAGACTCCTGCTGCCACATCCTCCTGCAGCCCCCTGAAGGGTTATTTACCGAGAGGTGGTATAAAAGAGGAGAGCAGGAGGTGTGAGGGGTTGGATGTCAGCTGCCTAAGCCAGGCTGCTTCCCTGGCTTAGCAAAAGCATTTCCACGGAATAAGGAACAAAAGGATTAGCAAAAGGTGTGAATAATGCACTTCTACCCTTGTCTATCCCTGCTTGCTGTAACAGATTGGTGAAATAACTTCATCCACCAGTTTATTAACAGCTTGCCCTCTCTTGTATCTCACCTCCATAATGAGATAGAGCAGATATGATGGATTACATTCTGCCTCCTGCTTCCATCCCGAATGAATTATCATCTCCTCTCCTCACAGCCTCCTGCTTTGGCTGCCTACAGCCCATTAAGCGTTGGCAAGTGGGAGGGGGAGGAGGAAGCTCTGCCATGTAAAAGGTAAAGGTCCCACTGTGAAAGCAGTTTTAATTTTCAGACTGGAAGACACGAAATTAAAGCAGAATGAGGAGATTCTCTCTCTTCTATTTCTTTTGGCAGTACTAAACAAACAAACAGGGGGAAAAAAATCACAACATTGCAGGGAGGACCTGAGCGTGCAGCTCTCACTAGCAAAACACTCTCAGTCATTGAGGGCTCAGAGCCCAGACACAGTCAATCACCACCAGCCAGGGCTAAGAGGTTCTTTTCCCCCTGACCAAAACACCTTATTCTGCAGTTCTGTCCTAGCAAAAGCCCTCAGAGAGCCAAGTATTCACAGAGCCATAACTCTGAGCCTGCTCTGACAAGAAGTACTTTATCTCTCTCTTCAGAAGAGCACAGAGCTTTTACTCACACATCAGCACAGATCATCTACAAATCTAACACACACTTTTGTGCACCTTTCTTTAGCAAAGCCCTGAATAAGAGAAATCAGAGGCTTGATGTTGGTTGGGTTTTTTTTTCAAGCATATCAAAGGCTTTAACTGTTTTAGCCATAGGAGGAAAAAAAAGAAGTGAAGATGCTCCAATGTGCTGTGCTGTACCTCAGTGCTGCTGAATCCTGCTTTGTCCTCCACAGAACTTAGCTGCTGTCTGACCCCAATCATTACCTCATCACCCATTCAAGGAAATCACATTCACAGATCTTGCCCCTCCTTGAAAAAAAGAAGTAAGGGCTTGCTAAAGACAGTAAGAGAGAGCCCAGGCTGGTTTGGGTGTCCCATTCCCCACAGCAAGCACTGGTCTGGAGCACCCCAGGAGCACAACCAAGCAGCTACCAACAGAAGGAAGTGCTGTGGCACCCAGCTCGGAGCATTTTGTCTTTGCTGCATCTTTCAGCACTAAGTTTGTGTAATTATAGACTGGGTAAAGAGATGACAACTGCCTTTTCACTTCCAAGGCAATTGAGCACTATGAAAATTCATGAAGCAAAAATTAATAAGCTTCACACAGCTCCAGCCCTGACCTCTGGTTTTTTCTTTCTCTTTGCCAAGAATTTGTTACAAGTTTGACTACCAAGAGCTGCTTCTTCCCTACAACCAGGAGAAAGAATCAGAGATCACAGAGTCAGAGAAGGGCTCAGGTTGGCAGGGACCTCAGAGGTCATCTACTTCCAACCTTCTGCCATGGGCAGGGGCACCTCTCAACTAGACTCAGCTGCTCAAGGCCTCATTCAATCTGGCCTTGAACAGCCCCAGGGAGGAAGCAGCCACAACCTCCCTGAGCATCCTGTGCCAGAGTCTCACCACCCTTGTACTGAAGAACTTCTTCCTAAGACTCAGTCTAATCCTATGCTCCCACAGCTTCAAACCACTGCCTCTTGTGCTCTCTCTAGACACCCATGGAAAAAGTCCCTCTGCAGCTTTCCTGTAGGATCCCTTCAGGTATTGCAAGGCAGCTCTAAGGTGCCCCTGGAGTCTTCTCTCCAGAATGCAGACCCCCATCTCCCCCAGCCTGTCCTCACAGTAGAGCTGCTCCAGCCCTTGCAGCATCCCTGTGACCATTCTCCAGACTCATAAAATCTTGTAGCAGCAAAAAAGAAAAATCTTCACACACACACCCACACCCCAGTGCTGCAGTCTTGCAGCTCACCAAGGTTTCCTCCTCACACAACCCTTCCACACAGGGTCTGCTGTAAGGCACATTTTAGTGCAATGTGAGCAATGGCTCCAGCCACCATTAGCAAAATACTTTGAGTATCTGAGGGGTGATGGATTCTTGATGGCAACTGTGTCTAAATGGGCAAATGAAATGATAAAACAGGTTTAGCTTTTGATAAACCTGATGAGCTGCTCACTACAAACTGAGTTAAAAGATGGGAGAGGCTTGGCTGACTTAGCAGCTCATCAGACACCTTCAATTCTCATCTCCAGAATTCCATGCTGTGGTGAGAAAATGAAGGCTATTGATTCTGCTTGTGCCTACAACCCAGGACAAGATCTAAATTTGATTTCAGTTGCCCTCTGTTGAATGCAGAAAGACAAATGACAGCTAACAGCCAAGCCTGCCCCTGTGGCTGACAGTCTCTACTCCAAGCACTGCAGGAACACCTGAGGCAGCTGCTGACCCAATGCTGTACAGGTCCAGTGCCTGCTGGGCATGGATGGACGCATGCAGTGCCTACAGCATAGGCTTGGTGCTTGCTCCTAAGTCCCCCCAAACTGCAGAAGTGGGCTGGTATATTTTTGGGGCTATGTGGTCTTTTTTCCACACTGCAACCTAAGCTCTGGCCTTCTGCTGTTTAGGTCCTTCACAGAGGACTCTGTTGTTGACACAGTGTCACCTTTCTGCAGAACCCACCAGGCTGGATAGAAGGAAAATGTCTTTGCTGCAAGAGTGGTCAGGCATTGGAAGATCCTGCCCAGGGAGGTGGTGGAGTCACCATCATAAGACCTTAGAATGTTTTGGGTGGGAAGGGACCTTTAAAGACCTTGTAGTGCACCTGCCCTGCAGACAGCAGAGACATCTTCACTTAGCTCATGTTGCTCAGAGCCCTGTGCTGCCTCACCTTGAATGTTTCTAGGGATGAGGCTACTTCTTACATTCCCAAAGAGCTTGGGTTTGATGCTTATGGCCACCCTGTCCTCTGCTGAACATTTCTGATCAAAATCTTCCCAAGCCAAGCTATTTTCAGCCCAACCCACTCAATATCTTGATTGCTACCAAAAATGTGTGGCCATGGCACCTGGAAACATGGTTTAATGGCCATGGAGTTGTTGGGCTAACGATTGGACTGGATGATCTTGGAGGTCTTTTCCACCCTTAATGATTCTATGAGGATGATCCAAAGAGGATGCAGCCCCCACAGTCACCCGCCAAACACTGTCCCAGCTGCCTCCAGCTCCTTCAGCACCTGCATCTTTGCCCCCTCAGGTGCCACATCCCCACTGCTGGGTATCAGCTGGGTTGGAATGTCATGAACCCAGCTTTGTAGCTGGGGCTTTGGCTTAGGAGATTAAAGCTTAAACACACAGATCCCATGTTCTGTGTCTAATAATCCTGTAATAATACCTCCCTAAGACTCAGCAAAAGAAAGAAAATAAAAGGGTGAAAAGAAGAAAAGAAAAAAAGCAGATCTTTGTTGTTGTTGTAAGTTCCTGCAAACACGGGTGGGCTGGAGAGAGTCTGCTCCAAACTCGCCCCCACGAGCAGAGCCTGGGATGAAACAAGAGCAGAGGAACTCTGAAAAGAGAAGGAACTGCCTTTGACAGATGGATGTAAATGTGCCTTTCAGTGCAGGAGAACAGTTGATTCCAAGGCATGAAATCAAATTAGTGCATCTGCAGCTGCCTATGTGTCATCCAGCTTCATATTTTACACACTAAAGACATTTTTTAACCTCATGTTAGCTACACTTTTTTTTTTCTTTTCTTTTTTTTTTTCTTTTTTTTTTTTTTAATATTACACTCCAGGATTTGCAAAATGCTATTGGCAGGTATCAAAATGAAAGCTGAAGTGGCTGTGCAATCTGTCTCATTTGCTATTGTAACATGACAGAAATCTTTTTTGGATTCGTTTACTATCAGGTAGGAGAAGACTTGGGAGAAAAAGAAAAAATAAATCCCAGTCTCAACTTCATCAAGAAATGCAAAACTCTTTCAAGCACTGTAAACAACTCATTCTGCATTTCTTACTTCCCACCTCCAGCTTCTCATCTTCCTGCCTTACAGCCCCAAAAAAACCTCCACCACCAAACGTCAACAAAGCTGGCACTTGGACGCGTTCCCTGCGGACGTGGCAGTGCTTAGTGACAGGTCTGGGTGGAAGGAGACAATTTCAGCAGGGCTGTTGGAGGGTTCAGGGCACATCTCACAGGAAAAGGTCTCAGCAGTGCCCTCAGAGCTGCACAGGGATGTGAAAGGGAAAGGTACAGAACCAACCTGCTCCTCAGACTCACTGCATCATATTCACCAAGGCTGATAAAGCTTTCTAGGACCACCCAGTCCAACCAGCAACCCAACATCACCCCAGGTACCATGGCCACAGGTGTCTTGAACCCCTCCAGGGATGGGGACTCCACCACCTCCCTGGGCAGCCTGTGCCAAGCCCTGACCACTCTTGCAGCAAAGACATTTTTCCTGACACCCAACCTAAACCTCCCCTGTCACAGCCTGAAGAAAGGTCCTCTGATCTCTCACAGCTTTTGGGTGCTTGCAGTTCCTCCAGGGTGCTCAGGGTGCTCAGGAAAGAAGCCCAGGAGCACAGTACAGGTATGGGAAACAAACTGGCCACAAGTGGACCTCCCCCTACAGCACCCCTGACACCTCCTCCAGTGTCTCTCCTCCAGAGAGGCTTTACAATTGCATTGTCATACAAGCACAGAGCGGCTCAGGTTGGAAGGGGCCTTAGAGCTGATCTGCTCCCATCTCTGCACCACAGAGACAGCTCTCAGCTAGACTCACCTCCTCAGACACCTCCTAGCAGCAGGGCACTGAAGGGTCTCTGGCAGACAATCCAAGCATGTGATGAGTTTTGAAATCTCTCTGGTGCTCTTCTCCAAGCTGGTTGGGTTGCTGAACTGCCTCATTTTCACTCTAACGTGGCTGGAGGACCAGAGCAGGATCATATGTTTTAGTTAAAGCCCAATTAAAGTTGTAATTAGATGTCCATATACAATGCAGCCATATGGAAGTGAAATGATAAATAATTTTAAAATTAATATTTTAAGAAGCTTGTCTGAAGTCTTGAAAACTTCCATACTTGGTGCTTTCAACTTACAAGTTCCCTGGCATTTCAAACACTGGGAACAGCACAGACGACTACAAATTTGTTGTCATAAACATTATTGTGCTCCACTCTGGTTTTCCATGAGCAATGATTACACTCCAGAATATCTGCCTACAGCCCTCAGAATTGATCAAAATAAAAAGCCTGAACTTGTACAGTTTTTATAAGCAGTTCCTGAGGGTTTGGTCAAATTCAGTACAGGATAAAATTAAACAGAGATTGATTTATGTAGAAGGAAGCATAGCTGCGAGGTTGGTGAGTTGTGTGTGCTGCAAGTGGGAGCAGCTATTGCCAGAGCACAAATCAGATTAGTTGTAACAGGAAGAGGCAGACAGAAGGTACAAGTTTTTGTTGTTGTTTTTTTTTTTTTTCCTGTTCTCTTTCTTCTGGGGTGGGATTTTTTGGTGATTTCCCCCCACACACACACTGTTTTCTTTGGGGAGGTTCTAATTTGGAAGCCAAGAACAAGGGCTTGCAATGCCAGGACAAGGGGCAATGGGTTTGAACTGGCAGAGGGGAGATTGAAACTGGATGGTAGGAAGAAGTTCTTTACAGTGAGGGTGGTGAGAGCCTGGTACAGGCTGCTCAGGGAGGTTGTGAAGCACAGAAGCACCCAACGTGATCTTTGATCACGTTGGGTGCTTCTGTGCTCCACAACCTCCCTGGAGGTCTTTTGTGCTTCACAACCTCCCTGGAGGTGTTCAAGGCCAGGCTGGATGAGTCCTTGAGTGACCTATGCTAGTGGGAGGTGTCCTTGCCTATGGCAGGGGGTTGGAACTGGATGAGCTTTGAGGTCCCTTCCAACCTTACCATTCATTCTATGATTCTAAGAAGAAAGTGACTAAGAATTGTTATCAGCCAACGTCCTGGAGCTCGCATCCTGATGGTTCTGCATCTTAACCCCATCCTCATAAATCAGGACTCAAATTATTGTAGCTTTATCTTAGATGAAATCCCAGATAGGCACCAAGAGCCCTCAATGCAAGGCAAGTTAAGGTCTCCAGGGAGATCTTTGAGTAGCCTTGCAGTACCTAAAGGGGGCTGCAGGAGAGCTGGGAAGGGACTTTTGACAGGAACTCCTAGCAGTAAGTCCAGGGGCAATGACTTGAGCTGGAAGAGAGCATATTTAGACTGGAGATGAGTCAGAAATCCTTTCCAGTGAGGGTGGGGAGACGCCGGCAGAGGCTGCCCAGGGAGGTTGTGGATGCTTCCTCCCTGGTTGCTGAACTGCCTCTTTTTCACTCTGACATGGCTGGAGGACCAGAGCAGGATCATAAGTTTTAGTTAAAGCCAAATTAAAGTTGTTATTAGATGTTATTAGGTGTTCAAGGTCAGGCTGGACGAAGTCTTGAGCAACCTGGGCTGGTGGGAGGTGTCCCTGCCCATGGCAGGGCGGTGGGGACTGGATGATCTTCAAGGTCCCTTTCAAGCCAAACCATTCTGTGATTCTATGGTAAGTTACCACTGCAGAGCCTTCAGAACTGAAATGCTTTCATCATTCTGTGCTTCTGTGATTGTTTCCTACGTGAGGTGCTGTAGCTTCACCAGTGATGTTCCTCGAGCGTCGGCAACAAAAATCTAGTTGGAAATTTCTGCATTAAGACGTGACCCAAAAGCAGCTCTTTTTATGTAGATCTTTCTGCTCTGCCTCAGCAATTCCACTGATGAATAACACCACTTGCAAAGCACCTCTGTACCAAGCCTTCAGCCTACTGCAGTGCTTTATTTTCCCCACCCCACTTCCCTTTCCCTTGAACACCCGAGTGATATCTCTGTCATGTTCCCACTTAAACCCCTGTTCTTACATGCATGTTACATCTGTGACACCTGCTGCAGCTGCACACTGAAAGCAAGGTGCCAAACAATGCAGGGGGAAGGAGGGGGAATCAAAGCATTCCTGAAGTCTTAGGCTTGCCACAAGCCATCTGTAATTTTGCTTAGGCTGCAAGTTGGCTTGAGAAGGCAGTATCAAAGCTCCAGCTTTCCCAATTGCTTGAGCTTTGCTTCTTTAAGTTTATTTTTACTGCTTATTGTAGATCCCAGACTGACAGCTCTGAAAACTCTGCACCTTCAGTTAGGCAAGGGTAAGGAGCAACAAACTCAGCAACAGCACAGGCAGCTGAGAGATCTTTCCTTAATGACAAACCCAAACTGTTGACCCAGAAGCATCACCTAGGATTGTGAACCCATAGTCCAGTCCAGCCCTTGATTTCCTTCAGACTCACTGCTCGTTAGAGGTGTTTGTGAATGACACAGCCAGAACTGTAATTGACAGGCCAGTAATGAGCAATTGATGGAAATTTCACAACCAATCTGCTCAAAGTCCACCAGGCTGCATACAAATGAAACTGGAATATAATAAACACTAAAGTCTCTTGGAAGACCAAGTCAGACCAAGGCCTCCTAAAAGCCACTGCTGCAGCTGTGAATGCTCCTTTCCTGTCAATCCACAGCCCATGGGTAGCTGTGGCATTCCAATGCCAGCATGAAACTCCCATTTGGGTTGATTTTACAATGCTCTGACTTCACTCTCAAGCAACAAAGAGACCTGTACTGTCCCCAGGACCTGAAGGGGCTGACAAAAATGCTGCGGGGGGGTGGGGGGTAAGTGTTTCCAAGGGCTTGTAGCAATAAGGTGAGGGACAATGGTTTGAAACTAGACCAGGACAGCTTTAGATTGGACATGAGGAAGAAGTTCTTCCCTAGGAGGGTGGTGCAGCACTGGCCTATGCTGCCTATGGAGATGGTGAGACCCCATCCCTGGAGACAATTGAGGTCAGGCTTGTTGGGGTTCTGAGCAACCCACTCTAGTTGGAGATGTCCCTGCTGACTGCAGTGAGGTTGAACTAGATGACCTCTGGAGATGTCTTCCAGCCCAGGGCATTCTATTATGCTATTCTGTGACTTACTTTATTCCTGGAGATGATGAAGATCAAGGCTAAAAAACTCACTTCTGCTCTGCAGTTGCACCACCCCCCCTCATTTGCCAGCAGGTCCAACAGAAGTGTTTGAAATTCCCAGTGTTTTTCATTCATAGGCTAAAGCAGAAAATTGCTATTTCCAGAGCCATCTTTTAAAATAAAACCACTTTTACCTGGAAATCTGTTGGCAGAAGAGATGTCTGCAGGTCTGCCGTGGCGGCAGATGAGATGTTCTCATAACGTGTCGCTCCCCCAGATCTGGCTGCAAACTGCAGGAGCCACAACTCCTGAAATCAGCTTTAAAAATAAATAAATAAATAAATAAAGTTGAAAATGCATTAGGTATTAGGTTTGGAGTCAGCCTGGCTGCCAGCATCATATTTCTATTACAGCAGCTATCCAGTTGGAAAAAACCCAGCTCATCCTCCCATCTGATGGAGACAAGCAGCTCGGTAGGCTGCTCTGATCTGGGGAACTTCTGACACTTGCCACCTTTGTACACCACACAGACTCCATTGCAAGCTAGCAATTAAAATTTGCTTTTCCTACACCAAATAAAGTCAGGTTCGGTACCCACAATGTGAAGGGCTGTGAGCACTGCCCAGCTGAGCCATGCAAGTGCAGCTGCAGGCTCCCAAACCATCCCACACTCCTCCTTTCCCCTTCAGTTTGCCATTTGGCCCATAGGCTTTGCCAGAAACCCAGAAGTCCTGGTTCCTGGTTGAGCTGCCCCTTTGGCATGCCTGAAAAACTTCCTTCTGTTGAGCTGAGTGTGCTGGAGGGTTAGCACAGCTCACCGTGGAATGCCACCAGCTCTCCCACTCCTCGTGGGCATCCTGACTCACGCAGCACAAAGTGGGTTGAAAAACAACTTGAGGAGGAGCTGGACCTTCTTGATGTGCTGCCTTGTGATGTGCTGTCAGAGTGACTGCTCCCCAGAACACGTGGGAAGCAGCCCTGTCTGCACTTAAAGCAACTCCTCCACCTGGATTAAAACACCCCGCAGCATGGAACAAACACCTCGTGACCAGCTCTCAGGTCACACACCAGCCACAAACCAGCTCCCTCCCACCCCAGACTGAAGCCGAAGGGAGTTCATTTCCCCAGTCCTGCTAGTGCAGGCAGGTGAGCTGCAGGTGGGGCTGGGCTCTGCTCCCAGGCGATCAGCTACAGAAGCAGGGGGGG